>JARGCV010000394.1:1510000-1677492 GCA_034064705.1 Bothrops alternatus
ATATTTGTCTCTTGGGGTCCGTGGCAGGACCAGCAGCGGCACAGCCAGCCCTGGTTCTGGATCCCTTCTGGGACCTGCGATCTCCTCCACTCACTTTGTCTTTCTCTCGGTCTCCCCTTTCTAGCGAGTCTCTGTCCAGCGTTTCCTCCAACAAGACCCAGGAGCCGGCATTCCCAAGTGGCAGCATGCCTACAGCAACGTATACCTCCCAGAACAGTGCTCAGGGACCACTGTACGAGCAGAGATCCACTCAGACCCGGCGGTACCCCAACTCCATTTCGTCCTCGCCCCAAAAAGATTTAAGCCAGGCCAAGGTAAGCCGGAGGTCTCGGACGTCACACCCACAAGAGCTTAAATCTTGGAGATGGAGAATGCCAGAGCGGGACAGCTGGTTTGGTGTAGCAGTTAAGGTGTTGGTCTGGAAACCAGGCGACAGTGAGTTCTAGTCCCGCCTTAGATAGGAAAGCCAGCTTAGACATGAAAGTTGAGTGATTTTGGGCTAATCGCCAGGAGACAGTGAGTTCTAGTCTGGCTTTAGCCATGAAAACCAGCTGGGTGACTTTGGGCCAATCACCAGGAAACAGTGAGTTCCAGTCCTGTCTTAGGCATTAAAGACTTCTGGATAACTTTGAACCAGTCGCTAGGGAGTTCTAGTTCCATTTTAGGCGGGGAAGCTATGTGGGTGACTTTGGGCCAATCACCAGGAGGAGACAGTGAGTTCTAGTGCCGCCTTAGACATGAAAGCGAGTTGAGTAACTTTGGGCCAATCACCAGGAGACGGTGAGTTTTAATCTCACTTTAGGCACGAAAGCCAACTTGGTGACTTTCAGCCAGTTCCTCCCTCTGTCTCTCTCCGCCCAACCCACCTCACAGGGTCGTTGTGGGGAAAGTAGGAGGAAAGAGTATTTAGATACACTCACCACCTTAAGTTACTCCTAAAATACGAAAAGGTGGCCTAGAAATAATGTCTGTATTTCAAGAGTCAGTTCTTAGCAGGGAAGCTGCTGACCTTTTCAAGCACGCAAGACCCCAAACTCTCCTATTGCTGACCCGGTTTTTTTCTTGCCCTTTTCTCTAGAACGGCTTCAGCTCGGTGCCACCTACGCAGTTGCAAACCACCCAGGCAACTGAAGGTAGCCCCATTGCTTGGGCCTGTGAGGGGTGGGCAGCACGGTACCCCTTTCCCAGCCTGGCCTGCATTTGTCACTTTGGAAGGCCTCCGGGAGTGAGTGTGCTGAGCTGACCGGGAAGGTGTGAGGGGTCGTCTCTCAGGCTCAGGGCAAGATCTCCTCCATCTCTTTCCTTGCTTGCTCTTGTTCCTTTTCACTGCTGAGGGAATCTGCCTCTTCAACCCCCTCCCCTCCTTTCTCTCCTGGCTCCCCCCCCCCACCAGGTTCCGCTGGGTCTGCTGTCAAATCCGACTCCCCTTCGGCCCCCAGCATCACAGCCCCCCTGAGCGACCCCGTGTCGGCCGCATCCCTGCTGACCACCGCCACCCAGCATTCCTCCGTGCTCAGCAGCCTGAACCACGCCGAGGAGCTCTCGAACACAGTTGCCACGCAACACAGCAGGTACCGAGCCCCCCTCCCCTCCCATGCCTGTTTACCCACAGAGCCCTCTGTTAACTTTGTTAGCCAGGTGTCTTTGCGGCTTCTGGGCCAAAACTCCTCCAGCTATTGTAGACCAAAAGGGAGGCCAAAAAAAAAACCCCCCTATAAAGCAGGGGTCTTCAAACTCGGCCCTTTTATGACATGTGGACTTCAACTCCCAGAATTCCCAGTGTGCCTGGCTGAGGAATTCTGGGAGTTGAAGTCCACAAGTCATGAAAGGGCCAAGTTTGAAGAGCCCCTGCTATAAATATCAAGCTTTAGAGCAGACCTGCTTGGTTTCATCTCTCTGGCCTGCGCGGACTGCTTTTATAAACAGTCCTCAGCTTGCGACGGTTCGTTTAGTGATAGTTCAAAGTTACAACAGCACTGAAAAGTGACTCGGGGCCGTTTTTCACACTTAACAACCGTTGCAGCCTCCACGCGGTCCCATGATCAAATTAAGACACTCGGCACCTGACTTGTATTTACAACAGTTGCAGTGTCCCGGGGTCATGTGATTTCCCCCCCCCCTTTTGTGATCTTCCCAATCAAAGTCTGGAGGGGGAAGTCGGATCCACTTAACGACCGTGTGATTAACTTGAACAACGGTGGCGATCCGCTTAACTGTGGCGAGAAAGGTCATAAAACAGGACCAAACTCACACGACATTGTGGTTCATAAGGCAAGGACTACCCGTATTAAGACAGGACAGGCCCAAATTGTAGCGTGCACAGCCGAGAAACGACAAGGGGGGGCGGGGGAAGGAGGGTCTTGGTTTGATTTCCCTGGAGAACCCGTGTCGGATAAACCTAGTTTATTTATAATTGTGAACTTGGAAGAGGAAACTCTGAAATGTTGGTTGGCCAACATTGCTGTTTCCTTCCACAGTACCTTACCTGCCCAACAGAACAGCCTCTCTTCTGCAACCTGCTCTGGTCGCACGTCAACTTCGACTCTCTTGGTGAGTGGGGGTCCTAAAAGGCCATCTCCACCCTCCCTTTTGGCCTGACTCGGCCTGGAACTGGTCAGGAGGGACAAGGCACCCAATTAAATCCCATCTGCAGCTATGTAGATCTCCAGAATTGGCAAGGGTGGATTGAACTAATGGAATATTTGTCGCTCGTTATCAAACTGTGGTGTCCTTGGTGCTCCCTGAGCTGGGTAATACGCTTGCAGACGTTTCATGACCCAGCTAGGTAACGTCATCAGTGCCAGAAGGGGGAAGGGTTTGTGGACGGGAATATGAATATAAGAAAGAGGAGGAGGGGGAAGAGGAAGAAGATTGGGTCCTTGGTGCTCCCTGAGCGTGGTGGTTCTCTTGCAGACGTTTCATGACCCAGCTAGGTAACGTCAGCAGTGCTGACCAGTGTGGGCTTTGCCCTCCATTTATATACAGTAGCTTGCTCTGCCAGTGTCGGGGCTGGGGGGGGTTTCTCCTTGGTGTTTCCTTGATTATTGTCTTCTGCGTGATGGTTTCTCTGGTGTCAACCCCTGCTTATCTGGATGTGTGGACAGAGAGGTCTGACGTCGTTACCTAAATGGGTCACGAAATGTCTGCAAGGAAACAAGACGGCACCAAGGACCTCACAGTGGACTGTGCTTCTGTGTGCCCGTCTCTTGAGGTCCTCCTGACCCCTTTCTTACGTCTCCCATTTCTTTCTCTCCCACCGTCCCCCCTTCTGTAGCACACCAGCATGGAGAGTGAGGCCGTGCTCCACTCTTCTGCAAGCACTTTCTCCACCGCCTCCAGTACTGTCTCGGCCCCCCCGCCGGTGGTCAGTGCCCCCTCCAGTCTGAGCAGTGTCAGCAGCTTGGGCCTGAGCCTCAGTAATAACTCCACCGTGACGGCCACGACCCGCAACTCCATAGCCACGACGTCAGGTGCCTCCTCAAGGACCAGGGTTGGCTGGGTGGGTGGGTCGGTCCTGGTGGGGACCCTTGGGTTGGGAGAGCGTTTCAAGATTGACATGATCCCTTTGAAGGAGGCGGTATGGATTGTAGGGTATTATACAGCAGAACCAGCAAAGGCTGGGAGACTTTTCCCCTGCTCTGGTCTTAACAACCAAACAGAATCAAGATGGAGCTGCCTTGAGTCTCTTTCTCACCCTTTCTGCTTTCCCAGGATCGAATTAACCCTCCTTATCTCTTTCTCCTCCACCACCTCCTTTTCCTTCTCCCTCTCATCTTCATCATTTCCTCCTCCTACTACTACTCCACTTTCATCTTCACTTCTTTTCCTCCTTCATAAATTTCCTTCTCATCTTCATCATTTCCATTTCCTCCTCCTCTTTCTCCTTCACCTTCATCTCCTCCTCCATCATCTTCTCCATCTTCACCTTCACTTCTCCTCCTTCACCTCCTTCTCCTTCACTCTTTCTCCTTCACTTTCTCCTCCTTCACTTTCATCTCCTCCTCCTTCACCTTCACTCTTTCTCTTTCTCCTCCATTTCATCTTCACCTCCTCCTCCTCCATCTCCATCTTCTTCTCCTTCTAGGAAAGGCTCCCCCCAACCTGCCACCCGGTGTGCCACCCTTGCTGCCGAACCCGTACATCATGGCGCCAGGACTGCTGCACGCCTACCCGGTGAGTCAGGCCCGCCCGGCCACCCTCCAGGTCAGCCGACCCACGCCAGTAGATCCTACTCCACTCTTTACCCGTGGCGGAGCAGGAGGGACAGTGCGTGGGAGAACAACCCCCGAGCGGTACCGGATGTGGTTGACGCAGCCCCTCTAGCCTGCCTGGACTCACAACAACTGTCTCGGACAGACATTTGCAAGAAAAAAAAACATATTGGCAAATGATGAGGGCGGGATCCTCTCCCTCACTAAGGAAAGAAATACGGGTTTGTTCCTCAACCGATCTCTAAATAAGATAAATCTTGTTGCTGTTGACACAGGACACCCGTTAAAGCAGCTGTCCTCCCTGGGATTTTAGGGAAGCGTGAAAATTTGTCCCCAAATAACTTGATTCCCCCCCCCTTGAACAAACTGGAGGAAATTCCCTCCTAGTTCCCTAGTCTGATAATAGAATCCTGCTGCTTGAACTGTCAACAACCTAACACCAAGAACGTTATTTTATTTAGAGTCAAGTGGTGTTAAATAAAATTAACATTTGGTGGGAGGGTCTTACTTCCCTTACGCCCACCCTTTGCTTTGAGGGAGAGGCTTCGATTGTCAACAATGTGGGTGGGGGGAAAAGAGGTAAAATAAATGAAAGGGTTTTGTTTTTCTTTCTTTTTCGCTTTCCGCTCCTCCCTTTTCCCTGTTGAATTTACATGTTTTGGAAAAAGTCTTTTCCTCAATAAAGTTTACAATTTACTGTGCCGGTCTGGCAGAACACATTTGGCTGTGTCTGTCATTTTATTTTTAGGGCAGGCATTTCCAACAGCATATGGACATATATATATATATATGTTTTCTGAGGTTTTCGCGGGTGTTTGTATGTAGGTCTTTGGTTTTTCGGGTTTTCTCCCACGTAGAATTTGAAGTGTCTTGGCGACGTTTCGACGAAGTCCCATTCGTCATCTTCAGGCTAGAAGCACGAAGCCGAAAGCACCAGCCTGAAGATGACGAATGGGACTTCGTCGAAACGTCGCCAAGACACTTCAAATTCTACGTGGGAGAAAACCCGAAAAACCAAAGACCTACATATATATATATATATCATTTGAAACGTTTTGGAGAATTCCTAATTTCTGTCTCTCAACTTCTTTCTGACTTGTGGCAGCCTCAAGTTTATGGCTACGATGACTTGCAGATGCTTCAGACAAGGTTCCCATTGGTGAGTTAAACCCAGCCTTCCTCCACAGGTGGTCCTCTGCTTATTGTCAGAATTCAGCCCAAAATGTCTGTTGCTAAGGGGGGGACCTTTGTTAAGTGGGCTTTGCTTCCTTTTACGAATGTCCTTGCCACAGTTGTTAAGGGGATCAGTATAGTTGTTAAATTAATAACACGGTGGTTAAGTGACGGTCACTAAATGAAATGTAAGTTGAGGACTGCCTGTATCTGAGAGGTGTCTTCTTGCAAAGAGCCATCCATCCATCCATCTATTTTATCTATCTAATCTCTTATCTATATATCTAATCTATATATCTATATTATATATCTGTGTTTCTATCTTTCTATATCTTTCTATATCTATCTAATCTATCTTGTCTGTCTGTCTATCTAACCTATCTTATCTATCTAATCTATATATCTATATTATATATCTGTTTCTATCTTTCTATATCTATCTTTCTATATCTATTTAATCTATCTTGTCTGTCTATCTAATCTATCTTATCTATCTAATCTATATATCTATATTATATATCTGTGTTTCTATCTTTCTATATCTTTCTATATCTAATCTATCTTGTCTGTATCTAATCTATCTAATCTATATATCTATATTATATATCTATGTTTCTATAGCTATCTATCTAATCTATCTAATCTATCTTCTCTGTCTATCTTATCTATATTATATATCTATGTTTCTATCTTTCTATATCTATCTATCCATCCAACCACCCACACCCACACGTATACATGTACACAAACAGATATATATTTAACCAAATCTGCTGCTTTAGTATCTTCTTTCCGACCCACACTTTCATTGTAAAGTCTGCAAGCATAATTTCCCATTCCTGGGACTTCGCTTTCCCTCTCCTCATTTCTCCTTCTCCCCCCTTCTTTCCAGGACTACTACAGCATCCCCTTCCCCACCCCAACTACCCCACTGACCGGAAGAGACGCAAGCTTGAATAGCAACCCTTATTCTGGTAAGAGGTGGCTGGAAGGGAGCGAAATTCCTCCAGGACGGCAGATGCAAACCAGATCTTCGGCTCGGCCCGGCTGTTGATGTCCTGCAAGCCGCCAGCGAAGGCGACCCAGATCTGCCACGCCGGGACAGGCCCAGCTTACCACGTCCCCCCTTTGTCTTCCAGGTGACCTCACGAAATTTGGCCGGGGCGACGCCTCTTCCCCCGCGCCGGCTACCACGCTGGCTCAGCCTCAACAAAACCAGACACAAACCCATCACACCACCCAGCAGACGTTCCTCAACCCGGCCCTCCCGCCCGGCTACAGTTATACCAGCCTGCCCTACTACACTGGGGTTCCTGGGCTGCCCAGCACCTTTCAGTATGGGCCCGCTGTCTTTCCTGTGAGTGCCAGCCTGGGATTAGGGGGTGAGCCTGAACCCCCTTCCTGCTCCCCTCTCCTCCCCCAGCTCATTCTCCATCTGTCTGCTTTCCCCAGGTCGCCCCTACTTCTTCCAAGCAGCACAGCGTCAACGTTAGCGTGAATGCCTCGGCTGCCCCATTTCAGCAACCCAGTGGTTATGGGTCCCACGGATACAGCACGGGTCAGGAGATTTAAAAGGGCAGGGGGGGCATTGGTTTGCGAGGAACGGGGAGGAGCAGAACCCAGCTCAGGCGTTTGACACTTTGGGGGGGGGTCCGTTCAGGTGGCCACTTCCAAAAGTCTTATCCCATAGCTATGCAGGGAGTTCTTCAGCTTTACGACCACCGTTTAGCCCGACGTGTCTGTTCCAAAAGCGAGTCAGTTGCTAAGTGAATTTTGCTTCGCTTACGATTTTACTTGCCAGCGTTGTTGTGAGTCGCTGTGGTTGTCAGGTTCAGTGAATCTGGCTTCCCCCGTTGACTTTGCGTGTCGGAAGGTCGCAAAAGGGGGGAACCACGTGACCCCGGGACACGGCGACCGTCGTAAATAAGAGTCAGTAGCTTGGGGATGCTGTACACGGTCATCAAAGTGGAAAAGCCACTTCTGTTCAGTCCCGTGGTCCCTTCCAACGATCAGTGAAGGAACGCGGTTGTCAGTCGAGATTGTGCGTCAGATTCCACGGAGGGGGGTCAGGATCTCTTGACTTGAATCCCAGAGGAGCTTCCAGGTGCAGGGGCAGCCTACCCTTTGAAACCGTTAGTCACTCCGTTGCTGCTTTCTTGTGATGTTTCCCAGACTGTCTTTTAAGAAATGAATTTGTATTGGCTACACAAGGTTCTAAGCCTAAAGCTTGTTTTAGATGCTGTGCAATCAACTTGCTACGAGGGTCTCTACCTCCCCTAGGAGCAAATTGGGGGGGCTGAAGAGTGGTAGAGGGTGTGTTGCTAATTCTGTTCCTTTCTTTCCCTCCAGGGGTTTCTGTAACATCCAGTAACACAGGAGTGCCTGATATCTCCGGCTCTGTCTATTCTAAAACGCAGGTTGGTAGTCGTGAAGAATTGGTGCGGCCTGGAAGACGAGGGATAAAAAGATAGCAGGATAAGAGCCGGTCTGGCCTAAGGGTTAAGGTTCTGGCCTAGAAACCAGGAGACTGAGTTGTAGTTCTGCCTTAAGCATGGAATCTGGCTGGGTGACTTTGGGCCAATCACCGGGAGACGGAGAGTTCTAGTCCTACCTTAGACGTGAAAGTCAGCTGGGTGACTTTGGGCCAATCACCGGGAGACGGAGAGTTCTAGTTCCACCTTACACAGATGAAAGCCATCTGGCTGACTGTGGGCTGGGGAATTCTGGGAGTCGAAGTCCACGGGTCTTTTAAGTTGCCTACTTTGGAGACCCCTGAATTTTGACCTTGCACTTTTTGGAACCAGAGGGAGCGAGAGACACACCTGCACGCCTGTTCACACACACACACACACACCGTTTCCTTCCCTCCGCAGCAGTCCTTTGAGAAGCAGGGATTCCACACTGGCACGCCAGCGGCCTCCTTCAACTTGCCATCGGCGCTGGGCAGCGGGGGCCCCATCAACCCTGCCACGGCCGCGGCCTATCCCCCGGCCCCCTTCATGCACATCCTGACCCCCCACCAACAACCTCACTCCCAAATTTTGCATCACCATTTGCAGCAAGACGGGCAGGTAAGTAGGGCATTGCTTCTGAATTGGACTCGGCCTTGTTGCCGGCTGCCAGCCCTGAACCCAATAACCTGTTTGTCTGTCTGTCTGTCTATCTTCTATCCTATCTTTCATCCATTCATCTGTCTCTCTGTCATCTCTCCATTCATCTGCCTGTCTATCTATCTTGTACTATCCTGTCCATCCTCCATCCATTCATCTGTCTATCTATCTATCTATCTATCTATCTATCTATCTATCTATCTATCTATCTATCTATCTATCTATCTATGCTACCTACTTACCTACCATCTAACTATCTACCTATCATCTGTCAGCCTGTCAAATTTATGGGTAACTCTGGGCAGCTTACAAAATTGAGAAACCAAAACTAGAAAACAAGACAGTGCATGCCTTAAGGTTCTTATCCTTTCATATCCAGATTTTGGCATGTCGGTGAGCCTCCCCGGGGTCTCTGGAGAGCGACGGGCAATCCAAAAACGTAGCCATAAATCAATTTCCTAGAGTTTTTTTTCCATCAAACGCCTCTTCGCCCGTGGGGCGGTTCCGACACTCGATTCTGCAATTTGGGGTTCCAGTCCGCTCCGGCTCTTAAAGCGAGCGTGGGGGGGGCGCTGTTGGCTGACCCTCAACTTTTTTTTCTCTCTTCCACCCCCCCTTTTTCTCCCCCCCCCCGCAGAGCAGCACCCAACGCAGTCAAGGCAGTTCCATTCCTCAAAAATCGCAGGCTAACAAGTCGGCCTACAACAGCTACAACTGGGGCGCCAACTGACACACACACACACACCCACCCCACGGCAACAGCAGCAGCAGCAGTGTGACACTTCAACCAAGAGACCGGCAGAAGGCAGAAGAAGGACAGCGACCCCTCCCAAAAAAAAGAAAAAAGAAAAAAAACGAACGAGCCCCCCCACCCCCCCACCTGGGAGAGTGCCTCCCTCCCCCTCGGCACGGCCCGCAAGCCTTGGGAGACTAGCGGCCAGCCGGTCCTAGCCGGACCCTCCCTCCCTCCCTCCCTCTTCCTCTCATCATCACCCACCCCTTTATCCTATGTAATATAGAATTTGTATCTTTTCTTTTTTTTCTCTCTTCCCCCCCTCTTTTTTTTTTTTGTTCTCCCCTCCCTCCCTGCATTCATTCAGAGAGCCGTTCAGCCGTAGGGCCCCCCCCTTTTTTTTGTTTCTGTTTTTCTTTCTTTTTTTTGTTTTCTATTCCTTGACTCTCCCTCTTGCCCCCCCCCCACCCTGAGCCTTTGCCCACCTACCCCCCAAAATAAATTACTGCCCAGCGGATCCAAAGGAGGCAACACCTGGAATCCCTTCCCTCCCTCCCCTCCCCCAATGCCCTCCCCTCCTTTATTATTAGGAATAAGAGCAGTAATTGATCTGAACCGCGTTGTAAGATTAATTAGTTGAAGTGGTTTTTTTTGTACTGTGTTCTAAATTTAATGGATAAATGTGTCTTGTATATAAAAATGAAAACCCCATTCTGTTTTTCTGGATGCGCAGTGTTTGGTTTTTTTTTTTCCTCTCTCCCCCCCTCCCCCCCAGTCGAGCCGTTCCACGGCTGGTTTGCCATTTGTCCTCGGCTTACGACAGGTGACCATTTAAACTTATCACATACTTGAAAAGGGGGGCTTCAGTCCTGGATTAAAGTTCCAATGCTTGTGCCCTCCATTAGTGAACATTTGCACTTACGACTAAGGCAAGCAACGTAAAATGGAGTTGATCGTATGACAATCCTGTTTTACAACCGTGGTGATATACGACAGGAATGGATAGGCTCCAGTTTGGTCATATGTCGAGGGCTGGATTGGGCAGGGCTGGTGGGAGTCGTATTTGACCACAAAGAGATCAAGATGACAATTGGGTCCATCATATTGAGGGTGGAGAAGAAAATTAGAACCCAGACCGACCTTTGAAATGAAATCAAATTTAATCTGCGGCAGGCAGATGTAAGTAACTTCACGGCAACCCCAGGACAGATGAGGCACACGTGATAAAGAAGACAATATTCCATACAGTTTTAACAATACAAGACCCTTAAATGGAAAATGGGAGGAAACTAGCACATTTAAATGGGAATTTAACTGGATGGAGAACATTTCTTTCTGTTTTTTTTTTAAAGGGCTCCCATTGCAAATCATACTGGGTTTTGTAGAAGTTTCCCCTTGAAAATATATTTCTTTTTTTAGAGGTGCCCATTGCAAATAAGACTGGTCCAATAGAAGGGAATATCTAGATGGGAACTAAAGATATTCATTAAATAATACTGGTTTTTTAGTGGTTCACATAAAACAATTTTTTAAGAGGTTCCTTAAGCAAATGAGGAGGGGGCCTGTATTTTCCAGTACTGTATTTTGGCAATAGTCAAAAAGAGGACCAAATACTCCTGATAGATGGCTCTTAAATTACAGATATACAGCCAAATTCAGAATACTATATTGACTGATAACAAATCCAAGGGTCTTCAGGCAAGGCTTAACAGAGCCCCTCCCTTGGAGACTAGCCAGGAAATAAAAAAGGGTTTTTTAAAAAAAACATTTTTAATTTTGGGGTCCCCCCCCCGTACAATAGTCACAAAAGCAGGATTAGAGGCCGGGACTTCAACTCCCAGAATCCCTCAGCCCACTACTTTGGCTTTGCTTTAGCTTGGCTTTCTGAGGAGTCCTGGGAGTTGAAGTCCCCGTTTTGGAGGTCGCCAAGATGGAGAAACGTCGCTTCGGAGTGACGTCACTCTCGGAGGGACGATGTTGTAAAATGGCGGCGTGCCTTACGGCACCGCGTAGGCCGCAGGCGCCTTTTGCGACGGGGTGGCGGAAGCGAGCGCTTCTGCGGTGGCGAAGCGGCGTCTCTTTACGGCCGCTCGGCGGAATGAGTGTTTTCGACCTTTTCCGAGGTTTTTTCGGCTTCCAGAGGTGAAATATCGGGGTCCCCTCGACAGATCGGGCGTGGGGCGCGGGCTGCTCCCCCTTTCCTGCCCCAGACGCCTTCCAAGCGCGTGTAGTGGGCAGAAGTCTCACCGGTTGAGCCCCTTCCTGGCCTGTGGCTTTCCAGGAGGGTTGGACCAAGGAGCTCATCATCCCCTGCCCTATGGGGGATGGGGGAGCTGTGACCCAATCCATAAATGAAGTCCTCCCATGCCTGGGAGATTAATGCAGCACCTGTTGGACCTCTGCCTGGCTGGCTGCCAGGGAAAAGCAGCCTTTCCTCCCCTCTCAGCTTGACTCTGTACCTGTTAGATTTCGCCCCCCCCCCATATCAGCAAAAGATATGGGTGTCATTCCTCCCTTTTAACCTTCACAACAACCCTGTGAGGTAGGCTGGGCCCAGATTAATCCCCAAGATCCCGCCTCCCACTTTTGAGATTCCTATCCCTTCAGGATTCGAACCCAGGCCCTCCCTCGGTTGGCACACAGAGACCAACTCAAATCCTTGTTTACGTTAGTTTGAAGTCAATTTTGCCTCTTTCATGTTTTTTTCTTTTTTAAACTTGTGTGTAAATCATAATACAGTCGGGATTTGGAGTTCGGCTCAAAGAGTTTTATGTAGATATATTATTATATCTATAATTAATATAGATATAGATACAGATGATGGATGGATAGAGGGGAGGAAGGAGATGAATGATAGATGATAGATGAGAGAGATAGAAGAGATGGGAAGGAAGGAAGGAAGGAAGGAAGGAAGGAAGGAAGGAAGGAAGGAAGGAAGGAAGGAAGGAAGGAAGGAAGGAAGGGTAGATGGATAGATAGATAATAGATGATAGATTAGGAAAGAATAATAGAGAAGATGATTGAGATAGATAATTAACAGATAGATTAGATAGATAATTGACAGATTAGATAGATAATTGATTGATAGATTGATAGATTGACAGATAAATGATAGAGAGACAGACAGACAGACATAGACAGGCAGAAAGATGGATATCAGATATATACATTAGATGAATAAACAGACATCGTGTAAGAAAGAGACAGACAACTATACAGACAGATGGATATGAAGAATAGAGAGAGAGCAGATATCTATCTACATTATATCTACCTCCCTCCACCATCTCGGTCTGTCTTTCTTTTATGAACATCCCCCACTTACAGATAGGAACTCACCTGGGGGGGGGAAACTTTGTTTCAAATCAATCAAGCGATGCCAAGGCAGAGAAACAAGCTTATTTTCTACCTATTTTGCCAAGACAGCTGGAAGACCCTTTCGCCCGTGGGCTGCTGTCTCTGCTCAGGCCAGGAATTCGACTGGGGAAAGCGGTTAAGAGAACTCTGGTTTCTCCTGTCTCTACCTGCAGGAACCCCGACCCCTTTTGGGGGGCTTTCACCCGGGATGAGGACGATGAAGATGATGAAGACGATCTAGATTTTCAGGAAAACCACCTTTTCCCCGACGGCTTCAGTTTCGGCTTCACCTTCGAGCCCGGCGGGATTCACTCCCATGACCATTTTGGCTTTCAGGAGCTCTTCCGCGATTTTAACAACTTCTTCAGTGACATCGGGAGCCAAAGTCTGCCTCCCCCGTCCTTTGGTGGGTGGGTGCCCTTTACGGGGTGTGTGTGTGTCTGAGCAGTTGGGATCTGGAGGGATCATCCAACTTTGATCGAGTGGTTTGAAATATTTGCTTTAGACTTTCGTGGAAATAGATGACTCTTATCCAACAGGATCCAAACCCTGAATCTTTCTGATTTTGCAATATTATGTAGATTGAGGAGGAATAATCCTTCCTTCCTTCCCCCTTTCTCATGTTTCACATTCCCTCTCTCCCTCTGCTTCCTTCCTTCTTTCTTTCCTCCCTCCCTCCCTCCTTTCCTTCCTTCCTGTATTTCTTCTTTCCTTCCTTTTCTATTCCTTCCTTCTTTCCTCCCTCCCTTTCCTTCCTTCCTGTATTCCTTCATTCCTCCCACCCTTCCTTTCCTTCTTCCCTTCCTTCTCTATTCTGTCTTCCATCTCTCCCTCCTTTTTTCTTTATTCCCCCCTCTCCTTTTCTTCTCTCTATTCCTGCCTCCCTCCTTCTTTCCTATTTTATATTCCTTCCCTCCTTCCCTTACCCCTTTCTAATCTATCTTCCTCCCTCCCTCCCTGCCTCCCATTTCTCTGCCCCCTGGTGATTTGCTCCTGAACCCATGTTCCACTTTCCTTTTTCCAGAATTCCCTCGCTTGGAAGCCCGCCCGCCACCCGCCAGCCCCCCTGCTGACAAGGGACAGACCCTCCGTGATTCGATGCTGAAATTCCCAGACAGCCGCTGTCCTGGAGCAGAGGAGGGTCCCAATCCTCCAGCTTCAGGGGGGAGGCCCTGGGCCCCTTTCCGAGGGGTGCGTAGGGCTGTCGTGAGTTGAGGGGGGGAGGGAGAAATTGGCTCCCGTAACCCCCACTGACATTCCCCATTCCCCTTTCTTTGAATTGTCCAAACACTGTAAGCTGTTTTTATTTTCTTAGCGATCCGATGATCTTTTCTCTGTTCTTTTTCTGCAGTTTCAAGAGAGCCAGCCAGACGCCCCGGATTTGAAAGATTCTCGTAAAGAGGATGGAGGTCAGAGTTTGAATTTTGTGGGGAAGATCTAATGCTAACCTAGGGCAAATATTTGGAGCATTTCAGCCATTGTAGGAGTCAGATGGAGGGTTTGTTCAATATATTTGGGAGTGGCAGTGTCTGTCTTTATTTTAAAGATCTTGATAGTCCATCAGTCAAGTTCTTTATTACGGGCATAAGAAGGTGGAAGACAAAGGCGCACACTTTTAAAAGTTAAAAAAGAAAAATCTACCAAGTTAAAACATTAAAAAATCCACATCTTTATATAGGGATAGATGTATATAAAATACACAAAGGTAAAAAACATTTTAAAAATCTAACATATGTACATAGACAAAAACCAAAACCTAAAAAACCCCACAAATCTAAAAAAAAAGCCCTATAAGAAGGGAATAAAAATATTATTATTTAAAAAAAAAAAAAGCTAACACAGGGTGGATTTAAACCTATCGTACTACAAAACACCCTCAACCAAAATTGGAAGGACGTTGGCTGGCCCTACCAAGCTAGATTTTATCCGGTGTGAAGGAAACAACTTTGGGACTCTGAAACTCCCTGCCACCAGATGCAGCGGTGGCCACTGAGTTACGTAGGAGAAACACCTACGGAAGAACGTGCCTCGCCTCATCCCTGCAGCCAAACCTTTTAAATAGTCCCATTTATGACCTCCAATTAATGATTAACCGGCCTTTTTCACCTAATTTCTCGCTGCATGATAGATAAATGCTTTTAAAACTAAATTGTAAACTCAGAAGTTAGAACCGCTTCCAATGTAAACACATCCTATTTATGCGCTTTTCGAAAGAGCTTTCGGGCGGCTCCGTTCCCAAAAACACAAGTTTCTAGTCCTCGTGGTGGCAGAACAAACACAGAAGCTGCTTTCACGCTGTCCGGCTAAATTGCACTAGCACTTAAAAGCAACCCAACGCGTGTTTTGCAGGGAAGAGGTTTTGCAAGTAGTCCTCGACTTATGACATTACGACTCCCTTAGTGACCATTCGGAGGTACTTTTGAGCCCTGCCGAAAGACACTCAGGGCCTGATTCTGAACTCCTGAGGTTTGCTTAACAACTCAAACTCGCTTAAACGGCCATGGTGATTCATTTAGTGACTGCTGGGGGGGCGGGGAAAGTCGTAAAATTGAGCCGCAACGACCCCATTTGATAACCCCTTAAGTCTCCCTGATCGTCACAACTCGGGGGACTGCCTCCATTTGACTTATGGCCTTTGAGACATAGGAAAGCTGGCGGGACCGACGGCATGCAGTTCTCGGACTCCGAAACCCATATTGGATTTCCCACATTGTTTCTTTCCTTTACAGACCTCGATTCTCAAGTCACTTCCAAAGGTTTGGAAGCCATTCTTCCTCCCGCCCAGCCCCGGTCCTATTTCAAAAGCGTCTCGGTCACAAAAGTGATGGGGCCGGATGGGGTGAGTGCCAAGGGGGGGACCCCCTTCCAGTGGGCCAGGGAGGGGGCTTTGCAGACCTCGCTGAGGCCGAAAAACCACACCGCTTTTTTTTTTTAAGTTTCTGGTCCTCATGCATGATTTTTTTTCCCCTTTGTGAACTCTTGCTGCGCGTTTTCAAGCCAAAAGTGGCAGTTTATCTGAATTTACGGCCATTTTGCCTGGTGGTTTCCATTTTAGACCACAGGTCAGCAACCTGCAGCTCCGGAGCCACATGCGGCTCTTTGAGCCTTCCCTTCCGCCATTTGCAGAGAGAGAGAGAGAGAGGCACTTGCCTTCCCTTCTCTCTCTGGGTGTGCGTGTTTGTGATGTAGGTGTGTATATGTGTGTAAAAAAAAGAGAGTGGACGAGCTGAAAAGCTCACTGGGCGGGGCTTCTGCCTTGGCTGCGTCTCTGCAGGAAGCAGGAAGCAGGAAGGGCAGGTGAGAGCTCGCTAGCCCAGCTCTGGTGGCTCAGGAATTCTGGGAGTTGAGGTCCGTGAGTCATAAAAGAGCCCAGGTTGTCTCCCCCTGAGCTTGTTGGAAAATATCTTGAAGCCAGCTGGCCAGGTGAGCAGCAGGTCGGAGAGAGGGACAGAGAGAGGGGGAGAAAGAGAGAGAGGGAGAAAGAGAGGGGGAGAGAAAGAGAGGGAAAGAGGGAGAGAAAGAGAAAGAAAGAAAGAAAGAAAGAAAGAAAGAAAGAAAGAAAGAAAGAAAGAAAGAAAGAGGGAGAGGAAAGAGGGAGAGAAAGAAAGAAAGAAAGAGAGGGAGAAAGAAAGAAAGAAAGAAAGAAAGAAAGAAAGAAAGAAAGAAAGAAAGAAAGAAAGAAAGAAAGAAAGAAAGAGTGGGGGAAGAGGACTGGCAGACCAAGGGCAGAAAGAGAGGGGGGGAGAGAGAGACCCTTTTGACATCTAAATATAAGATAACACTGCATATACCCTTTTTTACCTTTATAATTATCTATCTATGTATCTGTCTGTCTGTCTGTCTATCTATCTATATCTCTGTCTGTCTGTCTATTTCTATCTATTTCTATCTCTATCTATCTATCATCTATCTATCTATCTATCTATCTATCTAATCTATCTATCTACCTATCTATATCTATTTCTCTATCTATCTATCTATCTATCTTATCTATCTATTTCTTTCTATCTATCTATCTATCTATCTATCTATCTATCTATCTATCTATCTATCTATCTATCTATCTATCTCTATCCATCCATCCATCTAATGGTAAAAAAGGATATATGTAGTGTTATCTTCATTTTAGATATCAGAAGGCTTTTGAGGCTCCCAGTGTTCTGTTTTCGGTGGGAAACGGGTCCAAGTGACTCTTTGACTGTTTTGGGTTGCCTACCCCCGATTTAGATGGTTGAGGAACGCCGGACGGTGCGTGACAGCCAGGGCCACGAGGAGACAGTCGTCACCCGGAGCCTGGGGCCCGACGACGGCGTGCTGCGAGGCCCAGGTAAGTCCGAGGAACCTCTTCCGAACTACCATCCAGGGGGCACCTTTTTGCAAAAGGCTGCCAGCCCATGTTTCTAGTCCTCGTGGCTGCAAAGTACAACCGGTAACATTTAAGTTGGGCAAGCCAAGGATCAGAAACGTGAAGTTGTTTTAGAGAAATTATTTCCGGTGTTTTGCAGGAGATCCGGCCCCGTTTAGTTCCGGGCCGGATAGAGACATGAGTGACACGAGTTCGATTTTGAATACCTTTTTTCGCCGCTGGTTTCCCAATCAATGATTCTGCTGGCCGAGAAGCAGGTAAGTCGAAGGATCCCTGCCCAGCGGGCATTTTCTCTGTCTCAAGTCTTGCCTGCATGTGATTCAGTTTGGTCTAGTAGAGAAGGCATCAGGCTAGAGACCAGGAGACGGTGAGTTCTAGTCCTGCCTTAGGCATGGAAGCCGGCTGGGTGACTTTGGGCCAATCACCAGGAGACGGTGAGTTCTAGTCCTGCCAAGTTTGAAGACCCCTGCTTTTTATATATATATACACACACACACACATATATACACATACATATTTATTGACATTTTCCCTCCCCAGGTTTTTAACGCATTTCTTGAGCTCGCTCCTGCCTCCGCCTTCGCTGCTGGGTCGTCTTCTTCGTAGCCTGAAAATAGGAGAAATAAAAGAAATACTATATTTATGACTGAGGTTGGCCTGCGTGCTGTTTTTTCTCCTCCGTTTGAAGATTCGGGGAGGGGGGCAAAGAAATTTGCCCAGGCAGAATCTTAAGGAAAGACCCCGTGGAATCATTCTGGGACTGTTGGGGGGGGTAGATTGCTCCTGGAGCTGGAGGTTGTTCATTGCTAACGGAAGGGCATTACAGATCGCCCTTGAGCCTGTCGCTAAGCGAGATGGTTGCTAAGTGAGCTGTGCCACGTTTTACGGCTTCCCTTTGCCACAGTTGTTGAGTGAACCCCTTCGGTGGTTCACTTAGTCACGCGGTCGTTAAGCGGATCCGGCTCCCCGTTGACTCTGCTAGTCAGAAGATCCCAAAAGGGATCACAGGGACCTCCAAGGAACGCTGCGACCGTCGTAAATATGAGTCAGTTGCCAAGTTTCCTTCCTTCCCTCTCTCCCTCCCTATCCTTCCTTCCTTCCTTTCTTTCTTTCTTTCTTTCCTTCCTTCTTTCCTTCCTTCCTTCCTTCTTTATCCCCTCTTTCTTTCCTTCCTTCCTTCCTTCCTTCCTTCCTTCCTTCCTTCCTTCCTTCCTTCCGTCTTTATCACCTCTTTCTTTCTTTCCTTCCTTCCTTCCTATCCCCTCTCTCTTTCCTTCTTTCCTTCTTTCCTTCCCACCCTCGGCCCTCTTGCCCCCTCCCCTTGATTCTGGGGCCGCCGCAGCCTTGGCCCCTGTCCAACCTGGGGCGTGTCCCGTGTGCGGGAGAGTCCCGTGTGTGCACACAACACCCGGGCCCCGCCGTGTGTACCCTGCCAGCATCCCAAAGGGCAAGGCCGGCAGAGAGTGCCAAGGTGCCAAAAACACATGCCAACGACTCACACCCAGCCTTTCGGCAAACTGGGTGCAAAATACCCTCCCATAGCCCGGCTGAGCGAGCCTCCCCATCTGGGCAAGTCTACCCTTCTCCTCTGAGGGGCAAGCTGGACCTCTTCTCTCGCCCCCCCCCACCTCCCCGCCCGCTGACCCCTCGCCTGTGGCCGTTCCTTGCACCTCTGCCCTTTGCCCTTACGTAACAGGCAATTAATCAATCCTGAATAATTAGCTCTTGTGGCGGAGGCACATGTATATATTGCCCTGCGCCAGCCTGTTGGGCTCCCTCGCCCGCCACGCCAGCCCTGCCATGTCTTACGCCCGCTGGCTGGGCAAGCTGCAAACCCGCTGCAGGATTCGTAGCTGCCTCCTGCGGCAATGCCTGGCCGAGTTTCTGGGCGTTTTTCTTTTAATTGTGAGTTCCCCAAATTGTGGGTTTCTCCCTTTCGGGGCCAGGTGGGGTGGGCTTTTCGGCTGGAGGGAGGGGAGGGGGTTGACCTGCCCTGGGGGGGGGGGCAGAAATGCCTGCAATTTGTCCAGGTGGGCCCCTTCTCCGGTGCCTAGAGAGGCGAAAGGAGGATTGGGGGGGTGGGGGGTTTGGGGAGAGTCAGCAGTTGTGGAGGGTGCTGGGGGGCGATTGGAGGAAACAACGTGGGAAATTTAATTCTGGCGTTTTGATGAGGGATCTTGGAAGCGGTGAAGGAAAAGAGTTTGCTATCGAACGGAGAGATACATGACAATGTTATAGCTATGGTGAAGTACAATTTCCTTCCTTTCTTCCCTATCCTACTCTTCCTCCTTCCTTCCTTCTCTCCCTATTTCCCCTCTCTCTTTCCTTCCCTGCCTTCCCTATCCTTCTATCTCCCCCTCGTTCCTTCCTTCTTTCCTTCCTTGTCCCTCGCTTCTTTCCTCTCTCCATCCCTCCATTCTTTCTTTCTTTCCTTCCTTCCCTCCCTCCTTCCTTCCCTATGCCGCTTTGCTTTGCTTTCCTCTCCTCTGCTCCCCTCCCCTTCTTTTCCTCCTCCCTTTTTCTTTCTCCCTTTCCTTCCTTCTTTCCTTCCTTTCCTCCCTCCCTCCCTCCCTTTCTCCTTCCTTCTTCCTTCCCTCCCTCCCTCCAATCTTCCCCCCTCCCTCTTCCTTCCTTCCTTCCCTCCCTCCCTCCCTCTAATCTTCCCCCCTCCCTTCCTTCCCTCCCTCCCTCTAATCTTCCCCCTTCCTTCTTCCTTCCTTCCTTCCTTCCTTCCTTCCTTCCATCCTTTCCTCCCTCCCTCTAATCTTCCTTCCTTCCTTCCTTCCATCCTTTCCTCCCTCCCTCTAATCTTCCTTCCTTCCTTCCTTCCTTCCTTCCTTCCTTCCTTCCTTCCTTCCTTCCTTCCTTCCTTCCTTCCTTCCTTCCTTCCTTCCTTCCTTCCTTCCTTCCTTCCTTCCCCTGTCTCTTCTCTAAAACACACAACTCCTGACCCACGGGGCTTGTCTTTAAGGCATTTTCCACGGAAAGACTCCCGTGTAAAAACTCCTGCCTGGCCTGGCCGGGGTTTCTCCCAGCCCACCTGGGGCGGCCTAGCCTAGCCTGACCTGCCAGTTATTTATTTGCTAGGACAGGATATTTGCCCTGCTGGCTACATCTTTAACTAAAAGGGCAAAGATTCAGTTGGCTTTTAAACAGGGGGGGGACAGAAATGACAAATCCAGGGAATCACAAACAACAGCTTGGCCTGGACTTCACAACATTCCCTTTAGGGACCGCTCAAAGTCATAACGGCACTGAACAGAAGGAACTTGGGACCGTTTTCCACATTTACGACCGTCGCAGCATCCCCACAGTCACGTGATCCAAATTCAGGCTCCCGACAACTGACTCGTCCATTTAGGACGGTCGCAGGGTCCCGGGCTCCACACAATCCCCCGTTGCGACCTTTTGACAAGCAAAGTCAAGCTGGATTCCTTTAACTCACTTCATAATTGCAGGGATTCACTTCGAGGTCATCCAATAGGGTGAAACTCACTTAACGACGCTTAGCCAGAACAAGGTCGGTCTCCCTTGGTGGAGCGTTACCCGTAATTTCCGCTTGCAAGGAAAGAGGCAGCTCCGCCCGCCCGGCTCAAGGAAAAGCAGGTTACAAGCATCATCCGCTTTCATCCTGACAGCCTAGATTTCCCGCTGCGGGGAGTGGCTGGTTTCTCTCCAGATTCTTCCCGGATTCGATCCTCTTTCTGACCTTGCTTGCCAGGGGAACAAACACACAACCCCTTTTCATTTCTCCAGCTTCTTTACACCCACCCAGCCCTGGAGTGGGCGAAGCAAAATTCACAATCCCGTCTCTCTCTCTCTCTCTCTCTCTCTCTCTCGGTAAAGGCAGCCCAGCCGGTTCAGCGTCTTCTCTGCCCATTTGGGAATCTGGCCCATCCTGGCTTCCCTTCAGGCTGGCACCGTCGCGCGCTTGGCCAACAATGTTCTCTGGGGATGGAAAGGCGGTTTGACAAGGAACTGCGGAAGGGGGGGGGAAATCAGGGCAGGAGAGAGGCCAAGCCCTTAATTTCAATTTTCCTTGTTTTTCTAGGTCATCACCCTCAGTGCGGCGGCCCAAAGTGTCACCAGCGAAGGGGCCAAAGGCAATTATTTAAGCTCCTCCTTAGCCAGCGGAGTGGCCGTCATGGTGGCTGTCCACGTCTCCGGGGGCGTCTCAGGTGGGTCTCCCCCCCCCCCGCATGCCTGGGTCTCCCCCAGACCCATCCGGTCTCCTCCCCCTCCCTCCATTGCAATCTCGGATATATCATTCAAAGCAAATAAAGCAAGTAAAGCAGGCGATGTGTGGTGACCAAATGGACAGCTGGAAGGAGATGCTTGCCAGTAAGGCTTGGTCCTTGCTGTCGTTAAGCGGATCACCGAGTCGTTAAGCAAAACCTGCCTACTCAATGGGTGGTTTGGGCTATTTTTCTATCAGAAAAGGGTGGAATGGCTTTGCAAATCACACCTCTCTGAAAGCAGGGTGGCTGGGGGATTCTGGGAGTTGAAGTCCAAATATCTTAAAGCACAATGGCTGGGGGATTCTGGGAGTTGAAGTCCAAATATCTTAAAGCACAATGGCTGGAGGATTCTGGGAGTTGAAGTCCATCCATGTTAAAGCAGGCTGGCTGGGGGATTCTGGGAGTTGAAGTCCAAATATCTTAAAGCACAATGGCTGGGGGATTCTGGGAGTTGAAGTCCATCCATGTTAAAGCAGGCTGGCTGGGGAATGGTGGTGGAAATGATTGACAGAAGTCTCTCTCTCTCTCTCTCTCTCTCTCTCTCTCTCTCTCTCTCTCTCTCTCTCTCTCTCTCTCTCTCTCTCTCTCTCTCTCTCTCTCTCTCCCAGGAGGACACCTGAATCCAGCCTTCTCGCTCTCCCTCTGCCTGCTGGCTCAGTTTCCCTGGTGGAAACTGCCTGTTTATTTCCTCATCCAAGTTTTGGGAGCGTTCACAGGGGCCGGCACGGTCTACATCCTTTATTACGGTAACCAGATCGCCTTTGTTAAGAAGGCAGACAGGGGGGGGCCTCTTGGCCAGCTACCCCCTTCTCGGTCCCGATGGCCGGGTCACCCTGGGTGATCTTGGGGTAGAAAGCACACTGAGGACTAGTCCCTTTGTCAGTTGTTCTAAGGCTTGGTACAGCCCTTAGATGACGCCCTCCTGCCATGTGATCTTGGAGCCCGCCCTTCACAGTCGTCTGGGTGGGGGGTCTTGTTTTTTATTTTTATTTTTCTTGAGACAGACGCCATCCACAGCTACAGCAATGGACCCTGAGGGTGACAGGACCCCGGAGACCGCCTCCATCTTTGCCACCTACCCGGCCCCTTACCTGTCGATGCCAAACGGGTTTTTTGACCAGGTGAGAGGAGTAGGCATGTCCTGAGGACTGCTGGGATATTAGTTCTCTTTTGCATGTTCATCTTGATCCATCCTTCCTTCCTTCCTTCCTTTCCTTCCTTCCTTCCTTCTTCCTTCCCTCCTTCCTTCCTTCCTTCCTCTCTCCCTCCCTCCCTTCCCTTTCCTATTTGTACCTTCCTTCCTTCCTTCCTTCCTCCCTTCCTTCCTCCCTTCCCAATCCTGCCTCCCTCTCTCCTTTCCTTCCTCTCTTTTTTTCCCTTCTTCTTCTTTTTCCTCCCTCCCTCGTTTTCCCCTGCTGCTTCTCCTTCCTGGCTCTTTTTTTGCCTCCCCAGGTGCTGGGCACCGGGGTCTTGGTGCTGGCATCCTGGCCATGATCGACAGCCGGAACAAGCGCGTCCCGCCCGGATTGGACCCACTGGCCGTGGGTCTCCTGGTCTTTGCCCTCAGCGTAGCCATGGGCGCCAACAGCGGCTGCGCCATCAACCCGGCCCGGGATCTGGGGCCACGGCTCTTCACCTACGTGGCCGGATGGGGTCCCCAGGTGTTCAGGTGGGTCTCCCCCCCCTTTCCACTCCGGAGGCGGGCTGAAGTGGGCTGACCCCCCAACGCTGCTCAACTTTATAAAAAATAGTTTTCATTCTGCAGAAGCCAAAATAGCCCAAAGCTCTTTCAACATTCGGTCATTATCTAGCACAGGGTTCTCAACCTTGGCAACTTTAAGACTTGTGGACTTCAACTCCAAGAATTCCTCAGCAGCAAAGCTGGCTGAGGAATTCTGGGAGTTGAAGTCCACAAGTCTTAAAGTTGCCAAGGTTGAGAACCCCTGATCTAGCACCGTACAGTTAGTCCTCGATTTACGTCTGCAACTGAGCCCCCAAATTTGGTGGCTAAGCCAGGCAGCTCTTCAGTGATTTGTGTCCCCATTTTACAACCTTCCTTGCCAAGGCCATTAAGCGAATCGCTGCCACGGTAGTCACACAGTCGTTAAGCGAATCGCACTCCCCCCCCATTGAATTTGCTCGCCCGAAGGTTGCAAAAGGGGATCACGTGACACACACACACACACCACACACACACACACACACACACACACACACTGGGATGCTACAACAGTCGCAAACACGAGTCCGTGGCCAAAGTGTCCAAATTTGGATCCGAGTGCCTCGAGTTGTGCGATCCCTTTTTGTGACCTTTGCACCAGCCAAGTCAACGGGGAAGCCCGGTTCGCTTCCAGCCTGCAGGGATTCACTTAGCGACGGTGGCAGGAAAGGTCATAAAACGAGGCAAAACTCGGGGAACGACTGTCTCGCTTAGAAACGGAAACTCCCGGCTCAATTCCCGTCGTAATGATTATTTCACCACTCCGTCCGGGCTTTACGCTCCCGTCTGTTTCTGCCCTTCCAGTGCCGGAGACTGCTGGTGGTGGGTTCCAATCGCGGCCCCATGTTGGGGGCCACGGCCGGACGGTGATTTATCAATTCGGCGTCGAGTTTCATCACCCAGACGATCCGACGGAGCGGGAAAAGTCGACTTCGGAAAAACTGGAGCTGGGCGGCGAGAAAGAGACGGAGCTGCCGGTCTACGTGGTGAACACGTACGCCGAGTCGTGGAAAGGCGCCAGACCGGAGTCCCACGGCGAAGCCCCAAATGACGCTTCCTCCTTCCTTTCCCTTTTGGTGTATTGGGTGGGGGGCACCTTCCTCAATCTGGATGGAAAGGGGGTCTTTTGTATTAATCAAGACCTGGAAAAAGGGACATTGGGGGCATCGGCGGTGAGTGAAATGGACGCCGGCTATCCGAGAAAGGACCCACAGGTAGAAGCCACCGTTCCATTGTGTGCCAAAACACAAGCAGGGCGTTTTCGGTGGTGGCCCCTTCTCTGCTTACAAACCAGCCAAAATTATTTCCCTTGTCCTCTTTTGGGTGGTATAAAGGGGCAGCTGAGCCCCCCAAGTCCATTTCAACCCTCAAATAAGCGTTTCCAGACCTCACTGGCTGATGGCTACGTCGGCGGTCACTTCCCGGGAAAACAGAGGCTGAGATAAACAAACCGATGGTGGTAACGCAAAACTTTCCCACTTTTTGGCCACCATTTTGCTCTGTTGATTTTCTTGCGGCTGGTGCCGATGCCTTTGTGTCGGCGGGCAGTTGTGGCACAGCCAGATCGTAGCCACGGGGGGGGGGCAAAATTGTGCAGGGCTTTTACACATTAGACAATTTGGCAGGTTGTTTAAGGACTCTTTTCTTTCCCACGCTCGGAAAGGCCGGAGAATCCGGATCGTCGGGACGGTAAAAACGTTGCCTCTTTCTCACGCAACTCTGGAGGTCTCAGCTAAGGATCTTTGGTGTGTCAAAAAAATAAATTATTTATTTCACCTCGGCGTGGTTACAACTAGACCTCGACACAACCGAAGTTACAACCGCACGGGAAAAAAGGGACTTATGACCGTTTTTCACACTTACGACCGTTGCAGCCTCCCCGCGGTCAGGTAAATAAATTCACACACTCGGCAACTGACTCCTATTTACGACGGTCGCAGCATGCCGGGGTCACGCGATCCCCCTTTTTACGACCTTCCAGCAAGTCAGATTCGCTGAACAACTTAACGACTGCAGTGATTCACTTAGCAACTGTGGCAAGAAAAGACGTAAAGTGGGGCAAAACTCACTTAGTGACCGTCTGGCTTAGCAACAGAAATTCCAGCCTCCGTTGTAGTCATAAAAGGAGGACTGCCTGCATTATATTAGCCCTTAAGATTGCAGGCCGATGTCGGAAGGGAGGCCGAGCGGGGAAACTGAGGGAGCAACGTTCAACACAATCCTGAATCAACACATGTCAGAGCCAAAGTTGAAAATTAAACTTGCGGCTGCCACACAGCAATGTTGTCACGCACAAGGCACAAAAGTCCAGTCGGCGGCCTTGGGAAGGATAAGGAAGAGAACTATAGGATAACACGGACGTAAAAATGTAGGGTAACCCTGATTGTCAGCTTCCCGGAAGGCTATTGCTGGCCACTTAATGCAGGATTAGATAAATCTCGAACAGGTTGGGTGAGGCCACTTTCAGGAGCCAGGAAATACGACGGAAGCCTCCTTAGCCAGGAGCAGTCTATCGCAGAGCTGAGACCTCAATGCCTCCAGCTTTTTTTTTTTCCCCCTTCCCCCGAGCCTTCGGATGCTTCGCTTTGGCTCCCCAAAGATCAGAGCCGGTTGGCTGAAACAAATCGTCTTAAAATGCAGTATTAAATGCAGGTCAGCCCTCATCTTCACACCGCAACTGACCCCCAATTTTCCGTTACTAAGCGAGGCCTCGGTTAAGAGACTTGGCGCCCCGTTTTTACACTCCTTCCTCGCCACCCTCGTTAGAGAATCACTGGGGTTGTGAAGTCGCTAAGCGAACCAGGCTTCCGCATTCACTTGGCTTGTCAGGTGTTGCAAAAGGAATCCGCTGCAACTGTCCTAAGTACCAGTCAGTTTCCAAGCCTGTGAATTTTTGATCTTGTGACCAAGGGGGGGGGTGGATGCTGCAGAAGCCAAACCCTTAAGAAAAACAGGCCCATCCGTTTGGAAATCAGTGAAGCAAAAATGAGGTCAGGAGGAAAATTTGTGCATTTGTGTGTCTGCCTGTGTGTTTACAGACCGTGCCAGAAAAAAGAAAACTAAAAACAAAACAAAAAAAAACACCACCCTTTCGGTCTCGGAAAATCGACAGAGCCCTCTTGTGAGATTTTGTGTTTATTTTTAAACAAGCTGACACCCATTGCCACGTCCCCCAAACACACCGTGGCACCGTGCCCCCCCCCCAAAATTCACCGGGAGGCGGGCACAGGGCAGTGCCCCATTCTGCCACTAGAGGCTCGAAATTTGGGGTGTTTCTGTGGGCTTGTGAGCACAAGAAAGGCCTTGGAATGTGGACCCACAACTCCGGGCAAGGCCCAGCCTGTAGACTCGCTCCAGCCTCAAAAGAAATCCTCAAAGCAACTGCGAAGGAAAAAAAAAAATCCCCTTGTTGAAAGCTGAATTCTCCAACTTTTTTTTTGTTTCTTTGTGTGTTTGTTGGCTGCGGGATTGTGCGTCTTGAAAGCACACACAACAAGCAGCAAAATGGCAAAAATGTGTCTTTCTCCAAGTCGACAAACTACCCAGTGCGTTTGCCTCTTTAGAGTGTAGCTGTTTTTTTGTCGACTTTTTCTTAAGTTTATTTATTTTTTCCCAGCACAGGGACTCCCTGGTTCATTTAGTGATGGTTCAAACTTACGACATCCCTGGAAAAAAAAGCGACGTATGAGCCTTTTTCACATTTAGGACGGTTGCAGCATCCCTTTGGTCACGTGATCAAAATTCAGATCTCCTTTTATGACTTTCTGACAAGCAAAGTCAACGGGGGGGGGGAAAGGCCGGGTTGAGTAAAGAACTGTGTGGCTAAGTTAACAACTTAACAACCAAGGCAAGCAAAGCTTCCTGAACAAATGTCTCGCTTAGCGACTTAAATTTTGGCTCAGTTGCCGTCCAAAATAGCGGTTAAGAGGTTATCTTCATCTCTTAGGATTTTGGGAGTGAAAAAGAGCTTGGCAAGGATTCCTTTTTCCAGAAGGAAAAAAAAATGCAATTTAAAAGAAAAAAGGTTGATTTCCAGACTCCTCTGGCATTTTTCCACTAGAGGAAAAGAATTAATTTACGCTTCAAAAGCAAGAAACAGTTCTTTGTAATGGACTTTTTTCCCCCCCTCTTTTTTTTTTTTTTTTTACAAAAGGAGCTTTTTAGAAAGCTCAACCCTTTTTTTCCCCCGAAGAGGGTGGCAAGTCCTTTCAAGTGCGCTATTTAAAACTTGAGGTGGTTTTTTCTAGAATGTTTGCTAAGAAGGGGGGGGGGAAGCACTCTGGAGCGGCTTAAAAATATATACGGTATATATATGTTTATTTTACGGATTTATTCCTTCATCCCATCATCTACCCCGCCCGTCTCACCAAGGGATTCCGGGCAGCTTACAAAAACGTTGATCTGGAAAGGTGGAAAAATGGGGACGTTTTGAAATGGGCAGACTAGCTGGGGATAATGGGTGTTTTAGTCCTCTATCAAGTTTGGGAGGGGCCTGTCTGCAAAGTTGAATGTATACGTATGAGTGGGTATAGTTTATAGTTTTATACTGTATTACTATTTTTAAATGATTTATATATTTTTGTACTTGTATTTCTGCTGTAAGCCGCCCTGAGTCTGGGGAGAAGGGCGGCATATACGGTAAGTCAAAATAAATAAATAAATAAATAAATAAATAAATAAATAAATAAATAAAAATAAATACGGCAAGCTTGCCCAATTTACCAGACCCTAAAAAGGCTCAGCGTAAAAGCAGATGATTTGAAAAAAAGGATAGTAATATTGGCAGAGAAAAAGGAATTAAATATATATGTATATAAAAGCTTAAAACTTGCAGGGGATGCAATCCGGAGGGGGGGGGGATTAAAAAGTCCTTGAGTTACGACTACCCAAATTTCTGTTGTCAATCTCCTGACCAGATTCGATTTTACAGCCATGATTGGGTTGGTTATTAAGTCGAATCAGGCACTTAAAGTTGAGTCACCTGGTCATTAAGTGTGAATCCAGCTTAATGGCCTTTTCAGGTCATAAAACCGCAACCGTTTTTGTGCCAAAGAGTCCACAGTTTCTCCTTTGGGGAGAGAGAAAGAAAACTATGTTTTGTTTTGTTTTACTCCTTGTGAAGCCACAGAACCTCCACGGAAGGAGCAGTCTATCTTGAAACGGCCATTTGCAAAGGGAACTCTCTAGTGTGGGGCGTGGGAAGGCTGGGGACCCTCATTACAAACTGAGAAGAGATTTAAGGGGGGGGCGGTGGCGGCAGAGAGGATAAAGGGAGAGGAGGTGGAGAAAAACACTTCATTATATGTAATTTATTCCATTATATAGGTCCTCTTCCTCTTCATGGTCCCGGTTTATGTAGGGCTGTCGTTTTAATTGTCAGTTTCGGGGCACCCCGCCCAGAATCGCAGACGGGTGATGAAGGAATGAAGAGTCTGGGAAAATGGGACACACCAGAGGGAGCTGGGCCAAGGCAGGGCTGGGCAGCAGGGGCCCAGATGGATGACCTCAGAAGGGCCCTCTGAGGCTGGACTTCTGGGTGTGTTTTTTTGGGGGGGGGAATGGTAGAGACTAGGTAGAGAATGGGGCAGCTGGGGTCTGACTGGATGAACTCGGGAGGTATAGGTGTGGGGGGGGAAACAGGCTGGAGATTTAGGGCAATGGGGCAACTGGGCCCGAATGGATGACCTCAGAGGGGACCCCCTGAGTCTATTTTGGGGTGTGGGGGTTGAGGGGGGAACATGGGCTGGAGACTAGACGGAGCATGGGATAGTTGGGGTTTGACTGGATGAGGCTGGATTTGGGGCTGGGGGTGAGTGAGGGGAAATGGGCTGGAGACTAGATGGAGTATACTAGGGTAGTTGGGGGTCCGGCTGGATGGCCTCGGAGGAGCCCTTCCCGAGCTGGACGGCGGGGACGAGCAACGGGGCAGCCGGGGGTCCGGCTGGATGGCCTCGGAGGAGCCCTTCCCGAGCTGGACGGCGGGGACGAGCAACGGGGCAGCCGGGGGTCCGGCTGGATGGCCTCGGAGGAGCCCTTCCCGAGCTGGACGGCGGGGACGAGCAACGGGGCAGCCGGGGGTCCGGCTGGATGGCCTCGGAGGAGCCCTTCCCGAGCTGGACGGCGGGGACGAGCAACGGGGCAGCCGGGGGTCCGGCTGGATGGCCTCGGAGGAGCCCTCCCCAGCTGGATGGCGGGAGGGGGGCGAAGGGAGGGAGGCTGGGCGGGGCCTGGGGGTCCTCCTCCTCCCTTGGGGGGGGAGGGAGGCAGGCCAGGCAACCAGCGCGGGGCTCCCCCCCCCGGGCCGCCCCTTTCATCACTTCCGCCCCTCCCTGCTCGCCTCCAACCAGCCAGCCGGGCGGGCGGGCGGGCAGCGGGGCCGGCGGGGCGAGGGGCGCAGCGCCAGGCGGGCAGCGTTGGGGAAGGGGCGTCCGGGCGCCGCCCGCCACCCCCCACCGGCCCTGCCCGGGATGGAGCCGAGCGGAGGCGGAGGCGGAGGCGGAGGCGGAGGGCGAGCCCCGCAGCGGAGGAGGCGCGTTCAGGTACGCGGGCGCCGACTTGCCGATCGATCCGGGCGGGGATGGCTTGACTGATGGATGGATGGATGGATGGATTGATTGATGGGCCGATCAGCTCCAGGACTGACTGAGAGAGCGATGAGGGGCATTGAGGAGGGGGATGGGTCAGGGGCTTGATTGATTGGTTGAGGGATGGCTTAAACTAAGGATTGATAAGGGGCTTGATTAGGAGATTGATTAGGAGATTGATTAGGGCATTGATTAGAAGTTTAAGGGGTTGGTGAAGGGATTAATTAAGGGATTGAGAAGGGGCTTGATTAGGAGATTCTTGGGAGACCGATTAGGGAATTGATTAGGGGTTTGATTAGAGAATTGGGGAGGGGATGCTCCCCCCTCCAGTGCTCCAGGGTCTGCCCCCTCCGCTCGGCAGCTCCCCAACTAAGCTCAGCCCCCTCCCCACCTGCATTGATGAATGGATTGATCAACTGATTGATTAGCTGAGAGGTTAGTTAGGGGGTCTCTCCCCCCCCCAGCCCTCCAGAGAGGGACCCCTATTCACCTGTCCCCTGACAAAGCTTGGGCTTTTCTGAAAAGCAGCAGCAGCAGCAGCTGCTCCCATCATCCCCAACCCAAGCCACCTGCGTGGGCATCAGGCTCGGCCACTGGATTCCTCAGCCGGGAGCTGGGCAAGAGGGGCCCAGAGTGATGGGAGGTGTAGTCCAGCCCAGCTGGGACAGGCAAGGAAGAATGGGGAGGCCTTTTGGTTTTTCCCGGGGCCTGGGGGTGGGTGGGTGGGTGGGTGGGGGTGAGGGAGACCCCCTTGCCCCAAAGAGTGGGGAGTGGGGTCCCCTTCTGGCCTGGACTCCCTCCCTCCTTTGAATTCTGCAATGTCTGCTTTTGGAGAAAGCCGGCTTCCGATTTGTACTAACTTTTAGTAGCCAGGATGGTGCGCCTCGAATCTGGTTTGATTCTCCAGATGCTTTTCTGAAGGATGCTGGTGCTCAGCCGGGTCTTTTAAAAAAAAAATAGATATGTCTGTTATTTAGACTGTAAACCTAAACACCACGTGAAGGCAACCTTGTAATTTCAGTTCTCTAGTCTAGATCCACTAGATCCGTTTGGGGGAGCCTTCCATCCAACTGGGCAGCAGAGAACCCGGTTAAACCCTTGCGATTTATAGGAAACGAGAGAAAAACGCCAGAAAAGGGGAATATTTAATGCTGCCTGCCTGGTTTTTTGTTTTGTTTTTGTTTGTTTGTCTGTTTGTCCTCCGCCTTAATGGATCCGTCGTATCTGAAAATCTCCTTGCAAAACATCTTTTATGTTTTTAGATTCTGGTCTGTTTTTTTCCGCTGACTCTTCCTAATTTTGCTTCTGGCTTCTCTTTTTTTCCACCTCTCTGGGGATACCTTCCCTTTGCTGCTTGGGGGGGGGTCTTCAACTTTTCAAGCTAGGGAAGCTGTTTGCTTTTCTTTTTTCTTTTTTTTAAGGAAGGGGTTTTTGTTTTAGTCCCTCCCCCTGACTGGGGGACCCTGGGAGTTGAAGTCCCCACCTGTGAAAATTGCCAGGGTTGAAGAATTGGGCTCTCTATACAACTAATCTTGGCCTTGATAGGGTAGAATGTAGAATACAGAGGTAGGGGTTTTTACCCACATACCGGTATGTGGGTATATGGATAATTCTGTATTTATTTGTTTTTGTCATACTTATGTAGTGTATATTGGAGATGGTGACCCTTTGAGAGCTGAAGGCAATGAAATTTCATTTTAATGTACGATTCGTGTACATTCAAAGTGACAATAAAGTTATTATTCTATTCTATATTCTATTGTATATTCTATTCTATTGTATATTCTATTCTATTGTATATTCTATTCCTATTCTATTCTTCATTCTATTCTCTGTTCTATTCTATTCTATGTTCTCTATTATTCTATATTTATGTAGTATATATTGGAAGTGGTGACCCTTTGAGAGCTGAATACAACAAAATTTCATTTTAATGTACAATTAGTGTACGTTCAAAGTGACAATAAAGTTATTCTATTCTATATTCTATTCTATATTCTATATTCTATATTCTATTCTCTGTTCTCTGTTCTCTGTTCTCTGTTCTCTGTTCTCTATTTTCTATTCTATTCTATTCTATTCTATTCTATTCTATTCTATTCTATTCTATTCTATTCTATTCTATTCTATTCTATTCTATTCTATTCTATTCTATCAAAAATATAAGACCAACACAGTACAAGTGTGCAAAGAAACACAAAGAAAACAGTAGGGCAATATTCCCAATAAATCATCACCCCTGTGATTCATGCCAGCCTTTGACAGTTTGTTCTCTTCCACATCTGACCTTTAGGCCAAGGCCCGCCATCCCTTGTTGCTGACCGTAATCGATTGACGCAAAAGCCAACGGATTTAGCCATGCCATTTGCATTTTTCTTGGCGCCTGGGGCTTCTGCTCTCGCTGGCCCAAAACCCAGCTCCAGGTCCCCTGCTAACTTTCTGCTAAGCTGGCATGGCTCCTTTCCCCAACCTTGGCCGAGGCTGCCCTTCCCAAGGGTGAAGAAATAAATGGAAAGAAATCCCAGTTTTTTTACCTTCTGCACGGCTCCTGCTGGTCATCCCTTCCCTGAATTCTCAGCTAGCTTCTCTCTCTCTTTTTAAAAAAAAAAAATTTATGTTTTATTTTGGCTTCTTTCCCAACCTGGAGGGAAAAAAAAAAAAAACCGCTGGAAGGAGTCAAAGTGTTTTCGTGTCATCTTCGGAGACGGGCAGGCCTGGTGGATTCCGTTTGGGACGCCAAATCCCGGCCTGTTTTAGGATGTCAGGTGAGGGGAAAGTGGGCTGAACAAACCGAGAATGAGGGCCAATGCCTTAAGCTGGCTTTGGAGCATCCCAAGGTGGCTTTTTGGAGAGAGAAATCAGAGGGTAACTTGAAAATTGGAAGCTGAAACCAGCCAAATGCACCCCGGGTCAGATAGCAAGAGCTGAGGGTTTTAAATTTCTCCTGGCTGGTTGGTTTGGGAAAAGGTTTTTATTTTTCAAGACAGATTTTGCTTAAACAGCCTCCTTTTTTTAAAAAAAATAAATCAATAGTTTATTTTCCTTGACTTCAGTGGCTCCGTTGAAAGTGGTTTTTTTTTTTTCTTGGCACACCCTGAACGGTGGATGCTGGGTTTAAAGCTTCTCCTGGTTCCCAAATTGCCTCCTTTTTCGGGAGATCTTCACACCCCTCTCTGCCTCATTCCCCCCCCCCAAAAAATCCAGGATTAGATCTAGGGGAGGGAGGTTGAGTTTACACAACTTCGGAAGCAAACGTGTCAGGCAGGAGCTGTTCTTTGCTCCGAACGAGGCGTTTTGGGGAATGAAAATATTTGCTCAAGAAACACACTTAGGGGTGGGGAGGCGAAGAGAGAAAGGGGACGACGGGAGGGTGGTGGAAAACAAGGCTGCTTTTTTTCCCTTTGGGGGCCTTCCCCCCCAAAAAAACACACCCCACTGTTGAGCTTCCCCCTCCTGTTTGTAAGTTTTGTTTCCCCCCCCCTGTGTTTTTACTAGCTTTGGTGATGGTTTACAAAGAGGAGGAAAGAATCAAAACACAGAGAGAAACCTTGTTGCCTTGCTTCTGCAGCTTGGAGTCTCAGCCACATGGCGGATGCTTCCCGCCCCCCCATTCCACCCCCAGGCCAGATCTCCCGGAACGAGTGCGAACCAGACCACCGGAGGGAACCTTGAGGACTAGGATCTCCTTCCTGGCCTGTTGAGCCTTTCCAGCCTTTTTCTGTTTTTTTTAGTTTTGGCTGTTGAACGGCGGGATCTGCTCAAAAATGGTTGGGGATCAATTTCTTTCTCTCTCTTTGCCTTTCTTTTTTTCTCTTTCTTTCTTTCTTTCTTTCTTTCTTTCTTTCTTTCTTTCTTTCTTTCTTTCTTTCTTTCTTTCTTTCTTTCTCTCTCTCTCTCCCTTCCTTCCTTCCTCCCTCATCTCTCTCTCTCTCTCTCTCTCTCTCTCTCTCTCTCTATCTATCCATCTATCCATCCATCCTGCACACTTGTGATACTACAACTCCCATCACCCCCAGCCAGCACTTATTCCTCCCTCCCCCCCCCACCATCCATTGTTTCTCTCAGCCAGCTGGGTTCACTCAAACGTCATTTGTCGCAAAAGTAAACCTGGTTTAGGAGGGGTGCTTCCAGGGCTTAACTGATGTGGTGGGACAGGCACCCAACTCCCTGGCTGCATGTTTACTGTGCTGGTTGTCGTCGTGGTTGTGTTTGTTGTGCGTCACATCACACGTCCATCCGGATGGCGACCTAGGAAAAAAGTAACCACAATGTTTTTCGCACAGGGTGTCAAACACAGCAAAGGAAGCGTTGTGTGGTTGACGCAAGAAAGACGGTGGAGTGGGGGGGAGAACGGCAGAAGAGCCTTTGCCAAGGCTTTGTTGCTAGCCACAATCACAGCGATGGTGCGTAGTTGGCTTGTGATTGTCTAGCACATCCTCGAACTCGCGTCCGATAGCCCAAACAGACCTGGTTTTCCTGGATAGCGTGATGACAGTTTTGTCTCTTTGGTTCATTTCTTCGGCCGGAGTCGTGTCTAGCTTCCGGAGGAGGAAGAAACAGTTTGAGGTATTAGATGTGTGTGCTTGTGTGTGTGCGGGTGTCATTCTTTTTTCCCCCTTTTTAAAGTCCTTTTTTACATTATTTCAGTGAAAAAGGTAATTCGCTTTTCTTATCAACCGTTACGCTTTGGGTCTCGCCTCCTTAATACTCAGGAACGAAATGCCGTCTTGACAGGCCGCCGCTGGCCTCGTTCACTGGGTGCATCAAGCCGTAGTTTGATCATGGTTTAGTGGAGTAACTGTTGCTGGTTTGTATAACCAGCACGGCCCTAACCGGTATCACAGGGAGTAATAGCCATCAAACACCAATTTTTCACAAATCTGCTGAATCTCCGTTAAAATTGGTCGGGTTATTCCTTGTGGCGGGGAGTTCCATAGCTCAACTCAATGTAGTTTGCTTTTATCTCACCCAGAAGGGCTGATGGTTTGCCTTATCCTCGGTTAATGCAAAGGCACCACGTTTCCCCCCCCCCTTTTCTTCGTTCCCATCTGGGTTTGTTCATTCTTCTTCGGTTTCCGTGTTTTAAAATGTTTTTTGCCGTTTGCAAACTGCTTGCAATTGCTGCGAGTTGGGCAGCCTATAAATGTAATAAATCATTAATATTATTACAATTATTCATGTCTTCTGGGAATCCGGTCTGCCTGGTTAGTTTCTGAATGGATGGACTGTGGAAGTTCGCGAACAGGCTAAGTTTAATAACCAGGTTTAGCATGCTGATTTGTTGGTATATTTGTTTCCTCTTGCAACACATGTTTTTCTCTCCCCCTTGCAGCGTCTCCTATGGGCCTGACCACTCACCCGCAAAGGCCATGGAATTTTGTTCTAAGAAACACCCTGCAGGTAAGACACAAACACACACCCCACATCCCAGGTCTCTATCTGGGAGGAAAGAAGGTTAAGGTAGACTTTGGTTAGCTAACAGGCTCTGCGGGAGGGAGAACCCGAGGCCTCGGGATGCAATTTCTGTGGATAAGTGTGAAACGGAGAGACAGATTTGCCTAGTGGTTAAAGCACCCAGTGGGAGGGAGGGAGGGAGTTCTAGTCCTGCCTTAGGCATGAAAAAGCCGGCTGGGCGACTGTGGGTCAGTCATTAGGAGAAAGCGAGTTCTAGTCCCGCCTTAGGCACAAAATTCAACTGGGCGATTTTAGAGCTGACTGGGATGGGGTTGGACTAAATGACCTCCAAGGTCTCTTCCCGCCCTAGGATTCTATCATTCTACGAGCTTGAGCAGGGGGTTGGGCTAGATGACCTCCGGGCTCCCTTCCAGCCCTAGGATTCTATCATTCTACAAGCTTGAGCAGGGGGTTGGGCTAGATGACCTCCGGGCTCCCTTCCAGCCCTAGGATTCTATCATTCTACAAGCTTGAGCAGGGGGTTGGGCTAGATGACCTCTGGGCTCCCTTCCAGCCCTAGGATTCTATCATTCTACAAGCTTGAGCAGGGGGTTGGGCTAGATGACCTCAAGGTTGCTTCCACCCTTAGGATTCCAGGTTCTCTTTGCCTGATCCCAGTTTTCCGTGCCAGGGAAGAAAAGAATGCAGAAATCCTTAAGAAGGAGGGAGAATTTTAATTCGATTTCCTTGCCTTTCTCGCTGATCCATCAGCCCATCCTTTGCTGGGTGGGTGGGTGGGGGGGATTCCGCAAAGGGGAAAGCAACCCACAAAGACCCTCTCCCCCCCTCCCCCATCAAGCGGTTGTCTTGGTGACGCCATCCCTGCCCCTGATTGGCTGCTGGGCAGCAGTGGGAGGTGCCCCCCCTCTTTCAATGTCAGGGTAGACTTTCCCTTCTGCAGCCGGTCGGTCGAGGGGCGCAAGAGAGAGGGAAAGAGAAAAGGGACCCCCAGTCCATCTGTCCGTCCGGGAGAGACCACCACCCCCCCCCCGCTTTAGCCATGACCATCCCCAAGGAGATGCCCGAGAAATGGCCCTGGGTGGCCGTGGCCACCACGGATGCCCGCAGCCAGCTGCTTTGGGGGACAGGTAGGGGGGTCAGCTGCTCTGGGGCAAAGGGGAGGGGGGTCTCTTTGGAAAGAGGGGGTGAGGGGGTCGGGGGGGGGGTTGTAGGTGGGGTCTGGTGCCAAGCCAGCTGCCCGAGCTTTGTCTGTCAGGGTCTCCGTGGAGGGTGTTCTTGCTGCAGCACACTCCGCACTCATTACCTCATCTTCCCCGGCTCCCCCCCTCCCCTCCCCTCCCCACCCCACCATTCCTTTGCATGAGGGAGAGAGGGGTGGGGGGCGGATAGCCCTGCTTTTTCCTCCCCCCCCCAAGGAAATCTTTTCCAGCTTTCTCAAAAGTGACCTTGTGTCCTCTCCGTTATAGAATCCCGAATGGTCTTTCTTTCTTTCTTTCTTTCTTTCTTTCTTTCTTTCTTTCTTTCTTTCTTTCTTTCTTTCTTTCTTTCTTTCTTTCTTTCTTTCTTTCTTCCTTCCTTCCTCTTTTTTCTTTCTTTCTTTGTTCCTTCCTTCCTTCCTCTTTTTTCTTTCTTTCTTCCTTCCCTCCTTTTTCTTTTTTCTTTCTTTCTTCCTTTCTCTTTTTTCTTTCTTTTTTCTTCCTTTCTTCCTTCCTCTTTCTTTCTTCCTTTCCTCCTTTCCTCCTTTTTCTTTCTTTCTTTCTTTCTTTCTTTCTTCCTTCCTTCCTTCCTTCCTTCCTTCCTCTTTTTTCTTTCTTTCTTCCTTCCCTCCTTTCTTTTTCTTTCTTTCTTCCTTCCTTTCTCTTTTTTCTTTCTTTCTTTTTTCCTTCCTTCCTTCCTTCCTTTCCTCTTTCTTTCTTTCTTTCTTTCTTTCTTCCTTTCTTTTTTCTTTCTTCCTTCCCTCCTTCCTTTTTCTTTCTTTCATCCTTCCCTTCTCCTCCTCCTCCTCCTCCTCCTCCTCCTCCTTCTTCTTCTCCTTCATCTCCTCCTCCTCCATCTTCTTCATCTCGTTCTCCTCCTCCTTCTAATTCCTCCTCCTCCTAATTCCTCCTCCTCTTCCTCCCCCCATTCATTCATTCCTCAACTAGCATTGATTGAAATCCCAGATGAGAGGGGGAAAGTAACCCTGGTTTTGTGCTCTGCCCCGGCTAACCCGGCTTGGTTCTCTTCCAGAGGACGAACGGCGCGTGAGGTCCAATTCTCGAGAATACAACGAAAAATTTCAGTACGCGGTGAGTGGCAAGCCTAAAACTGCACGCAAAACACATTTGGCACCCACAGTCGTTCCTTTCTGGCTCTTCGCACGGGGGTCCCGTCTGGCATTTTAGGGCTGGGGAGAGTCCCACCACCCATCCTTCCTGGCAGGGGATAATGGGGTCAGCCTTCTGAACTCGTGGATGCCAGAAACTGCAAACTTTTGCCTCCAGCAGAAACAGAGCAAAGAGTTGCCATTAAGACAAACAGGGGGAGGGGGGAAAATCACATTTTGGGGGCTGGAGAGAAGAAGGATTGTGTTCACACACCACGTGAATCACCCCAAAGAACTCCGGCTTCTCTTTTCCAATTTACTGAAGTCCTTGTAGGCGTCTTTGTGTGAACCCAACATGCCATGTGTGTGTGTGTGTGTGGTTATTTGAAATTCTGAGGTTTCTGGACCTTTTTGGTGTGTATCTCATGGCAGGACAGAAGCCCAGAAATAAGAACAGAATGTCCTGTTTCTTTTTATTTTATTTTACATTTTATTTTATTTTATTATTTTATTTATATTTTTATTTTATTACATTATTTTATTTTATTTTTTTATTTTATTTTATTTTATTATTTTATTTTATTTTTTATTATTATATTTTTTGATTTCAGAGTAACTGCATCAAGACGTCGAAATACAACGTGATCACTTTCCTGCCAATCAACCTGTTTGAACAGTTCCAGGAAGTTGCAAACACTTACTTCCTCTTCCTCCTCATTCTCCAGGTGGGATTTCTTCCTTGGGGTGAGCGGGAGGGCCCCCCCCCCAAAAAACAAAGAAATCAGGGGGTTCACACCCTTTTTCTCCCGTGGGGTGCCACCTCTACGCTTCCCACTTGGGCACAAATGCTAAGGGGGGGTTGTGTGTCTCAATAAACCACAGTTTGGCCCAATTAAGTCCCTCCCTCTTTCCTCAATCTCTTTTCCTTCCTTCCTTCCTTCCTTCCTTCCTTCCTTCCTTCCTTCCTTCCTTCCTCCCTTCCTCTTCCTCTCCCCTCCCCGTGTTCAGTTCCTCTAACCATATCCTTGCCGGCATCTCATCTGCGCCCTCATCCTTTGAGCGCTGCCCTCCAAGCCTGCTCTGGCTGGGGGTCCAGATCAATAACCCAGCCCCTCGGGGCTTTCTCTCTCCCCAGCTGATCCCACAGATCTCCTCCTTGTCCTGGTTCACCACGATTGTGCCTTTAGTCCTTGTGTTGACCATCACAGCCGTCAAGGACGCCACCGACGACTACGTGAGTATCGGAAAGAGGAGGCATTTCTCCTGGGCTCCCAGGCTTTTGCAAATAGGAAGGATGGACAGAGTAACACAGCTGGAAGGGACCTTGGAGGTCATCTAGTCCAACCCCCTGCTCCAGCAGGCGACCTTATACCATTTCAGACCAAGGTCTGTCCAATCTCTTCTTTAAAAAAACCGCAAGTTGCGGTCGTTGCCTGTTACCAAGGTTTGTTCGGTTTTAACCTCCAGGAGCGAGGATGGGGGGAGAAGAGGGGGGCAGTTTGGGGCAGGGGGGGGGTGTCAATTTAGCTCGAAATCTTGGGCGAGAGGGGTCCTGGGTTCGAATCCTCGCTTTCCAACCTGACTTTTCTGCCGACAGTTTCGCCACAAGAGTGACAACCAGGTGAACAGCCGACATTCACAACTGCTGATTAACGGGATGTGAGTACAATCCCCAATTTGGGAAGGGGGGGGCGCGGAAGGTGTTTTGGGGGGGGGGTTAGAGGGAACACGGGCAGTCCTCGACTTACGACAATTGGTTTAGTGACCGTTTGAAGTTTCAACGGCACTGGGGGAAAAAAAGGTATGTAGGACCAATTTCCCCCACTTGACGACCGTCACAGCCTCACGTGATTGGAGTTCAGACGCCGGGCCAGCGACTCGTATTTATGACGGTCGCAGCCTCCTGGGGTGTGTGTGTGTGTGTGTGTGTGTGTTTTCCCCTTTTGCGACGTTCTGACCAGCAACTGCAGCGAGAAAGGTCGTAAAATGGGCCCAAACGTCACAGCTGTTTTGCTTAGCGAAGGAAATGTCGGGACACGGCTGCAGTCGTAAGCCGAGGACTCCCTGTCTTTTGCAAACAGGTGGAAAAGATTTCAAAAACTCTCCGCCCCCCCCCCCAAAAAGGCTAAATTTCCCATTCTCCGGCCCAAACCTCCTGCCTGCCATTCCTCATGGATCATTGGCATTCAAAGGTAGACTGCGCTGAAGCATGGAGGCTTTGCAGAGTAATGCAGAGATCTGAAACGCCAAAGCGACCGCCAAGTTCATCGTTCGTCTTACCCTCCTAAATGTTTTATTCCTTCTCGTCTTTACTGCCCTCTCTGGGTTCCCTTCTTGCCACCAGCCTCCAGCAAGAGCAATGGATGAACGTCCGAGTTGGTGACATCATAAAATTAGAAAACAACCAGTTTGTGGCGGTAAGTCCTGGACGGTGGACGGAGGTCTCTGAAGCAGCCAGAGGGGGGAAAAAATAAGGAGAGAGAGAGAGAGGGGGGCTGTGGTTGAAAGTTAAATTTCATTTAAATTTCACCGAAGTTCCTTTAAATTTCACTTAAATTCAATTACGTTGCATTGAAATTCAAATGCACTTCATTTAAGTGCATTTAAATTACATTTAAATTCTTACACATTTCATTTATATTTAAGTTCATTTAAGTTGCACTTGAATTTATTTAAATTCAAATGCATTTCATTTAAGTTCATTTCAATTACATTTAAACTCTTACACATTTCATTTATATTTAAATTCATTTAGATTACATTTAAATTCTCAGAAATTTCATTTATATTTAAATCCATTTAAATTCAAATGCCTTTCATTTAAGCTCATTTAAATTACATTTAAATTCTTTACACATTTCATTTATATTTAAATCCATTTAAATTACATTTAAATTCATTTAAATTCAAATGCATTTCATTTACGTTCACTTAAATTCAGATGCTTCATTTAAGTTCGTTTAAATTTCATTTAAATTCAATTATATTGGATGGATGGATACATGGATGGAGAGAGAGAGAGAGAGAGCATTAATAATTATTATTATTATTTTACAATAATTTTAATTTTAAGAATTATCTTTAGTGAAAATAAACGGTTGGTGTTCTCCTGTCCGCTTAAAACTCATGTTTGAGCCCAGCGTTTCTGGCTATGTTTTGATCCAAGGTTGGGTTGAGGGTTTATTGTTCTGCTAGTGAATGACATAAATCATGATTTGTTTTTTTTTATTATTTTGACCTCTTCTCCCTGCCCAAATCCAGGCTGATCTGCTTCTGTTGTCCAGCAGTGAGCCTCACGGACTTTGCTACATCGAGACGGCCGAGCTGGACGGGTGAGTGTGCGCCAGTTGTGCCCGCTCTTTTAAAGCAGTATCTCTGAAACTTGGTGGCTTTAAGACCTGTGGACTTCAACTCCCAGAATCCCTCAGTTGCTGAAACTTGGTGGCTTTAGGTCTTGTGGACTTCAACTCCCAGAATCCCCCAGTTGCTGAAACTTGGTGGCTTTAAGACCTGTGGACTTCAATTCCCAGAATCCCCCAGTTGCTGAAACTTGGTGGCTTTAAGACCTGTGGACTCACTGGGGAACTCTGGGAGTTGAAGTCCACAGGTCTTAAAGTTTCCCAGTTAGAGAAACAGTGCTTTAAAGAAGCTCCTCTCCTCCTGGCCATGATTAAACTGCTTTTCTTCGCAGGGAGACCAATATGAAAGTCCGACAGGCAACCCCAGTGACGTCCGAGCTCATAGACACCAACAATCTTGCACACTTTGACGGTAAAATTCATTATTATTATAATTAGTGGCTCTCCCAGTCTAATCCCTCGTAGCTTTCTAAGATGGCATGTTATTTGGATGGTTGAGCTCAACATTCAGGTGATGCAGCCCAGGCAGTCCTCACTTAATGCCTGCTGGTTCGGTGACTGTTCTAACTTGTGACTATGCTAAACAAGTGCTATTTAATGACCAGTCCACAAAATTCTGGTTATCCCAGTGATAGGATGGCGATTGGTGGCTTTCCCTGTGGAGTACGTTCACTGGGGAAGCCTGCGGGAAGTCGAAAGCCGTGGTCACGCAAGGTCCTGGCTTAACGACCCGTGTGGTCCACACGTAAACAATGGCAACTGCCAGAACGGCTGTCACTAAGGGGTGCGGACACGTGACATCATGTTTTAAAACTGCTCCACTTAGCAACGGAGATCCCAGTCCCAATTACCATCGTTAAACAAGGATGATCTCTCACTGATCTTCTCCTTGGCAATTTTTTTTTTTAATTTCAGGAGAGGTGATTTGCGAACCCCCTAATAATAAACTCGACAAATTCAGTGGGACGCTGTACTGGAAAGAGAGCAAGTACCCCTTGAGCAATCAAAATATGTTGCTGCGTGGCTGTGTCCTTCGTAATACGGAGTGGTGCTTCGGCCTGGTCATCTTCGCAGGTATGACGGAGCTGGAAAAAGGGACTTAATGACCATTTTTCACCCTTTCGACCTTTGCAGCATCCCCACGATCACGTGATTGAAATTCGGACGCTTGGCGACTGACTCATGTTTATGACGGGGTCAGTTGTGGTCGTTGAGGACTGCCTGTATTGGCAGTCTTCTTTCTTTGAAAACTTTTGAAAATTAATTGGACCGTCATTTCGTTACGAGATGGGCGTCAGATAAATTAAATAAATTAAATAAAAATAAATTCAGAATTGAGAGAGAGAGGAAAAGTCGTTTTTGCCAAAAAGATTCTTTGTTCTCTCCTTCGGCAGGGCCCGATACCAAATTAATGCAAAACAGCGGCCGCACGAAATTCAAGAGGACTAGCATCGACCGCTTGATGAACACTTTGGTGCTTTGGGTAGGTGAGCCCCACCCACTCCGTGCCCGTGTTTCGAACCCAGTGCTCTTCGTCCTCTCTTTTTAGGACGCAGAGTCTGCCTTTTTCCCAGCCCTGGGGGGCATTGAGTAGATACCTGACACCATTTTAGTTTTTCCAGTTGACAAACTGAGGCAGAGAATTTTGTGGGAATGTTCCATCAGGGGCCAGTCAAGCCCGTGGCCTGCTCTGCAGGGTGGTCGCCCTGGAGAATGTAGGAGAGCGGATTTTTTTACTGGAGTTAATTTCCTGGGGGAAATTAGCTCTGTTCTTCACCACTGTCCTGGATTATTCAAAGCTGCCCGAGTGGATTTAAATTCTAATCCAGAATCTTTTGAAATTGACGGCTTGAAATGTGGAATTGACCACATATGGACAAAAGGGAAAGGAGATACAGAGGACCTCATGTAGGTGGGGACAAAGAGGGACGCCGTCCTGCTTCTCCCCGGCTCCTCTTTTGTCCAAACTGAGCTGTCGTTTTCCCGTCGGCAGATTTTCGGGTTCCTGGTCTGCATGGGAGTGATCCTGGCCATCGGCAACTCCATTTGGGAATACGAGGTGGGCGTCTGCTTCCAGATTTATTTGCCGTGGGACCAAGTGGTGGACAGCGCCTTCCTGTCGGGGTTCCTGGCGTTCTGGTCTTACATCATCATCCTCAACACCGTGGTTCCCATCTCTCTCTACGTCAGGTGTGCCTCCTTTTTTTCTTCTCCTTTTGAGTGTTTTCCCTTTCCTTTCTTTTGTGCATCTTCCTTTCCTTTCCTTTCCCCTCTTCCCCTCTCATTTATCTCCTCTTTTCTTTTCTTCCCTCCCTTCCCTTTAAAAAACAAAAACAAAACCTCTTTTTCTTTTGCCTTCCCCTGCATGACTGTTTCTTTCTTGCTCTCCAGCCCCCAGGTAAGAGGTCTCCTTCCCCTATGTTTTCCCAAGCTCTGGGTGGGAACCAAATCTCCCTTTGATGTTGGCTTGTGGCATTTCCTGCCTCCCTCGCCAGACGCCCCACCCCCCCTTCCTCTTTCCTTCCAAGGCCGTAGCAAAAATCAGAGCCCCGTGACCAGCCCATTCCTCCCCCGGCTATTCTTTTATGGATTGCTCATTTCCTGCGGACCCTGTCAAGCAGACCCTCGCCCTGAAAAAAGAAATAAGAATGCTCCAGAAGCTCATCGGCCAAAGGAAGAGAGCCTCCAGGGGTAGGAGCAGTCTGTCTTAGAAGCCGAGGGGCTGAAGCTGAGGGACAAACAGCTGTGGTCATAGGATCCTCCCAGAAAACCAGTTTGATAGGCATCTCTCTCTCCTCTCTCTGTCTTTCTCTGTTGCTCTCTATTCCTCTATTATCTATCTATCTATCTATCTATCTATCTATCTATCTATCTATCTATCTATCTATCTATCTCTGTCCCTCTATCATTTGTCTATCTTCTATCTATCTGTCTGTCTCTCTGTCTCTCTCATCTATCATTCTATCTATTTAATCTATCCTATTATCATCTGTCATCTCTTTCTCTGTCCCTCTATCTATCTATCTATCTATCTATCTATCTATCTATCTATCTATCTATCTATCTATCTATCTATCTATGTGTCTGTCTGTCTGTCTAATCTATTATCATCTATCTGTCATTTCTCTCTCTCTCTCTCTCTCTCTCTCTCTCTCTCTTTATATACATATCATCTATCATCATCTATCTGTCATTTCTCTGTCTCTCTATCATCTCTCCCTCCCTCTCTCTCTCTCTCTTTATATACATATCATCTATTATCATCTATCTATCTGATTTCAACTCCCATTCAGATTGGCCAGCAAGGGCTTATGGGAGATGCAGCCCAAAAACCCGACGTTTAAAGCAGAATTTTAAAGTTGTGGTCTTTATTTATTGTTTTAATCTTCTACTAGGGTATATTTCTATCCAACGACTGTAAGCTGCCTGGAGTCACCTCGGCAAGAGGGGCAGCCTGGGCGGTTAATAAGTAAACAAAAATAAATAGCCCTTTGTCTGAAATGGGATAGGGTTTCCTGCCTGAGCAGGGGGTTGGACTAGATGACCTCCAAGGTCCCTTCCAACTTTATTATTTTATTGTTGTTGTTGTTGTTGTTGTTATTATTATTATAAATAAAGGGAAGAAGGAGAAACTGCCTCAGGGACTTTGGGCATGCTATCAGTGGGCGAAGACACATGGGCTTCAGGGCTCCCAACCGTCCCTGCTCTCTTTCTGGCAGTGTGGAGGTGATTCGTCTGGGCCACAGCTACTTCATCAACTGGGATAAGAAAATGTATTGCGCGAAACGGTGCACGCCGGCCGAGGCCCGGACCACGACGCTAAACGAGGAGCTGGGCCAGGTGGAGTACATCTTCTCGGACAAGACGGGCACCCTCACCCAGAACATCATGGTCTTTAGCAAGTGCTCCATCCACGGACGCAGCTATGGTCAGTCCTTCCGCCCCTCCGCCGCCGTCTCCGTTCCATACCTTAAGGACCCTAGGCTGGGTGGCCATAAGCTGGGTGGGTGAACTACGGTCGTACGTTTGAGGACTTACCTACCTGTATTTGGAAGAACTAATGCTTATTTATTTTATTATTTATTATTATTAAATTTCTATACCACCCCTCTCCCGTAGGACTCGGGGCGGTTTACAACCCAATAAAAACATATAATAACAATAAATATTTAAAAATAAATTAAATTAATATTAATATTAATACAAGGCTGTACTAAAACCTGTTAAAAACCCAAGCTTTCCTTGCTCCCCTTCCCCACTCTGTGGTCTTTTCCGCAGGAGACGCTCTGGATGATCTTGGATACAAGGCGGAGCTCGGAAAGGTAACAATGCCGGCAGTTGGGTCTAGTGGTTAAGGCCCCAGGTTAGAAACCAGCAGATTGGGAGTTCTAGTCCTGCCTCAGGCACGAAAGCCGACTGGGGGACTTTGGGCCAATCACCATTTTATTTACTGTTCGGTTTTTTGTTGTTTTTTTTGCACACTCCAAGCTGGTTCTAACCTCCCTCCCCCCCCCTTTTTTTTTCTTTTTTCCCCAAGAAAACTGATCCGGTGGATTTTTCCTTCAACTCGCTGGCGGATTCCAGTTTTACCTTCTGGGACACCGGGCTTTTGGAAACGGTCATGCTGGGTGACCTTCACGTCCACGAGTTTTTCCGTCTCCTGTCGCTCTGCCACACCGTCATGTCTGAAGAGAAGTGTCCAGGTGGGGAAGGGAGATTGAAGCTGACGTTTGAAATGCTGAGAAACAAAAGAAGCCTGGGAAATGAGGGATTGTGTGCGGAAGCTATCTGGAAGCAATCATATATTGTTTTTCCTTCCTTCCTTCCTTCCTTCCTTCCTTCCTTCCTTCCTTCCTTCCTTCCTTCCTTCCTTCCTTCCTTCCTCCCTTCCTTCCAATTTCCTTCCATACTCCCTCCCTCCCTCCCAATTTCCTTCCTTCCTTCCTAACTTCCTTCCTTCCTTCCTTCCTTCCTTCCCTCCCTCCCTCCCTGCAACAGGAGAATTGTACTACAAAGCCCAGTCTCCCGACGAGGGAGCCTTGGTGACTGCCGCCCGCAATTTCGGCTTTGTCTTCCGTGGACGCACCCCGAAGACGATCATGGTGCAGGAGCTGGGACGGCCCGTCACTTACCAACTTCTGGCTATTTTGGACTTCAACCACGTGCGCAAACGCATGTCAGTCATTGGTGAGGAAGGGGCGGCGACGGCCAGGGAGATCATGGAGCCCTCAAAAGCTGGCCTACTTTGCAGGGCTGTTGCGGGGGAAAATGGATGGTGGAGAACCTGGTATAGTTATCGTAAGTAAATACATGATATATCTTTCTTTGTAAAAACTCTATTTTTCCCTTCCTGTACCTCCTTTCCTTCCTTCTCGTCTTATACTCCTTTCCTTTCCTTTTCTTTCTCTGACTCTCCTTTCTTTACTTCTCTTCTTATACTCCTTTTTTCCCACCTTTCCCTTCCCCTTTTCCCTTCTCCTTTTTACTTTTCCTCTCTCCCTCCCTTCCCTCCCTTTATCCTTCCTTCCTTCCCTTTCTATTGCTTCCCATCTCCCTCCCTCCCTCCTCCTCTTCCTATACTTCTTTCTCTTTTTTCTTCCTTCATTTTCTCCCTCCCTCCCTCCTTCCCCCCACCCTCCCCGCCCCCCCAGTGCGGAATCCGGAGGGGCAAATCCGCCTGTACTGCAAAGGGGCCGATATCATCCTTCTGGAGCGACTTTATCCCGGCAACCAAGAATTATACAACGTCACCACGGATCATCTCAATGTAGGTGACCGACATAGGGGTGTATGTGTCTATGTGGGTGGGTGTGTCTGTGGGTGTTTGTGTGCGTGGCAATAAGGCTAAGACGGCGTGTGTGTGTGTGGGTGTGTGTCTCCTCATTTTTCTTCCTCATTTTAGGAATACGCGGGCGAGGGTCTCCGGACACTGGTGCTGGCCTGTCGGGACCTGGAGGAGAAGTATTATGCCGACTGGGCCAAGCGGCTGGAGGAAGCTTCGCTGGCCGGGGAGGGGCGCGAAGAGAGGATCGCTCGGCTGTACGAGGAGGTGGAAAACGACCTGGTGGTGGGTGCCGAGACCCTTCCCCTTTCTTATTTCGGGGGAACAGTGTCCTCTTCCCCTTAGGCAGCTCTCCTCCTTCTCCAGCTCCCCCCACCCCTTTTTCCATCATTTTTTTAAGACCGCTTGCAAAACAGTCAAACTAGTTCCCCAAAGGGTCTGGGGGGCGGGGGGGGTCCAGGATAGCCAGAGCAACAGGTTCTAAGTCCTCGGCTTATGACACCATGGAGCCCCTGCATTTCCACGACTGTCATTGATATGAGTCGGTGGCCAAGCATCTGAATTTGGATCACGTGACCCACGGGGGGGCGGCGGCGCTGCAATGGTCGTAAATGTGAAAAACGGTCATAAGTCAGTTTTTTCAGTGCCGTTGTAGCCTTGAACGGCTGCTAAAAGAACTGTTGTAATTTGAGTCCTCTCTGTATCAAAATAAGAATATTTCCCCCCCCCCCCCCCCGTTTTCTCTCTCCCGCAGCTGCTGGGAGCTACGGCTATTGAAGACAAACTGCAGCAGGGAGTTCCAGAGACCCTCGCTTTGCTCAGCTTGGCCAACATTAAGATTTGGGTCCTGACGGGGGACAAACAAGGTGAATCTTGGCTTGTGCCAAAATGACGTTTTAATGTGTTTTTAAATTTTCTTCCTTCTTTCCTCCCTCATCTTCCTCCCTCCCTCTTCTTTCTTTCTTTCTTTCTTTCTTTCTTTCTTTCTTTCTTTCTTTCTTTCTTTCTTTCCTTTCTTTCTTTTTTCTTTCTTTCTTTCTTTCTTTCTTTCTTTCTTTCTTTCTTTCTTTCTCTCTCTTTCCCTCCCACCTTCCTTCCTTCCTTCCTTCCTTCCTTCCTTCCTTCCTTCCTTTCTCTGTTGATTCTCTTTATGTATATGTGGTTTCTTTCCTCTCTTCAATGTTTCCCTCCGTATTTTATTTTTCATTTTTTTGTTTGTGTGCCTGTGTTGTATGTTTTCCTTCTCCCAAGTTTTCTCTCCACGGTTCCTTTCTCCCTTCCGCTTTTCTTTCGTCTTCCTTTGCCTCCTGTTGCCTTTCTAGTTTTTGGGTCTCCTCTCTTCAAATCTCTATTTTGCAATTTCACTTTTCATGGGCTTGTGCGGTCTCTTTGTGTGTGTGTGTGTGTGTGTGTGTGTGTGTGTGTGTGTGTGTGTGTATGATTTATTTATTTTGTCGCCTCCAAACCCTGGGCGCCACCCAGGACGCCGATACCCATTTAAAGAAGGGAAGGGGGAAACTTTTTCCCTCCCTGGTTGCACAGACAAATATGGGCCCTGTAGTCCCCTGGCTTCGAAGGAGGATTCGCTTGGATGGCTCCTGGCTCAGGACCCTCCCTGCCTCCCCTTCCTCAGAAACCGCGGTCAACATTGGCTATTCCTGCAAGATGCTGACCGACGAAATGACGGAGGTGTTTGTGATCTCTGGCCACACCGTCTTTGAGGTCCGGCAAGAACTGCGGTGAGTGGGCTTTTCCAAGACCCCCTTCCCTCCCTTTCCCGGGATCTTGTGCCTGGTATTTTAAATACAGATGGTCCTCGGTTTATGGACGACAGTTTTCTGTCAACGCTGCCAATATCGGATGCTCTTGTTTTGACAATATATGAAGATGCCGCCATTTTCTCTTTAGCCTGCGTATTAGAATTAGATGATGCTGGAGGGGAGGAGGAAGAATGTGCATGGGGATTAGTTAGACATAACAACATCACAAGTAGCGTATTCTTCAAGGTTGTCTGAAATAAGAGCCGATAAGGAATGGCGGGTGATGGAACCGGAGGGAAGGTTTGCATTTCAAACTAATTGGGGAATGTGATTTATGACTGTTCATTGGAGGAGGGAATTGTGCTTTGACGCTATGCGTTTAGGGGAGGAGAATTCAGATTTCAGCTTCAGCCATGTACGTGCTGAAGCTGTGCTGCTCAATTAAAGATTCTTTAAGGTCAACCAGTCCTTTGAAGAGTTTCATTCGTCGGAACCGTGACACCTCCCTTGCCGCAGCCGTTCAGCCAAGCGCTGCCGACGTTAAGAGAGTCACATGGCTGTTAAGCGAATCTGGCTTCCTCAGAAGCCGCTGGGTGGCCTCAGCCACCCTCTAAAAGGAGGCAAACGACCAGCGGTTTGCAAGGAATATAAATATTTTTGTTGTTGTGTTTTTTCCCCCCTTGAAGTGATGTCCCTTCTCATTCCAGAAGCTTCTTCACTTCTGACTGAAGGACTGAGCTGTCAGTCAGAGCAGAAGAAGCTTCCAGAACGAGGAGCGAAACCTCTTCAGAGGAAAAAAAACAAACCCCAAGAAAGTCCTGAAAAAAAACAAACCCGTGGACGCTGAATAATGGGGGGTCTTCCTCCTTTCCTCCGGGTCTCCCCCTCCTGTGACAGGAAGGCCAGAGAGAAGTTGATGGAGGCCTCACGGTCGATGGGCAACGGTTTCACCTTTCAGGAGAAGCTCTCCGCCTCGAAGCTGACGTCTGTCTTGGAGGCCGTCGCCGGAGAATACGCCATGGTCATCAACGGGCACAGCCTGGTACGGAGGGAGGGAGGCGGCTGCTTTCAAAAGAACAGGCCGATCTGGGACTGGCACCAGGAGAATTTCCAAAGGGAGGGGGGTACTTTAGAGATCATCAAGACTGGCCCTCTGGTCGCTACGGCGACAGTCTCTGCTTTGACAAAAGCCCACCTACCTCGGATGAGGAAATCCCCCCCAAAGGATAAGAGTCAGTTTCCCTCTTGTTTTCCTTCCTTCCTTCCTTCCTTTTCTCCACCTCTTCCTTCCCTCCCTCCCTTCCTTCCACCTTTCTATCTTTCTTTCATCCATCCATCTCTTTCTCAGCCTTCCTTCCGTCCTTCTTTCCTTCCTTTTCTCCATCTCTTCCCTCCCTCCCTCCCTTCCATCTTTCTTTCTTCCATCCATCCATTTATCCATCTCTTTCTCAGCCTTCCTTCCTTTCTTCCTTTTCTCCATCTCTTCCTTCCCTCTCTCCCTCCCTCCCTCCCTTCCATATTTCTGTCTTTCTTCCTTCCATCCATCCATTTATCCATCTCTTTCCCTCCCTCCCTCCCTCCCTTCCTTCCTTCCTCATCTCCTCCTCCTCTCCAATTTTCTGAGGTTTGGGACATTTCACAGGAATGAGAGTAGCCAGTCCAGACAACAACAGGAAGAAAAGCTCATTCTAAGGTAGACTGCTGCTGGCCACGGAGGTGCCATTAAAAAAAATAACATCCTTTCAGGCACGCATAAAAACACACAGATTTTTTTCCCCTGCTCCCTTCCTAGGCCCATGCACTGGAGGCCGACATGGAACTGGAGTTCCTGGAGACGGCGTGCGCCTGCAAGGCGGTCATCTGCTGCCGGGTCACCCCCTTGCAGAAGGCCCAGGTGGTGGAGCTGGTCAAGAAATACAAGAAGGCCGTGACTTTAGCCATCGGGGACGGGGCCAACGACGTCAGCATGATCAAGAGTGAGTCTCCGGGCGTTGTGTGAATCGGGAAGCCTGGATTCTCATGCAATGGTGGGCTGGGGGACTCTGGGAATTGTAGTTTTCCGCATTGAAGCTGGCTCTCTCCAACCCAGTCTGCTTTTCCTCCCCGGTGGGTGGCAGCCGCCCACATCGGCGTGGGCATCAGCGGGCAGGAGGGCATCCAAGCTGTGCTGGCCTCCGACTACTCCTTCTCCCAGTTCAAGTTCCTCCAGCGCCTGCTCCTCGTTCACGGCCGCTGGTCGTACCTGCGAATGTGCAAATTCCTCTGTTACTTCTTCTACAAGAACTTTGCCTTCACCATGGTGCACTTCTGGTTTGGCTTCTTCTGCGGCTTCTCCGCCCAGGTAGGCAGCCGGGCCACGGCAGCGGCTGACACGGGGTCCGGGGGATGCGGGCAGCCCCAAACAGCCCAGCAGTAATCCGTCCTTTCGTTTTTTTTTTTTCCCCTCTCCCCAAGACCGTCTACGATCAGTACTTCATCACGCTGTACAACATTGTTTACACCTCTTTGCCCGTCCTCGCCATGGGAGTCTTCGATCAGGTCCGTCCGTGCCCTGAGCGAAGGGCAAGAAAATAGAGAGGAGGAATGCTGCCACTGTGTCTCTGTATGAGTGCCTGTTCGCAATGGGCCTCCAGATCAGGGACTCAGGCAGAGATACACTTTGGAGGTTTAGAGCAAGGAAGGAAGGATAAGAGAGAAAGGAGAAGGGAGGGAGGGAGGGAGGGAGGAAAGATGGATTAGAAGGGAAGGGGAGAGGAAGGAATGGAGGGAGGAAGAAAGGAAGGAGAATGGGAGGGAGGGAGGGAGGAGGAAAACGGACGGAGGAAGGTAGGGAGGGAGGAAGGAGAGAATAGGAGGGAGGAGGAAGGAAGGAAGGAGAGAATGGGAGGGAGGAGGAAGGAAGGAAGGAGAGAATGGGAGGGAGGAGGAAAAGAGGGAGGGAGGGACAGCCACTAATCGTCCCTCTCTCCCCCAGGATGTGCCCGAACACCGCAGCCTGGAGTACCCCAAACTCTACGAACCGGGTCAGCTGAACCTCCTTTTCAACAAGCGCGAGTTTTTCATCTGCATTGCTCAGGGCATCTACGCCTCCATCTTCATGTTCTTCATCCCCTACGGGGTCTTCAGCGACAACGCCCAGCTGGCCGACTACCAGTCCTTTGCCGTCACCGTGGCCACCTCCCTCGTCATCGTGGTCAGCGTCCAGGTCCGTGGCGTCTCCCCCCCCCCTTCTTCAATCTCTGCCAGGGCACGGGAGAGAGATTCCCACCCCTTTCCCCACAGATTCGGTCCCCCCTTCCCCAAATAAGCGTGCCTGAAACCTCGTTGATGTCTTCGCCATGCCCGTCGGCAGACAAAAGCTCTTGGGGGAGGGGGCAAGTGCCCCACCCAATTTGGGCCAGGGGAGCGCCAGGCACACTTAACGCGGCTTTTGCTAAGGATCGGCGCCCGTGGCATTTGCCGAAGCTTCCTGGAATAAGCCCTCAGATCAACTCCGTAGATCTCCTGGTGGTCACCTTTCCTCCTTCCTTCAACAGATTGGCCTGGATACTGGCTTCTGGACGGCCATCAATCACTTTTTCATCTGGGGCAGCCTGGCTGTTTATTTCGCCATCCTCTTCGTCATGCACAGCAATGGCCTCTTCCAACTCTTCCCCAACCAGTTTCGTTTCGTCGGTGAGTCCGGTGGGGAGAGGGGAGGAAAGACCCCTTTTTCTGTCTTGGGGGGGGTCTCCTTGGGATCTTAAAACCTCTTTTTGGCAGAAGAAATGCGCTTATTGGCAAAACCTGGGGTGTAATCTTACCTGCCAAGGGTGTGGGCATTGTGGGAGAATTTGGATACAGGGACTCTCTGTACCTGGCCTGGAGCAATGCATCCCGGGAAAATCCCGTTATCTGGGCAGGGGCAATGCATTCTGGGAAACGTCTCCCCTTCTCGGCTGCGTTCAGAATAAGGAACCTCAATTCCCGCCCGTCGGCTCCTTTGCTCAAACCATTTTTCTCCCACCTGCCAGGCAATGCCCAGAACACGCTGGCCCGGCCTGCGGTCTGGCTCACCATCGCCCTGACCACCGTGGTCTGCATCATGCCAGTGGTGGCCTTCCGATTCCTCAAGCTGGACCTCCGGCCGGAACTTGCAGACACGGTGGGTGAAGGCCGGCGCACGGCTGCGTGAGGCTGTTTCCCTCCTTTCCTTGCGGGAAGATCCTCCGGGTGGGCGGAGGGTGCCGGCCAGTTTTAGCTTAGGGTGGTCCCTTTTTTTGAGTGCTGTTGTAACACTGAGCGGTCACTGAACATGGTGACTGTAAATCATGGACTGCCTGCCCTTTGAAAAGGGGCGGGGTTAGGGTTTTGATTAGGGTCAGCATTGAGGTTAAGGTTAGGGTTAGGGTTATAGCTAAGTTTAAGACTGGGAATGGGGGGGCTAGGGTTAAGGTTAGGGGTTAGGGCAGCGGTTCTCAACCTTGGGGTCGCGACCCCATTTGGGGTTGCACGACCATTTCGCGGGGGTCGCCGGACACCGCGGGCCACCATTTTGTTTTTTTTTAATTTTTTATTTTTTTTATTTTTTTTTAATTTTTTGGCACGCGCGCGCTGCGCATACGCAGATCCGCCCGTCACGCCGAAAAAAAAATTAAAAAAAAATCAAAAAACAAAAAATCAAAAACAAAAAAAAACAAAATGGCGGCCGCGACGGGCGGATCCGCGCATGCGCGGCGGGCCGATCCGTGCATGCGCGGATCCGCCCGTCGCGGCCGCCATTTTGTTTTGTTTTTTTTTAAAAAAAAATTTAATTTTGTTTTTTTTTTTTAAAAATTCGGCACGTGCGCACACCCGGGTCAGGGTCGCGGTGCGCATGGGCGGGGCAAGTGGGGTCTCAACCTGAGAAAGGTTGAGAACCACTGGGTTAGGGTTAGGGATGCTGGCACGTTTAAGCAGAGGTGGGAAGCTTTTGGCGAGGAGCTGATTAGCCTCTCGCTTTGACGTCTCTTCTCTTGGCTTTCTTTCCTCCCCAGGTGCGCTACACCCAGTTGGTTCGCAAGAAGCAAAAAACCCAGCACCGTTGCATGGGCCGGGTTGGCCGCGCCGGTTCCCGACGTTCCGGCTACGCCTTCTCCCACCAGGAAGGTTTTGGGGAGCTCATCACTTCCGGCAAGAACATGCGGCTCAGCTCGCTGGCCCTTTCCAGTTTCAGCGGACGCCCCAGCACCAGCTGGATCGAGACGCTGCGGAAGAAGAAAAACAGTGGCGGTGGGGAGCCCAGCGTGCCTGACAAGGCACTGAAAGTGTGAGACCACGAAGGGGAGCGTCATACAGGACGGATAGACCATGTTCCGCCGTGGGAAAGGAGCCCACCAAACGGGAGCAGATCAGTCTTCGTAGCCATCGCCGAGAACTCACAACCATGGCTTGAAGTCTAAAGCTATTGCTGTGTAACCAAATCACGTACCCCCCACCCCAATTCAAGCTGCCGGTGTATTTGGGGTAGCTTACCCTTGCTGATTGGCGAACGTGGAACATTAAGTGTTTCTCTCCCCAGACAAGGAAGCGTTTACGCTCTGTTTTTGGATCCAGGGATAGCTCCTCGTTCGGGTAACGTGGCAACCTTTCTCCAAAGTACGCGCAAATGTACAAATCGAGAGAGTTGGGGGTGTAAGATGGGGGCTAGGACTGGGGGAGATGTCGGACCCCTCCTACTACAGCCCCGTAGCCTTCTGCTTTGGGTTTGCCATTTTTTAACCCTGGGAGAGACAGAGAGAAATAATCTCGCAAATGAATCTTGTTTACGAAAGAGCGAGGGTTACAAAAGAGCGAGGATTTCCCCTCTCCTCGTTGGGCGTCCAGCTGGCGTTAAAAGGGTACTGGGTCAAGAGTTAAGGGTCACCGACTCCCCGGAGCAGCCACCAGGCCCACCTTACCGCGAAAGCATTTGGCATCTGATATCTCAGGTTGAAGAAAAGACTCTCGTTCCGCGGCAATGTCCAAATCTCGGCATGTGGAAACGTGACTCTTTTCTTTTTTAAAGACAAGCGGACCGAGTGCTTTCAAACTCAGCAATGGGGTGCCCCACCCCAAATCTTCCAAGGAGAGTTCAGGATTGGCACTGTGTCTGCCCGGGTGTCCCTCGGAGGCGTGGGATCTTCCGTACGAGGGGAGAAAGTAAAGAGATTATATTTTTGTACCGTGTCAGACTTTCAGTTGCAAAGAGTTCCTTCCTCGTCCTTCTGCGCCCCGTCCCCCGAGGGTCACGCAAACCCGTCTCCCATGTCCCCAGAGGTGGAGAAAAACGGGGACCCCCGAATTGGGGGACAGCAAATCAAGAGTAATATTGTGAAGAGTCCAGTTGCAAGGACGCCTCCTTTCTTCCGCAGCCAACATCGCAGCAATCCATACAGCTTCCACTTCATTTTGAAAAAACAAGTCACCTTCGTGGGATCCGTCTCGGTCTGCAGACACCCGTAAAGATTTGCCCAGATATCCTGCTGGATCCTCAACAGCAGATTGATGGAGTAGATTCCCACAAGATCTCTTAAGCCATTCTATCCTGTTGGGGTAGAACTGGCCCTGCCCTCAGAGACAAAGAAAGACAATTGATATTGCTGAATCTCTCCAGTTACTTTCTTTGTCCGAATGCAGAATTGTGAGGGGGCACTGAGATATAACTTTTTGGGGGGGGACCCCTTTTTCAAATCTACCCTGTTGCCTTGAAGTAAGACAACTTCTCCATAGCCAAATATCATTGGACAAGTTTCCAGACAGCTGTGAAAAGAGAGGGAATAAATTGGGCACGTCCACCAGCCCGGTTCCAACAACATAAGATTTTTTTCATGTGCAGCAACATTTTTGATTGCCACACCTTGAAAAGCGAGTAACCTGGTTAAAAAGCAGCTGGGCGCGTGACCATCCCAGGAGATCGTCAGAAGAGGAGGAAGCTGGCCAGTTGGAGATCGTTCAAACTCTTCCGTTGCTCCGTTTGCCAGTTTGCGCCGCTGCCGAGATGGCGCCGAGCTGAGCGAATTTGAACTCGGCGCCCGCGGGCAAGGAGGACGGTGCCCGGTTCTCGACTTTGATACCAAAGAGGAAACATTTTCTCCGCGTAAAAGAGAGGCACAGGGCGAAATTCCCAGTTTGGCCACAGCCTCTTCCGTTTCGGGCAGAAGAGGGAACGAAACCACCCTTGTGCCCCGCAGGGATTAAGAAACATTCAGTATAATTTATTTTACATTTCTATACTGGGCAGAATTGTATCGTTTTATGAATATAAAGAGAAATGGCATTTTCTTTAAAAAAAAATGAAAGAAAGAATGTGGTTCTTTGTAGTGTCATACCTTTGTTGCAGATCTCCTTGGCTGGGCTACGGTGTACAGGTAGGCCTCGATTAACGAGTTATGTGTTTAACGACGGTCCAAAGTTGCAGGAAAAGTGGTTTATGACCTCTTTGTGCAGTTATGACTGTCACAACACCCCTGCTCACAATTTGCAGCCTTCCTAGCTGGCTTCCAGCAAGCAAAAGCAATAGAGGAAACCAGGTTTATTTCATTAGCATGTGATTCACTTAATAACCTGAGCAGGGGGCTGGACTAGAAGACCTCCAAGGTCCCTTCCAGCCCTATTCTATTCTATTCTATCCTATCCTTCATCTATTCTATTCTATTCTTCATCTATTCTATTATTATATTCCATTATTCTATTCTATATCATTATTGTATTCTATTATTATTCTATTCTATTATTATTCTATTCTATATCATTATTCTATTATCCTATTCTTTATTTTCTGTTCTATTCTATTCTATTCTATTTCTTCGTTTTTTTTATTCTATTCTATTCTAGTCTAAATTTCTTCTGCTTTTCTTAATTTTTAATTTTTTAATTTTAATTTTTAAAGAAGGAATTTGCCGAACAGAGAGGAGATAGATTTTAATACTATTTTGTTTTCATATTGCCGCCATGAGGTCTAGTAACCTGAGTTTCCCTTTATAGGATGCTATCAAAATAGAACTGGGGATGGGGTGTTTGCAAAATTTCAGGGTCCATTCAGCAACAACAGAGCTAACTGGTTGTATTTCGCAACGAAGACAACCCAGTTTGCCTAAGGACCTTGTCAATTTCTGTGGTCTTAGCACCCCTTTTCACACCTGCGACCGTTGCAGCCACCCCACATTCAGACGCTTGGCAACCAGCTCCTATTTACAACGGCTGCAAGTGACCCCGGAGTCACACGGTCCCCTTTTGCGACCTTAAAAGCCAGCGGGGAAGACCAGCCGAGCGATAGGAAACCTCAGGTTCCCTTGCGGTCGTAAGCCGAGGACTCGGCCGGAGACACTTCTGAGTAGTTTTTTGCGAAAACTGAAAAAACAACTTACTTTGAACAGAGAAAAAGCCGGGGCAGGGAGGAAAAAAATTGGTGCCTAATATACATATATATATATATTTATATTTTTTTTCTGCACAACGCTGGTGTATTTTCCCCCACCCACGCCCCCCCCTCTGCCCCACACGTCCCTTCCAGCTCCACCCCATTGCTCAACCTCCCCACCTGCTTTCACAACTGAAAAAAAAGGGACATTTGCTCACTAACAGCCGTGGCTCCAAGTTCCTCAAATGTTTCTCTGCAACCCAGGCGCCCAACAAAGGCTGAAGGCGCTGGCAGGAGTCCCGGGGCCGCCGGGCATCGCCGTGGCATCATGTGGCTGGCTGGTGCCACCCTGATCGCCCACATCCTGGCGGCCGCAGCCGGCTTCACGCCGTCCACCTTGCCCTGCGTGCAACCAGGTGAGACGGCTTTGGAATCTCATCTGCTGGTGGCGATGAAAGCCAAGAGTTCCAAAGCAAAGAATACTGTTTGTGGGTGTGTGTGTATGTGTGTGTGTTCTGAGGGGTGGAGGTGGGTCTGCTTTGGCCTCGGCTGCCAGCCTGGCATGACTTTTCTAGCTTGAGGAGAAGGTGAGCACGGACGAGGGGACTTGTCTGTTGTGTCTGTGTGTGTTTGTGTGTGCGTCCCTTTGAGAAAGGGTGATGTGGGGGTGGTGGGGTGGCCAGGTGTGCAAGGGGAAAAGAAGAAAAGAGGGAAGAAAGGAAAGCGAGAGGCCAAGGAAGGAGTCGGGGAGAGGGAGCGAAGGGAAGGAAGGAAAGAAAGAAAAGGGAGAGGAGAAAAAGAAGGAAAGGGGGAGAGGAGAAAAAGTAAAGGGAGGGAAGGGAAGAGGGAGAAGGGAGAGGAAAGGAAAAGAGGAAGGAAAGGAAAAAGTAAATAGAAGAGGAAGGAAAGGAAAGAAATGGAAAAAGAAAGAATAAAAAAGAGAAAAAGAAAGAATAAAAGAAGAAGGAAAGACAGTACTTGTAAATGGCTGTCCTCTCTAACCTGCCCCGCTTCACAGGGCTGTTGTGAGCAATCAAAACAGGATGAGGAACTGTCTAAGCAGCTGAAGTTTCTGGTCAAAAAGATGCAACCGGCATTCGGGCTGCGAGAAATTTTAGGAAGAAGAAATACACAAAAAGTTGGGTGGGGGGGGAAACCCCCCCTTTTTTCTAGAACAAAACCTTCCTCTGATTCTGTGTGGAGAGAGAAAAAGAAATAGGAACCGAGGAGGCAGGAACAAGTTTTAAGCGAAAAGCTGGTAAAGCAGAAAAAAAAGGATGATTCAGAATTTCTGTTCTCTCTCTCTCTCTCTCTCTCTCTCTCTCTCTCTCTCTCTCTGTCTCTCTCTCTCTCTCTCTCTCTCTCTCTCTCTCTCTCTCTCTCTCTCTCTCTCTCTCTCTCGCTGTAAATGGTGCCAAGTTCAACCAGGGTGAACTTTTCTCTCCCCCTCCCCTCCCCAGTTCCGCCTCTTCCTAAGGCGTGCAAAATTCGGGGTGCGAAAGGGGTCCTCGGAGAGCCCACTAGACAATAAATCATTTGTGGTGCCGGCAGGAAAAAAAATCTTAATTCAACAATCCAGCAGGTTGCATGACATCCTGTCAACACTATCCTTGATCCAGAATTTGTTAATCCAGAAACCTCTTGTGCTTGTAATAATAATAATAATAATGATGATGATGATGATAATAATAATGTTGGAAGGGACCTTAGAGGTCTTCTAGTCCAGCCCCCTGCTCAGGCAGGAAACCCCTACCCCATTTCAGACAAGTCCAGTCTCTTCTTAAAAACTTCCAGTGTTGGAGCATTCACAGCTTCTGGAGGCAGGTTGTTCCTCCCTGTTGGGGGTGTCTGGCTGACCCCCCCCTTTTTCCCAACTGGGGGAGAATGGGGGGAGGGGTCTTCCAGGAGAGCGTTAGTTAGAGGAATGTTGGAGAATCAGGAAGCAGCAAAAAAGAGGAATATTATCCTGAGAAAGGATCAGAAATTTTGCAAAGAAGGATTTGCAGTTCGTGTTTTGGGAAGCGAGCCTGGGACTTGGAGAGACTTTGCTATGTGTGATTGTGTTTGTGTGTGTTTGTGTTTGTGTTGGGGAGATCATGCACGGGAGGAGGGAATTTTAAAGACCGACCGGGGAGCTGCGCAGGGTGAGCCTCCAGTATTCCTTCAAGTCTATCTTACCCCTGTGCCGCAGTTGAAAAGTCCCCGGAGCTGGAGTCTCATCTGACGCCCAAACATGGTTAACTCATAGTTTGAGGCCAAAACAAAAACAATAGCCTTGTTGTTTCAGAGGAAGCTTTACTTCCTCCCAAAATAAAACAAAAATCACCCCAAAATTTCTTCCTCTGGACTTTCCAGCCTTGAATCCACCGCTCAGAACAACAGGAAGGGGAAGCCCGGAGGCAGAAAGGGGGAAAAAAAAATTGCATTTAGAGATCTTTGTTGTACTTTCTCTTCCTTCTGCTTTCCTTTGCTTTGCTTTTTTTCCCCTCCTGGTGAACATTAACAAGGATTTTGAAACGAGATTCTGGGAATATCTCTGGAGAGAATTATTTTGTTTTTTTTCTTCCAAGCTGGGAGTGGGACAGGCATTAGAAATTGTGCTGCTTTCTTTGGGGAGAGCCAAGCATCATTGTCCTCCTCCAAATCCTCTTTCTCCTTCTTCTTTTCCTCCACTTTCTCCTCCTTCTTTTCCTCCTTCATCCTCTCCTGTTCCTTCCTCTTCTTCTCCTCCTTCCTTCTTTCTTTTCTCCTTCCTTCCTTCCTTCCTTCCTTCCTCCTCCTCCTCCCTTCTCCTTTTCCTTCTCCATCTCCTTTTTCTCCTTCCTCTTCCCCTTCCCTTTCTCCTTCTCTTCATCCAACATCATTCCTCCTCCTCCTCCTCATACCCCTTCCAAAATTCACATCAGCCAGCCACCCACCCTGGGTTTCCCCAAGGCTTCAGCCCAGCTTCAGGCAGGCTCCCTTAAGAGAAGACCCCTGCCCTGGCCAGGGGGTTGGACTAGAAGACCTCTAAGGTCCCTTCCTAGGATTTCCCCCCCAAAGGACGAGGCTAGCAAGGGGGATTAGCAGCCACCCGTGAGTGTGAGCAGGGCTGGCAGGGAGCCCCCCCTCCCCCCAGCCTGGCCTCTTAGCTGTTAACCTTTAATCAAATGCCAGGTTTCGCAAAAAAAAAAAACTAAAAAAACAAAACCACACACACACATACACAAAAACCCTTATTTTCCGGCAGGATCCGCTGGCTGTTCCACCAATGACCTTTTTTTTTTTTTTGCTAAATTGATTACTACCCCAATGCCCGGAAACTTAACACAATAAGCATTGGCTAATTGCTTTTTTCCTGAAATCTGATCGGTTTGATTTTGGCTTGTGCAAAAAATAGACCACACCGAGTTTCAACACCCTGGGAAAAGGGGACTTCTATGACCTTTTTTCACACTTAGGACCCTTGCAGCATCTCCTGGGCAACTGACCCCTATTTAGGACGGGGCAGGGATCCCCCTTAGCATCTATGGCGAGAAAGGCCGTAAAGCCAAGCTCCCCCACACAGCCTGTCGCTTAGCAACTGTCAAACTCCATGACGGTCGTAAATGGAGGACTCCCTGCTCTATATCTTTGCAGGTGACCCTTTGCCAAAAGGGCCCCGGCGTCAAAATTTTATTTTTCGGCAAGCTTCAGGAGATCAAGACTCCGTTTTGGCCATTCCAGCCGGCCAATTTGGGTGTGAATTTTCCAATTTTTTTTTTTTTAGGCGCCATTTATGCTCTCTCTTTTTTTTTTAGTTTGATTTAACGTCGCTTTTTAGTTACAGTTCAGTTTAGTGTCGCTTTTTAGGGCGAGACAGGCGGCGGGTGAATTGAGCAAATGAATCTATAAAACTGCCCCAAATCATGCCAATTTGGGTGTGAATTTTCCAATATTTTTTTTTTAGGCGCCATTTATGCTCTCTCTTTTTTTTTTAGTTTGATTTAACGTCGCTTTTTAGTTACAGTTCAGTTTAGTGTCGCTTTTTAGGGCGAGACAGGCGGCGGGTGAATTGAGCCAATGAATCTATAAAACTGCCCCGAATCATGCAGTCCTTTGACATTGCAAAAATCAAAATCACGGCTTGAAGGCATCGTGGAGCAAGTGGCGGGGAGTTCCACAGGCCGCAGTCTCTCCTGTTTAAACAAAGTGTTTGGTCTTGCCGCTCGTTTAAAAAAAAAAGAAAGAAAGAAAGAAAAAAGAAAAAAAAGAAATAACCTCCCCATTAGCAAATGACCACTTACCGGTGTTTGTTTCCTGGCGATTCTAAGAATTGTTTGCGCTGATGTCCACTTCACGTGACCGCGAGCGTCTCCCCACACCAGGTGCCCTCTCGAATCCGGCTCTTTCGCCCGTTGCTATGGAGCCACACTCCAAAAGAAAAGACAAAAAAACACCAGCAATTTGTCAATATTTGTTTCAAAGTAGAAACACCAGACCTTAACGAAGACGGAAGGTTATGAACAGGCCAATGTTAATTATAATTAAGCATATTAAATCCTTCGCTGCCTTCTGGGCATGTGAAGTCATGGTTGGGAAAAAAATTGAGATCAGGGGACGCTTTCTGGCTTTGGGCCGGCCAGTGGACAGGGCCCTTTTGAAGCGACTCCATTCCGTGCTCACATCCACCGTCCATCTTTTTTTCATTTTTTTTAATCTCGCCTCCCCCCCCCCTTCTTGGTGCCTGGGGTCTATTTTGTCTGGTTTGATTCTGCGATCGACAGAACTATTTTAAGCTGATGGGATGGTTTTTGGTTTTTTTTAATCTGTTTTTATATATTTTTTTTTCTAATTTACCTTTGCTGTCCAGATGGGGTGGCTGATAAAATCCAGGTACCTAAATGAGCTTTTAATTTCCCCGCTCCTTTATTTGCTGTGAATATTGCCCCAACCCAACCGAACCGCCTTTGACCGACAGGGGAAGAACAGCCCCATCAATTAAAATTTAGTGTAGAGGAGGGAAGACGGGCAATAAAATATTTGTTTTGCATCCCAGTGAGGTCCCAAAATGCCATTATTATTATTATTATTATTATTATTATTATTATTATTATTATTATTATTATTATTATCATTATTATTATTTATAACTTTATTAAATATATACAAACTTTAAAAAGTACAAATGTACAATACATAAAACGGAGACATAGAACATAGTTGTGTAAATTAATATCTATAGCTATATACAAACAACATTTAACAATAATATCAACTATTTAGTTGATTCTTATTTATGTGCAGTCTATACAAAATATATTTGTATCTTATAAACTGATTAGATATACATAATTGATGTATATATATAGATATATACAATTTAACAGATATACACATCATATATTTATTCTATCTTTAATTATCTAAGAGAGATTATCACATATTTCAATTTAGGTGATATATCATAATTTTCGGGATTCTTATCAAAATATGTCGATAGGGGTTTTTTTTTTTAAATATGTTTAGGTCAGAGGATGAATAAGACCGTCATCTATATCTTATTATTATTATATTATTATTATTATTATTATTATTATTATTATTATTATTATTATTATTATTATTATTATTATTATTATTATCATTATTATTATTATTATCATTATTATTATTATTATTATTTACTTTTGAAGAGAAGCAGAGGGAGGTTCAAAGGAAAGTGACAGGCCCTCCCTTTTGGCCTAGCTCGCCCTCCCGATCAAATTATTGATCGTGCAGAGAGAAACTTTCTCCACTCAGCAAAAAGTTATTTATCTCCTGGTCCAGGATTCCCAAGGTCAGGCTTTGGAAAGTTCCCATTTCATTTCTGCAGCCTGAGAACTGCCCTGTGAGCAGCTGGTGGAGGTTTTCACGGGTCCCCCGCCCGGCTTTTATCATCTTATCAGTTATTAATGGATAATATTTTACTATCTATTATATGGTCCATAATAACGTTGCCCGTCATTTGTAACATTGTAGGTGGTATTACCTTCTCTTTTCCCTCCTTCGTGTCGTTCTTTTTTCTTTTTTCTCCATTTTCTTATTTACATTGTTCTTCTCTCCTCCTCCATTGTCTCCTTCTCTTCTCTTCTTTTCTTTTCTTCCATCTCTATTTCTATCTCCACCTCTGTCTCAATCTTCTCCTCCTCCTTTTCCACCTCTTCCACTCCTTCCTTCCTTCCTTCTACCTCCTTCTGCTCTTCCACTCCTTCCTCTCTCCCTCGCTTCCTCTTCCTCCTCCTTCATTCCTCCCTCCCTCCCTCCCTTCCTTCCTTCCTTCTACCTCTTCCTGCTCTTTCACTCCTTCCTCTCCCTCCCTTCCTCTTTCTCCTTCCTTCCTTCTACCTCTTCCTGCTCTTCCACTCCTTCCTCTTCCTCCTTCTCCCTCCCTCCCTCCTTCCTTCCTTCCTCCTCCTGCTCTTCCACTCCTCCCTCCTTCCTTCCCTCCCTTCCTTCCTTCCTTTTCTCCCCCCCACTTCCATTATCTCACTTTTCATTCTTTCTATTCCATTTTATTCGGCAGCTCCACCCGCTGACACCATTGTTGCCCTGCCAGGCTCCAACATCACCCTGCCCTGCCTGGAAGGAGAGCCGGGCAACCACACACCGGTGTGTTGGAAGTTCGAAAAACAGCCCGTCTCTTCTTCTTCTTCTTCCCCCCCTGCGGAGTGGGACACCTCAAGGACCAGCCTTTTCCTTCCCTCCGTCCATCGCAACCACTCGGGGTCCTACAGCTGCTCCCAGGACAGCCGGGTCCTCAGTGCCCTGCGCTTGATCGTGGAAGGTGGGCTCTTGGTCCTTTTGCCTCAGCCTCCTGCCCTCTCAGCGCCTTGGGCCTTGCCCCAGGGCTCCTGAGCAGGTGCAGAGTGCTTCCCACCCCTGCTGAGAGAGACCCTGATGGCTTCTCCCTCTTTTTTCTCTTTATTCTTCCAGAGCCTCCCAAGGCCCCGGACTTCACCTGTTTCCGCCGGAGTTTAGTCAAGGATATTCTCTGCGAGTGGAGAACATTTTCCCCCGTGTCGCCGCACACCAAAGCCAGACTCTGGGTGCAAAGGTCTGTATTCGAGGTGGCACTGCCGACTGGCACAGCACAGGTAGCCCTCGACTTAGCCATGCTCCGCTTAGCGACCGTCCGAAGGCATCTCTTTGAGCCGATCCACCGACGTTTCTCTTTGATGTGGGTTGGACTTCAACTCCCAGCATCCCCGGCCAGCCACAGCTTTCCATGTCTCCCTGGACAGGTTCATGGGGGGAAACCACACGGAGCAGCAATGCCGCTATTACAGCCGGTCCGGGAAATTCCTCTGCCGCATTCAAGGGCTGAACAATGAGGAGGATGGGCTGCTGCTGGTCTCCGCCTGCGTGGCCAACCTCGCAGGGACGGCACGGAGCCACAGATCCTTCCACACTGATGTTTTGTGTGAGTGTGTTTGTCTCCTCCTGACATGTGTGCAATTAAAAGATGACCTCGGTCCTCGGAGCACTGCAGTCCCTGTATCTATCTATTATATCTATCATCTTCCTTCCTTCCTTCCATCTATCATCTATCTATCCACTATCATCTCATCTATCTATCATCTATTAATGTATCATCTATCAGTCTATCATCTATATCATCTATCATCTGTCTATCATATCTATCTATCTATCTGTCTGTCTGTCTGTCTGTCTGTCTGTCTGTCTGTCTATCTATCTATCTATCATCTATCTATCCACTATCATCTCATCTATCTATCATCTATCTATTATCTCATCTATCTATCATCTATTAATGTATCATCTATCAGTCTATCATCTATATCTATCATCTATCATCTGTCTATCATATCTATCTATCTATCTGTCTATCTGTCTATCTGTCTATCATATCTATCTATCTATCTATCTATCTATCTCTATCTATCTATCTATCTATCTATCTATCTATCTATCTATCTATCTATCATCTATCTATCCACTATCATCTCATCTATCTATCATCTATCTATTATCTCATCTATCTATCATCTATTAATGTATCATCTATCAGTCTATCATCTATATCTATCATCTATCATCTGTCTATCATATCTATCTATCTATCTATCTATCTATCTATCTATCTATCTATCTATCTGTCTGTCTGTCTGTCTGTCTATCTGTCTATCATATCTATCTATCTATCTATCTATCTATCTATCTATCTATCTATCTATCTATCTATCTATCTATCTATCTATCTATCTATCTATCTACCCATCCATCCATCCATCCATCCCTTTGTCTTCCCCATCTGTCTTTCATTTTCATCACTCTGTCTATAATTTATCCACCCACCCATCTACCTATCTTTCATCTTCCTCTATCTTCTGTCTGTCAATCAAATCAAATCCACCCGTCCATCAATGCCTCTTCCTTTAAGAATCCGCCGGGAGGGGGACAGCACCCTGATGGGCCCGAGGCGAGCGCCATTCCTATCCAGCCCCAACCTGGGCAGGGCCGGACCTCCCTTGCTCTCCAGGGCCCCTTCCAACGGCTTTCCCACCCCTCTCCTTGCAGTGAAGCCGGACCCCCCGGCCAACGTGCAGGTCCGCCCCCTGGAGAAGGAACCCCACAAGCTCCACGTCACCTGGAGGAACCCCAATTCCTGGGGGTCCAAGTATTACCACCTCCAGTTCCAGCTGCGCTACTGGGTGGAGAACTCCAAAACCTTCTCTGAGGTGGGACTTCTTTCTTTTTCCAGGCAATGTGAAGAGGTGGGGGGGGGACATGGTTGTGCAAAGGAATCCATTTGATTTGGGGCGCAGGGGTGAACAGAACAGAATCACAGAGCTGGGAGGGACCTCAGAGGTCATCTAGTCCAACCCCCTGCTCAGGCAGGAAACCCTCTACCAGCCTGTCCAGTCTCGTCTTTAAAAAACCTCCAGTGAGGAAGGAAGGAAGAAGAGCAGAATAACAGAATAACAAGAGTTGGAAGGGACCTTGGAGGTCATCTAGTCTAACCCCCTGCTCAGGCAGGAAACCTTATACTATTCCAGATAAATGGCGGTCCAGTCTCTTCTTGAAAGCCTCCAGTGTTGGAGCATCCACAACTTCTGGTAGCAAGCTGTTCCACTGGTTCATTGTCCTCACTGTCAGGAAGTTTCTCCTTAGTTCCAGCTTGCTTCTCTCCTGGATTCGTTTCCATCCGTCGCTTCTTCTCCTGCCTTCCGGTGTGTTGGAGAGCAGGTTGACCCCCAACTCTTCTTTGGGGCAGCCCCTCAGATATCGGAACGCTGCTATCGTGTCCCCCTCCCCCTCGTCCTTCTTTTCCTTAAATTAGGCACCCCCAATTCCTGCGACTGTTCTTCCTATGTTTTTAGCCTCTGGTCCCCTTCCACCGACAAAGTTTTAACGAACAGACGGGCGCTCGTCTTCTTCCCTTCTTCCAGGTCCATGTCAGTCATGGGGTGAGGTCCTACACCATCATGGATGCCGTGCAAAATTTACCCCACATCGTTCAGGTCAGGGGACGGGAAGAATTTGACCATGGGAACTGGAGCGAGTGGAGCCGGGAAAACGTGGGCATCCCGTGGTCAGGTATGTGGCGGTGCGAGGCGTGGACCTCTTTCGCAGCGATGCAGATGTCCCGAAAGAGGCATGTGCAAATTAAGCACATTGTGGGTGGGTGGGTGGGTGGGTGGGTGGCGAAAAGTAGCCTCTTTCTGTCTTTTCTCCCATCTGCAAAATGCCTCGTTGTATTTTTGCAAAATCTGGGAAGAGACAAAAAAAAAAAAAGAGAATTTAAGTCCTTTTTATTTATCTGCACCTAAAAGCTGGGGAGGGGGAAAGAGGTGAATGGAAAAGGAGCTGAGTCTTTGCACGAGGGATTTGCAACCACTCCAAAATGAAGGATGCTCTCGGGATCTTCTTGATCCCACCTCAGCTTTCCCTTCAGGTTCTCCCATTTGCAACGGGCTCAAGGTTTCTTTTCTCACTCCTTAACTTTCCAGATTGTCAAGACTGCAAGCCAGAAACAACCCACGACCCTTCTTCAGAGGCAAGTTGGTCCTATGTTGGTTTGTTTTTACAGAGGAAGAAAATGCCCAGAAAAAGGAAAGGAAGAAAGGAAGCAAGGAAGGAAGGAAAAACTAGAAAGAGAAAGAAGGGAGAGAGGAAGGAAGGAAAGAAGGAAGGAAGGAGAAGAAAGAAAGAAAGAAAGAAAGAAAGAAAGAAAGATCCAGAGGAAAAAAGGAAGACACCAAATAAGGAAGGAAGGAAGGAAGGAAGGAAGGAAGGAAGGAAGGAAGGAAGGAAGGAAGGAAAAAATAGTGAAGGCAGGAAGGAAAGAAGGAAGGAAAAATAGAAAGAGAAGGAAGGAAGGAAGGAAGGAAGGAAGGAAGGAAGGAAGGAAGGAAGGAAGGAAGGAAGGAAAAAAATAGAAAATGAAGGCAGGCAGGAAGGAAGGAAAAAATAGAGAAGGAAGGAAGGAAGGAAGGAAGGAACGAAGGAAAAATAGAAAGAGTAGGAAGGAAGGAAGGAAGGAAAAATAGAAAGAGAAGGAAGGAAGGAAGGAAGGAAGGAAGGAAAGAAAGATCGAGAGGGAAAAAAGGAAAACATCAAATCTGCTACCAACTTTCAATCTACCCATATTATTATTATTTCCTCCTGTAAGTGAGAGAAAAAGAGGAAGCAGGGCGGGCTGAGGGCCAGGGCAGGGGCCGGGGCCGTCCCTCAAGAGAAAAACAGTTGATTCCTTCCTCAGCTTCTTCCGTTTTCAAACTCATTTGAATTTCTCTCTCCCCCCACCCTTTTTTTTCCTTTCCGAAAGGAAGTGCGGACAGAAATAGTAAGTTTTATGTCCCTCAAGATCAGGGAGTATTCTAATATGATTTGGCTTCTTCTCTCTTGCAGGTCCCCTTCGATCCAGATTTATCCAGCACCTTCAGACCTACAATCTCTGAGACCTCCAGCCACAGCGAGAAGCCGCTGGGTGAGTGGGGGGCTTTCTTGGGGTCCCCCACGCTTTGCAAGCAAGCCCTGCCACAAAGAACACACAAGCATTTTTGGATAGGATAGAATAGAATATAGAGTAGAATAGAAATAAGAATAGAATAGAATATAAATAAGAATAGAATAGAATAGAATAGAGAATGAAGAATAGAATAGAATATAAATAAGAATAGAATAGAATAGAATAGAGAATGAAGAATAGAATAGAATAGAATAGAGAATGAAGAATAGAATAGAATATAAATAAGAATAGAATAGAATAGAATATAAATAAGAATAGAATAGAATAGAGAATGAAGAATAGAATAGAATAGAATAGAGAATGAAGAATAGAATAGAACAGAATATAAATAAGAATAGAATAGAATAGAGAATGAAGAATAGAATAGAATAGAATAGAATATAAATAAGAATAGAATAGAATAGAGAATGAAGAATAGAATAGAATAGAATAGAGAATGAAGAATAGAATAGAATAGAAATAAGAATAGAATAGAATAGAGAATGAAGAATAGAATAGAATAGAATGGAATATAGAAATAAGAATAGAATAGAATAGAATAGAGGATGAAGAATAGAATAGAATAGAATAGAAATAAGAATAGAATAGAATAAAATAGAGAATGTAGAATAGAATAGAATAGAAATAAGAACAGAATAGAAATAATAGAATAAAATAGAATAAAATGGGACCCGAGAGGTCTTCTAGTCCAACCCCCTGCTCAGCAGATCTATTAGCAGAATCATCCCCGTTTCCGTTTCCAGCTTTCCCACAATCCCCCCGGAGCCAGACTAAGCCGCAGGGCATGATGGGAAATTGTGGGAGGGGAGGGACGGGCTCATCCATGGCCCTAACCAGCTGTGTCTTTTGGGGGGTGTTTTTGCTTCCAGTGGTGGAGGAGGCAGCAGCTGTCGGGGTGCCGCTGCACGTCTTTCTTATCATGGCAGTCAGCATCACGCTGGGCCTGGCCCTGGCGGTGGGGGTCCTCACCCGGTGAGAAGCCTTTTCTTCATTTTGGGGGTGGCGGAAGGGGGGAGTTTGAGGATGGGGAGACATGGAAGGCCAAACAAACCCGGTTAAAGTGGGGTGAGGGAAGGAAATATGCTTTTCTTTTGGGGGGGTGTCAGGAATTCACTGGGGGAGGGACAAGCTGATCTGAGCAGCTCCTTCCTTCCTTCCTTTCTTCCTTTCTTCCTCTTTCTTTTTTCTTGCCTTCCTTCCGTCCTCTCTTTTCCTCCGTCTTTCCTCTCTCTCTCCTGCCTTCTGTTCCTTCCTTCCTTCCTTCCTCCCTCTCTCCCACCTTTCTTTCCTTCTTCCTTTCCTTTTCTCCTTTTCTTCCTCCCTCCCCTTCTTTCTTTTTCTTTCTTTCTTTCTTTCTTTCTTTCTTTCTTTTTCTTTCTTTCTTTCTTTCTTTCTTTCTTTCTTTCTTTCTTCCTTCCTTCCTCTCTCCCTCCCTCCCTCCTGCCTTCCTTTTCTTTTTTCTTCCTCCCTCCCTCCCTCCTTTTTTCCTTCTATCATTCTTATCCTTCTCCTTCCCTCCCTCCCTCCTCTCAGCACTGTCCCTCCCTCTCCCTCCCCGTCCAAAGGCAGCTTCTTTCCTAAAGGGCTGTCCGGATCTTTCGAGCTGCCAGTTGCTGACCTCCACTTTCCACAGACCTTCCAATCCTTTGGGCTTCTCCTGCCAGACCTGCCTCCCTCTCCCTTCTCTGGATCTGGGCCAGGATCTCCCCTCTCGCTGCCAGGTACAGCCCCCCCCACTCACGTCCCCTTCCTCCTAACAGGGGCGCTTGGCATTCCAGGTACCGCAAGAAGTGGGGGACCCTGCCCTTTGGCGAGATGAAACCCAACCCCGTGCCCCCCTCCTACGCGCTGACCCCGATGTCTCCAGACCCCCCCATGAGCGCCTCTCCTCTCCTCTCCTCTCCCACCTCGCCTCTAAGTGAGAGCTCCATCGACAGCCCGCGGACCCCCGACCAGGGTCCCTACGACGTCTCCAACGCGGACTATTTCTTGCTGCCCAAGTGAAGGGCCCAACGGCGAGAAGACTCTGGGGAGCCACAATGCTCCGTGGTTGGCCTCAAGACAGGGGTGTCCCAGAACCCCCCCCCCAAATGCTTTTGGGGGCAGCCTTTGCGATCCTTTGCAAAGGATTTCCGCCCCAAGGCCTGAGGAGGGTCGAGATGACCTCAAGAAGTCCCTTCTTTCTGGACCACGAATGGGCGTCTTTGACAGAGGTGGGATCGTCTCTCCAGCCACGTTCGGACAATGCCTCTCCTCTGCCTGCAAGCGATGGGAAAGGGCAAGCTGTGGATGATGGTTTCCGGGCCAAGGGATGTCTCCCACAATGCCTTGCAAACACAACCAAACAGCTAAGAAGATTTGGCTCCTTTGCTAGATATAATCACTTTCAACCTGATCTCCAGACCCGGTCAGTTTCAGTGCCTTTTCTCCACCTGGTTAGGTTTTTGGGTTTGTTTTTTCCCTCCAGTTCCCTGTTTTCCAAACCGTGTCCATTTCCAGCTCGTTCTTTAATCCGAAAGTCATTTTTTTAATATCTTTTTCAGCAGGGGAAGAAAAAAAAGAAAAACAAAGACTTTTTGCAAAAGGCGAAAGTTTGGAAGAACAGATACTGACCGGCTTTCGAATTCAACACAAACACGGCTGGTTTTTTTGCTTACAGGTGTGAAGAAGCAGATGTTGGCACCTGCCGGTTGACTTTACTGGTCTTCTAATCACCCGAGGAGAAATTTTATTTTATTTTTTTCCCTCCTTTAACTTAAAACTTTGGGGTTCGGACAGCACCATTTTTAGAGGTCCTGGCAGAAATATTCAAGATTTGGGACGCAAATCCAGACTCTCAGTTTGAGGTTTCCGGTTGCCAGCCTTGATGCTCTTTTTCACCGAGTTACGGATTTTTGTGCACTGCAAAGAAATGTCGAGGTGCATGGATTTGGGGAGGGGTGAAGACCCCCCCCTTTATTGCAAGGAGAGACTGGGGTGGAGGGGATGGACCCCCTTCAAATAGCTTTGGATCACAAGGCTGAGACGTTCTCGTGTTGCAACTCTTGTTATTTTTATTTTTATGGGGAGTTGGTTGGGTTTTTTTTTGCTGCTGCTGCTGTTGGTTCTGCAAAACAGCTGTTGGGTGTGCTTGTGTGTCTGTGTGTGTGTGTGTGTGTGTGTGTGTGATCTTTCCTTTGTGTTTTTTTTTTCCCCAAAGGTCAGAGCATGGGCATTCAGCAGTTGTTTATTCTGCTTTTTTTTTTAATTTGAAGTGTAAATTTGGACTTTGTGAATCCGAGGGGAGGACGTCTGCCTCCAACATGAAAAGAGTCCTCGGCTTACGGCGACAACTGAGCTCAAAGATTCTGTCGCTAAGCAAGACATTGGTTGAGGTTTGCCCCGTTTTACAACTTCCTTGCCACCCTTGTTTAGGGAATCCCTGCAGCTGTGAAGTTAGTAACCTTGTTAAGTGACTTTGCTTGTTGGAAGATCGCAAAAGGAGATCGCGTGATCCCCCCACACACACACACAAATAGAAGTCAGCTGCACAGCACCTGACTGTTGATCGCGTGACCCATGGGGAAGACTGCAACGGGTCGTAAGTGTGAAAAACGGTCACACGTCCCTTTCCCAGTGATGTCGTAAGTTTGAACGGTCACTACACAAGCAGTTGTAAGTCGGGGACCACTGATACAGTGGATGGAGGTGAAGATCCAGGAATTGAGGAAGTACACTCGGATCAGTTATTCCTTTGTGGGAAAGAGAGGAAAAGCTGTCGCCGGTTGGAGGTGCAAAACTTGACATGGCGCCTCCATTGTTGTTGTTGTTATTGCAAAGTCACCCTAAAAACTGTTTGGCGTTCGAGTTAAAAAAACTTTCAGCTGCATTTTTTCCCCCTAAGTGAATAAATGCATCAGGTGCTACTTTTGACTTGAGTGATTTTGGGGATAACAAAGGTCTAAAGCCGTGTTTCTCCACCTCAGCAACTTTTAAGAGGGGTGGGCTTCAACTCCCAGAATTCCCCAGCCAGCATGCATGAATTCTGGGAGCTGAAGCCCACCCCTCTTAAAGCAGGCTGGCTGGGGGATTCTGGGAGCTGAAGCCCACCCCTCTTAAAGCAGGCTGGCTGGGGGATTCTGGGAGCTGAAGTCCACTCCTCTTAAAGCAGGCTGGCTGGGGGATTCTGGGAGCGGAAGCCCATCCCTCTTAAAGCAGGCTGGCTGGAGGATTCTGGGAGCGGAAGCCCACCCCTCTTAAAGCAGGCTGGCTGGGGGATTCTGGGAGCTGAAGCCCACCCCTCTTAAAGCAGGCTGGCTGGGGGATTCTTGGAGCTGAAGCCCACCCCTCTTAAAGCAGGCTGGCTGGGGGATTCTGGGAGCTGAAGTCCACTCCTTTTAAAATGACTGAGGTCCAGAAACTCTGCTCTAAAACTTGGTTTTCACATCAAAGCTGGAAACCAGCATCGCCTCCCTCCCAGGAGTGTAAACTGGAGACTGGCCCGGTGTTGTTTTGACGTTGCTTCCCTGTTCCCGCCACCCAAGACAGTGACTAAATCATGGGCTTTTGCAACCCAGGGCACGTTAATTGTTCCCGTATAGACTGAACCACACATCCTTTGGGGCCCTGAAAAGTTGCCCAAAGTTTGACCCGAGCCGGTTCTTAAGTCAATCTGGCTTCTCCAATGGACAAAAGGGGATCCCAGCACAGGCAACTGTCAAAAGTACATGCCAGTTGCCGAGCATTTGAATTCTGATCACGTGACCACTAAACTAACGGTTTATAACAGGGGTTCTCAACCTTGGCAACTTTAAGACTTGTGGACTTCAGAACATAATTCTGAGAGTTGAAGTCCACAAGTCTTAAAGTTGCCAAAGTTGAGAACCCCTGGTTTATAAGTTGGGATCTACCTGCCTCCTGGTAACCATGGTTGATCCGACACCTTTAAAGGGGGGCACACTCTGTTTATCCAGGCATCTGAAGGGGGGGGTCTCACTCACCAGATGGAATTTTGTTGGTGGCCTCAATCCAAGTTATCAAAATCGGAAGCGTTGCACCACAACCGCTAGGCCCGACTGCTTGCGATCGAAGAGGGCAAAAAGAGGTCCCTGGAGAGGGGGCTCTTTGCAATAGTGCCCCCAGTTGCCGGATGGAAACCCTTTGGGGGGCTCCTGTGGGGGACAAACACAAGCCAAGTTATTTATTGGCAGTTTTGAGCAGGAGACGAGCGAGATTCAGCCTTGTTTTGGGATCCAACGTGGACAGGATTACCGTTGAATCAAAAGGCATGTGCCGTGGTACCCAGGCCACGTGGCAGGTGATGTTGTCTTCTGGGTTTTAGGACTGGGAGGGGGAAGTAGTGGTGGGTGGGTGGGGGCTGCCCCAAAGCGTGAGAAAGGGATCTCCAGAGGAAGAAAAACAGTTGAGCAATTGTGCAAACGGGATGAGAAACTCTGACAGGTTGAGAGGGGAAATGGTGGCGAAATCCACCATCTGTTTTCCCCCCATGTTTTGTTTATTTCAATTTGGGGTGATGAGAAGACAGAACGGAAGTGGGGACTGACCTGGGACGGAGGGATGAGTAATCTCATCCGGATGTTGGGGAGAAAGAAATCTTCCTTACTTGTTTTTTTGGTCTGTGTGGCTGTGTGTCTTAAACCCCTACGTTTAACGGGAGGGAACATCTAGTTGAAATGTTAAAAGAGACTGAGCATTGATTGACACTCTCAAATTGTGTCTGATTGGCAAGTCCTGTTTCAGAGGTGGAGGTGCAATTTTGGATATTGGGAGGTGGGGGGATTCTTCTTCCATTCCTCTCCCTCCCCTTTCCAAAATCACCAGCCAAGTTGTCACTTAATACTGTAGAATAGAATAGAATAGAATAGAATAGAATAGAATAGAATAGAATAGAATAGAATAGAATAGAATAGAATAGAATAGAATAGAATAGAATAGAATAGAATAGAATAATGGAATGAAGAATAGAGTAGAGTAGAGTAGAGTAGAGTAGAGTAGAATAGAATAGAATAGAATAGAATAGAATAGAATAGAATAGAATAGAATAGAATAGAATAGAATAGAATAGAATAGAATAGAATAGAATAGAATAATGGAATGAAGAATAGAGTAGAGTAGAGTAGAGTAGAGTAGAGTAGAGTAGAGTAGAGTAGAATAGAATAGAATAGAATAGAATAGAATAGAATAGAATAGAACAGAATAGAATAGAATAATGGAATGAAGAATAGAATAGAATAGAATAGAATAGAATAGAATAGAATAGAATAGAATAGAATAGAATAGAATAGAATAGAATAGAATAATGGAATGAAGAATAGAGTAGAGTAGAGTAGAGTAGAGTAGAGTAGAATAGAATAGAATAGAATAGAATAGAATAGAATAGAATAGAATAGAATAATGGAATGAAGAATAGAATAGAATAGAATAGAATAGAATAATGGAATGAAGAATAGAATAGAGTAGAGTAGAGTAGAGTAGAGTAGAATAGAATAGAACAGAATAGAATAATGGAATGAAGAATAGAATAGAATAGAATAGAATAGAATAGAATAGAATAGAATAGAATAATGGAATGAAGAATAGAATAGAGTAGAGTAGAGTAGAGTAGAGTAGAGTAGAATAGAATAGAATGGAATGGAATGGAATGGAATAGAATAGAATAGTGGAATGGAATGGAATAGAATAAGAATAGAAATAGAATAATAGAATAGAATAGAATAGAATAGAATAGAATAGAATAGAATAGAATAGAATTTATCCTTACTTCTAGGTTCCAGATTATTTGTTTTGTTTTGTTTTGTTTTGATTTGATTTGATTTGATTTTCAAATCCTAATCCGGTCTTCCAAGCTGTGTCATATACCGACAATCCACACATCTTGAAAATCCCTCTTGCAAAAGCTATAAGGGAAAAAGAACAATCTCACAATACTGAGAACTTTTATATGCCAGGGACTTCTGGGAAATTACAGCCGTGGCAAAATTTTCTCTTTTTAGCCGTAGTTGCAGAAAGTCACACCCTTCCCACCTCAAGAGAGAATGGGATTCCTTAGTTTTCTCTTATTTCTCTCCGAGTTAAAAAAAAAATATCGAGTTTAGCATTCAACGTTGTTAGATAAAAATTATCTTTTTTTTTTTTTGCTCAAGACTGTCAAATAATTCAAAATCAAATCTCTACAATTCTCTCTCCCTAGATGGCGATGGCTCCCAGATTTTGCCTGCTTTTTCAAAAGAACCTACAGCAGTTTTGAGCCCACTTGGGACGAAAATAACCTGGTTTAATATTTTTTTTTTAAAAAAATCTCTCTTTTTTTGGGGGGGGGGCTCTCAGTCATAACTCTGGGGTTGCATCGGAAGATTTTGAGCCTAAGGTTTATCTCTCGCCACCGGAAAACCACTGCCAAGATGGTAGCAGATTTTGGTTTTAGCTGAGAGTTTATTTTTGGGGGGAGGGGGGAAGCAAAACCTGGAATGGAGCGTACCATGTGAATCTTCTCAGTTTCCATTTGAGCAGAAAAATCTACATTTCAGAGGGGGGGGAAAGGGGAATCCCTTCGTTACCCCACCCCACCCCATGAGCAAAATGGCAGCAAGGAAGTTGCTTTTGAATTGGGCAGCTGAAGGTCGCCCCAAATCCTGTTCGGCCCTTGAGCAAGGGAAAGGGTCCGTCTAGATGGCCTCAGAGGCCCCCAAACGAGCAACATTTTGTGAATTTTACAGTTTTGGGGGCTTCTTCCTCATCTAAGTGATGGTAGTGACCCCCGTGGTGGTTTGTTTTGCAGCTGGTTTCCTGCCTAAACTGGGTTTCAGAGTTCGTTCACTCGTTCCTTCCTCTCTGCTGGGGCCCAGACGCCTGTCGACTTCCCCCCCCGTCCGTGTCGCAATTCTTAACTTCCCCCCAAGTTCTCGTTTGTGATATTTCTGACAAACACACATACACACACACAAGACACCAGAGCCGGACAGTTGGCGGTGCCATACTCAAAACGCAGAAAATGCAAACGAGAGGGGAAAAATTAAAAAAAAAATTAAAAACGAAAGAGAAAAGAAGAAGAAAGAACGGTTGCACAATTTTATGTTTTTTAATTGTGGGGAGGTTTCTAAGGCCTATGTGAAGCCACCGATTCCATCGGTCCTGACACTTTCCAAGTGTGATGTTTGTGTAGAGATTTATTTATTTTTAAAAAGGATAAGCGAGGAATTTCTTACAGATTCCCACATTTCACTGAATTTAGGAAGAAAACTGATTTATTTTTTTATTTTATAAAACTGCTGTTCCTCTTGGCAAACCATCGGGATAGGGGTGTAAAGTCAAAATACTTAGAGGGGGAAAAAATATACCAACCTTTGTTGTAATCACATAATGACATTTATGCAGCGCGTTTAAAGATCCAATAGGATTTTCATGCTAGATGTAATTCTACAATTGGGCCACAGGAGGGCAGCATTGCTCTATTTTTAAAGACTTTTGCTTCCTTTTTATTTCTTTTATTTGTGGTCTTGGGAAAAAAAAGATAAAACTCATAGCAGAGTTTATAATCTCCAATATATTTTTATAATCTCCAATATACAAAGATTTTTTTAAAAAAAATCTGTTATTCCTGTTTCGGTCTGAAAACCTAGTCTGCAAATATTTATCTTTTCAATGGGGAATTGTGGAGATTTATAAATTTAGTCTCTTAAGATTGGCTGGATGGAATAATTTCACTTTGTATTTGAAGATTTTTTTTTAACTTTTCTTATTCTCCTCTTCCCTCTTGTTATTCCTCCCTCCCTTCCTTTTAATTATTTTTCTTTCTTCCTTCCTTCCTTCCGTCTTTTTTTTTCTCTTTCTCTCTCTCTCTCTTTTTCTCATATATTGTTGCAGCAATTAAACTGTGATTCAGAGTTTGTAGCCGAACTTTCCCCCCCTCCCCCAGCAGGTTCAGCCTACAGAAAGCCAGACTGGAGTCCATCAGTGCTCCCCCTTGGCGCCACCAGCTTTGTCAAAAAAGCAATGTTTTTTTTTTTTTTTAGTTTGGACGGGAAGGAAGTCCAAACAATGCTGGGATTTGTCCCTGCCAGGAGAGGAAACTGGGTGGGTGGGTGCCCAGAGGAAGGGGCTGATCCGTTTTTCAGATTGACTCAAATCTACTTTTAGCCAAAGCGACCGAGCAGCCAGCAAACTAATCTCAAAAAAAGGGGGAAAAAAGACTTGTTTGAAAGAGGGTGATTTTTTTTCTTGCATTTTTAAACCAAGATGCAACCAGGATGGGTTGTGGCAAATTGGTTAACATCAGTGTTTTTTGAAGGGGAGGGGGGAACCTGAGTTTCTCTCAGGGGGTCCCTGAAACCAAGATGAGGTGAGGCTGGAAATCTATATTTCTGTTTTCTGCGTCTCGCCCTTCTTGAAACCTCAAGCGACTCTGCTTTTAACGGGGACGAGAGACCACCAGGAGATCTCCAGGGAAAATAGTGGGGGAAGCACTTCTGAATTGTTGCTCGCAAAGGGGGCAGAGATTAACTCTGGTTTTGCCACAATTGTTTAGGGAGTCACAGGGTCCTTAAGCAAATCCGCCTTCCCCCATTTATTTTGCGTGTCAGAAACTGGCTGGGAAGGCCGCAAATGGTGATTACATGATCTCAAGATGTCCCAACCGTCACAAATACATGGCAATGGCCAAGGGCACAACTTTTGATCACATGACCCTGGTCATAAGATGTTGCGACCGTCGTAAATGTGAATCAGTTGTCAACCGTCCAGATGTCAATCACATGACCACGGGGGGGGGATGCCACGAAAAAGGATCCTAAGTCCCTTTTTTTCAGTGCTGTTGTAACTCCCAACGGCCACTAAGTGAACCGTCATAAGACGGGGACTCCCCATACTATAAAAAGAAACCAGATCTCTTTTGAGCGTTTTTATTTGATTTCGGGAGAAGCGGCGAAGAGACCAGCCTCCCCACCGGATCCTACGAAAACCGTTTCAGAAAAAGAAAATAAAAATAAAATAGAAACCTCCCAGTTTAGCCTACGCAAATCCGCTTGGCCTTTAATGGTGGGGACTGGGAGTTGCTGGGATTCTCCAAACTCCACTGGCTGTCTTCTCCACAATATCTTGTTCAAGAAGAGAACCTGGCTCAAATTAAGCAGCGATGACGGTTTTGAGCAGCTGCCAATCAAGGCTGTTTCAGCCCCATCCCTTCCGTCAATTCAGCATCCAGCAAAATGGGGGGGGCTTGCCCCCTGCTCTATGCCCCCCCACCCCCAAACTTAGCAATATTTCAGGATGGGAAAAGTCCTATCAAATCACATCAGGAGGCGCGGGAATCAATTTGCCAGAGAGCGAAGAGAACAGATGGGATTGGCGTCTCCGGGCGAAGCGAAGTTTGGCGAGGTCGCTGTCCAGTCTCCAGCGCATTTCCCCACTTGGCACACCGTTCCCAAACTGGTCTAAACTGGGATCTTTAGAGAATCTTGCTTGGAATAGAGACGGGAAAACGTAGAGTCATATGTTCTGCCCCTTTGAAGGGCAGCTTTGTGGTGGAATAGTAGCCCACCACTTCGGGGACGGTGTCAAAGAGGCCGCCTGCCTGGTCCAGAGTGTATTTGTGATCCTTCGTTTGGGCCACGATGATGTGGACGTAACCATGGCTTGTCCTGAGGGTGTGTGTGGAAAGAGAGCCCAAAATAGAAGAATATTAGTGAAAATGACCCTGGGGAGGGGGGGGTTGGTTTCCTTATTAAAAACCCTGGAGGTTTTTAAGAAGAGATTGAATTTTTATAGGGTTTGCTGCCTGAGCGGGGTGGGGGGTGGGGGGTGGCTTGGACTAGATGATCTCCGAGGTCCCTTCCAATTCTGTTATTCTGTCTTCTGAGCGGGGGGCTGGACTAGATGGCCTCCAAGATCCCTCCCAACTCTCCTATTCTGTAATTCTATTGTTCCATTATTCCACGGTTATTCTGTTTTTCTGCTATCAACCCATTCAGATTATATTTGGGGGGTGCTTTTTGAAGGGGGGGTACACCCCCATTTCAGAATCCCACATCTTCTCCCTTCTCCAACTGTTGCCTCATTTACCACCCAATCCTGCTCAACAAACAGCAAAAAAAAACAAAAAAAAAACAACTCCTTCCAGTTCTCCAGTTTTGGGGGATCTTAAGAGACAATTAAAACAGACCTTTGGCCTCGATTTGGGCAATTGTGAATCCTGGCCCAACGGGGGGTCCGTTTAGGCCTCCATTCTTGGTTGAACAAACAGCCCCCGCCCCCCCCCACACACACCACACGCCTGGCAGCACACGGCGGGTTGTGTTAAACGTGGGGTCAAGGAAAGCTGGAAGTGGGGGGGGCACCTTAAATCGCGCTTTCTTTCTTAAAGCGCAATTTCCACGGGATATTTTTAAATCCCATTTCAATCCCCGCCTATCCAAAGTGGGAAGGGGAGAATCAGAAGGGGGCAAATTGTTTTTTCTATGGAAACACCCCCTCCCCTCCCCAGCCTTCTTTTCCACTAGCCGAGCTCCTGATTCTCCACTCTCACACACACACACACACAGACACACACACACACACACACACACACACACACACAAAAAGGTCCTCTCTTTCTTTCCTTCGTTTGTTTCAAAGTTCAGCATCCTGAGGAAGGAAGTTCGGTCGCGCCCAGCCAGGCGCAAGGAGAAAAAGTCCGGATTGAAAAAAAAAAAAAAAAAAGAAAGAAAAGAAAAAAGCAAAGGGTTTGGAAGCGCCAAGGCAGGCAGGCAGGCAGGCAGTCCTCGACTTACGATGGCCACCCAGACTTCCGTTGCTAAGCGAGACGATCGTTCCGTGACTTTTGCTTCGTTTTACGATCGTTCCGGCCGGGATCCGTGCAGAGGTTACCAAACCCCAGAACTTCTGTTGCTTAAGCCAGACACTGGTTCAATGAGTTTTTGCCCCGCTTTACGACCCCTCTTGCCGTTCTTAAGTGAATCGCTACAGTTGGATTGTAGAGGGTGGCAGCGGGTTGGACTAGATGACCTCCAAGGTCCCTTCTAGCTCTGTTCCGACGGATTGAAGTTGTTGCTAAGGGAATCTGGCTTCGCGGGTCAGACGGTCGCAAAAGGGGGACTGCGGGACTCCCGGGGGGGTGGGGGGGGTGGGACGCCGCAACCGTCACAAGTACATGTCAGTTGCTAAGCCTCTGAGTTTGGATCGGGCGACCCCCGGAGGAGGCTGCGATGGCGGCGAAGTGTGACAAACGGTCCTAAGCCACCTTTTTCATTGCCACGTGGTCATTAAATGGACCATTGTAAGTTGAGGACTACCTTGTAGCACAGTTTGGCAGCGGGTCTGGACCCGGCTCGTGAGCCCAGGACGCTTTCGGACACTCACTTGAGGGCGATGGAGTATTTGGTGGGGCCCACCTCGCTGGTGCGGACCAGGTAGCCGGCCTCCGGACACGGCTGCAGCCGGCTCTCCGCCTCGGCCCGGGTGATGGAGCCATGAAACCACCTGCGAGGAAGGAAGGAAGGAGGGGCAAAAACAGGGTTTCCCAGGCTGTTCCCAGAATCCTCAGCAAAGAATCCTCTACTGGCTGGGGGATTCTGGGAGTCCAAGTCCTCCCCTCTTAAAGGAGGCTGGCTGGGGGATTCTGGGAGTCCAAGTCCTCCCCTCTTAAAGGAGGCTGGCTGGGGGATTCTGGGAGTCCAAGTCTTCCCCTCTTAAAGGAGGCTGGCTGGGGGATTCTGGGAGTCCAAGTCTTCCCCTCTTAAAGGAGGCTGGCTGGGGGATTCTGGGAGTCCAAGTCCTCCCCTCTTAAAGGAGGCTGGCTGGGGGATTCTGGGAGTCCAAGTCCTCCCCTCTTAAAGGAGGCTGGCTGGGGGATTCTGGGAGTCCAAGTCCTCCCCTCTTAAAGGAGGCTGGCTGGGGGATTCTGGGAGTCCAAGTCTTCCCCTCTTAAAGGAGGCTGGCTGGGGGATTCTGGGAGTCCAAGTCTTCCCCTCTTAAAGGAGGCTGGCTGGGGGATTCTGGGAGTCCAAGTCCTCCCCTCTTAAAGGAGGCTGGCTGGGGGATTATGGGAGTGGAAGCCCACCCCTCAGTCACGGTCATAACTTGAGGACTTCCTGTGTTTCTAAGGCCACCAAATCAAACTATTCCATGTCTATCTCTGAGTCAGAGTTTGTCCTTCTTAGAAGCCAAGAAGGAGGCCCCTTTCAACTGGAAACCTCCAAAGCCAGTTTACTCCTTTCCTTGGGGGCCCAGCCAAATCTCTTCCCTTCTTAAAAGAGAATTCCAGCCTCATGAGGACTAGCAGCCTGTCTCCAGAGGGAGACGGATACAGAAGGAACCTTGAGGGCACAAAACAGATAACATTTGGGATTTTGGGATAGATGCCAGGCCAGATCCCAGGAGGCTTACGGTTGCTTCTCCAAGACGAGGGCAGAATCCACCCGCTCTCCGTCCAGGCCCGGTTCCATCCCCGGGGAAGACTTAACCATCATTGACGGCCAGTTTTTCGGGCAAGGGTGGTGCTGGGGTGGCGAGGCGACCGTCTCAGCCGCGGTCAGGACTTTCTCCGAACCCTCAAACTGCACTGGAAGGAGAGAGGAAGGACAAGTTATGAGAAGGGGGCTCCCCCAAATATCTTCACCACGGGTCAAAATTGGCCAGCCTCCTCTGCAAACAAGCCGAGATGGGTTGCTGACTCAGGATGTGTGAACAAGCCGAGATTCTCAAATTGGACACCAATATATGCAGAAACCCTTAAAGGGTTGAGGTCCCAAGCACGTCGCCAAATGCAAACCTGACCATTGAAACGAGGACAATTTTTTTTTTTTTGCAAATTTAAATTGCATCTACTTTTCTTTGTTTGTTTGTTTGTTTGTTTGTTTGTTTTTTATATATATAAAAATTTTTATTAAAACAATCGACATTAAACATAGGATCATATTAAGAAGCAATCATTATAGAACCTGTAATACAACTCTAAGTATTAGTCTTTGTAAACGTCTGACTTGGTAAACATTCTTCACTCCTTACTTCAAGCCTCAACTATACACCTGTTACATTTTATCTTTTATGATCCCTAACAACAACAAAAAATCCTGAGGTAGAAATTCAATAACCTGAGGTGAAAATTCAATCCGCTTTTTCAATATTAAAGCAATCATCATTAAACATAAGATCATATTAAGAAGCAATCATCATAGAACACAACATACAACATTAGGTATTAGTCTTTGTAAACGTCTGGTTTGGTAAACATTCTTCACTCCTTACTTCAAGCCTCAACTATACACCTGTTACATTTTATCTTTTATGATCCCTAACAACAACAAAAAATCCTGAGGTAGAAATTCAATAACCTGAGGTGAAAATTCAATCCGCTTTTTCAATATTAAAGCAATCATCATTAAACATAAGATCATATTAAGAAGCAATCATCATAAGAACACAACATACAACATTAGGTATTAGTCTTTGTAAACGTCACCTGTAGGGAAACCTCCGCTAGACAAATCTATCTACCGGGTATCTATTTTTATGAAAAAGGATCCTCCCCGTCCCATTTTTGCCGTCCGCTTTTCCTACCTGAGAGAACTTTAACAATCTGCTCTTTCTTCCATTCCCAGGGCTGCTCGTACTCGGCCGGCGGCCGTTCGTCGCTCGGAGGGGGGCGCGTCTCGAACTTGGACCCCGTCTCAGCCGGCTCGTAAGGGGTGTCGTAAAGCTGCAGGGGTTTTGAGGCGGGGGCTTTGAGCCCCGGGTCTCCCTTGGCTGCTGGTTCGTCCAGAAGCAGGACGGCTTTCCCCCCAAAGGGGTCTTTGGACCCCCGCCGGCGGATTTCTGCAAGGGAGGGCAGGGGCAGAGGGTGAACACAGATGTGGAAATAAGGCCTTGTGTATTGGGTGTTAGACTAGGTGTTTGTTTTTTTCATTTAATATAAGTTGATGAAAATGTTAAAATGCAGGCAGGAAGGAAAGAGAAAGAAAGAAAGAAAGAAAGAAAGAAAGAAAGAAAGAAAGAAAGAAAGAAAGAAAGAAAGAAAGAAAGAAAGAAAGAAAGAAAGAAAGAAAGAAAGAAAGAAAGAAAGAAAGAAGGAAAGAAGGAAAGAAGGAAAGAAGGAAAGAAGGAAAGAAAGAGAGAAAGAGAGAAAGAGAGAAAGAGAAAAAGAAAGCGAGAAAGTGAAAAAGGAAGGAGGGAAGGAAGGAAGGAAACAAACAGAAAGGGGATAGATATAGGTAAACAGACATGGGAGGTAAAGAAGGAAGGAAGGAAGGAAGGAAGGAAGGAAGGAAGGAAGGAAGGAAGGAAGGAAGGAAGGAAGGAAGGAAGGAAGGAAGGAAGGAAACAAACAGAAAGGGGATAGATATAGGTAAACAGACATGGGAGGTAAAGAAGGAAGGAAGGAAGGAAGGAAGGAAACAGAAAGGGATAGATATAGGTAAACAGACATGGGAGGTAAAGAAGGAAGGAAGGAAGGAAGAAGAAAGCAAAGGGAGGGAAGGAGGGAAGAAGGAAGGAAAGAAAGAGAAAGGGAGTGAGGAAGGAAGGAAGGAAGGAAGGAAGGAAGGAAGGAAGGAAGGAAGGAAGGAAAAAGCAATTCTGATATTTTTTATAGCAGTTGTAAGCAAATGTATAAATCAACCTCTTATTTTACATGGCTTTCTTTTTTTCCTCTAATTCCATTTGTTTTTCAAATCACCAAAACCATAAACAATAAGCTCACTTTTCTCTGTTCCATGCAAAAAACAAAAACAACCCACAAAACGTTTCTAGTCCTCATTAAACCTAAGCTCACGCCTTTCCTCTGATCAAAGCCCTCCCAGCTGGCCCCTTCTTTATTTCTGCGGACTTATTTGCCAATTACATGGCAGACATTTCTTTCGTTAAGAAAGAAAGAAAGAAAACAAACCGAGAACACTCTGCATGAGTTCAGGAGCCCCCATGACATACAACCGGGCCCTCCTGCCAGGAGGGCTGGGAGACCCCAGGCGTAGCAGGAGCACAAATTGCTGGGAATGTTAGGACTGGAGACCAATTCCCACATTTTGCTCTCGCCTCATCCGTGTCCCCAGCCGACAATGCCTTGTTTTATTCCAACTTCCGGCGCTAAAATTTCCTGTTTTTCGGCTGTATCGGCTGTGGGTGGGGAGTCTGCTTGCACCAGGCAAATGTCCAGCTTGTGGCTGACCGGTCCAGTTTTGTGTTAAATTTGTATTGTTGCAGCTTTTCAATACCGCAGCAGGTTGCAAACTAAATTAGACTTCTGATAATCTGGAAAATTACAGAATAACAGAATTACGTCGTTGGAAGGGACTTTCTAGTCCAGCCCCCTGCTCAGAATAACAGAATAGCAGACAGGGAGGGACCCCGGAGGTCTTCTAGTCCAGCCCCCTGCTCAGAATACACAATAGCGGAAGGGACCTTTGGAGGTCCTCTAGTCCAACCCTTTTCCAAAGCCCCTGAAGGCAGGACAAGAAGCGACGGATAGAAACTGATCAAGGAGAGAAGCAACCTAGAACTAAGGAGAAACTTCCGGACAGTTAGAACAATTAACCAGCGGAACTCCTTGCCTCCAGAAGCGGTGATTGCTCCGACACTGGAAGTTTTTAAGAAGAGACTGGACAGCCATTTGTCTGAAATGGTATAGGGTTTCCTGCCTGAGCAGGGGGTTGGACTAGATGACCTCCAAGGTCCCTTCCAACTTTATTATTATTATAACCCCCTGCTCAGAATACAGAATAAGAGAGCTGGAAGGGAACTCGGAGGTCATCTACTCCAACTCGCTGCTATTTTACAGTCCAAATGTAGCGCTTAACAGTCATGGCAAGGGAAGTCGTAAAGTAGGGCAAAACTCATTTAACAACTGTCTCGCTTGGCAACAGAAATTTTGGGCTCAACTCTGGTCGTAAAGTTGAGGATTGTTAAGGGGCAGAGTTCGAAAGCAACCTGTGTTTCTTCCGAAACAAACCACGATTACCGGTTATCATCTGCTGCGCGTCGTAAGGCTCCATGTAGCCGTCATTCTCTTCCAAGCGCTCAGCGTCCCGCTGTCCCTTGGTCTGTTTCGCGTCGTAGGGATCGGCGTAATCCTCCAGAATGATCACCTTCCGACGTGGCAAAATTTAAAAAATTAAATGGTCAATTTATAGCTGATTTATTAAAATTCTGTGGTGCCCGTCTCTCTGTTCGGGGCGCCTTTTTACGATTTTACAACATAGTAAAAAAAATAATAATTTTGTATTGAACAGGATATAACATTAATGAAGACTTGTAAGGAGTTTCTGTTTGAGGATCTACCGGATTTAAACTCCCCGGAATCCTTAAAATATAAATCTTTGAACCCCAATCCTTCTCAAATCCTTTGCAGTCCAGATTCTTTCCGTGTGCAAAACATTTATAATATAAAAAACTGAGAGTCATGTTTGAAATACAGTATATTATATTCCTTATAATTTCTTTCTTCCTTTCTTTTTTCCTTCCTTCCTTCCTTCCTTCCTTCCTTTTTCTTTCTTTCTTTCTTTCTTTCTTTCTTTCTTTCTTTCTTTCTTTCTTTCTTTCTTTCTTTCTTTTCTTTTCTTTCTCTTTTCTTTTCACCTGCCTGACTGCTCGCCTTTCTGTTTTTCTACAACTTAGCTGAAGAAAATTGGAAAGAAGCTCCAGGTATCATAAATCCTGCTGGATCTTTTTTTAAACGTGGATTTTCTTTGCTCCATTTTTTTCTCTCCAAACAGAAAACAAACACAGTTTTTAACCCCCACCCCACCCCCTTGCCCAAATTAACGGAGGGCAAAACTATTTGAAAAAGTGCATTTTCTACAATTTGCTGACCTTCCTTCCAAACAGAATCCCCGTTTTTTTTTAAAAAAAAAACTCCAAACAGATGGCAATCGCAACACCCCCAAACCTCAAACCTACAACCTCCCCCCCCATAATCCCTCCAGACCCCAGAAAGTTGCAAACCGTAATGGCACCTTGACCGTTTCTTGCTTGGGCTTCTCCGCTTCGGCTGGCGGGACCGGTTTGGGATTGGGAGCAGATCCTGAAAAGTTTTTGGCATTTTTCTCCTGGGCGTTGACTTTGATCAGACGGTTGATGTAGCCCCCACAGCTGGAGTTGCCTTTGGGGGGGCCCCAGCTGGGGTCCTCTGGAAGGGCCCCATCCACCCGCGAATTCTTGCGCATTTTCCCTGCAGCGGCTTGCAAAAGGCCCTGGAGGTTGTCCCGGGATAAACGGCTACCGGTGCCATCTTTGCCCGGTGCCAGCGGTGTTTTGGTGCTGCCCAGTTCGGTAGCCGAGTTCTTCCGGTTCTTCCCGGGCAGAGATGCCAGGCCGGCCTCGGGCGATCCTAAACTTTTTCGGGAGGCGCTGCCCGGCTTGTTCAGATGATGATGATGCCCAGCGCTGGGTTTGGGGCGCTCCGAGACGGTTTTGAGGTTGGCAGGGAATTCTTTGAACCACTTGGCCGCCATGCTGCCCGAGCGAAGTTCCACAAAGTCTGAAGTCCAGCAGGAAGTCCCCCCCAAAACTGTGCAAGCTCTTGAGGGGTGCCTGTGGAAGGGGGTCCCCAGCAGGCTACCCTCCAGCACCCCAGCTGGGAAGCTGCACCCCGGTTGCACAGCGAGGTGAAGATGCACAAGGCATGCCCTGGAATCAAGACCCCAAGGAGACAGCTCCCCCCTCAATAATGGGGTCTTTCCGCACACACCCCCCCTCAGGACAGCCTGCCACAGATGGACTACCCAAGGCAGCGACAAGCCCCCCCCAATGGCATCAGGCACCTCTTTTCCAGAGCCTCATTTCCCTACTCCGAGGCGTACCCCAAATTTCAGCATTATCCCCCCCGCCCCAGGGAGAGCAAATAGAAAATAATTTGCTGGATTTTCCCGGAGTTTTGGGGAACTGGAAGCTGCAATAGAAAAAAAAAACAGCAAAAAGGGGGGGAGTTTATCATTTAAAAATAGGGGGAACCGAAAAAGAAGAGAGAGAGATGGAAGGTGCAGAGCAGGGGGCTAGCTATAAATCGCACCCCGTTTTTCCAAGCCAGTTTTGCTGGGTGAGTCCCTGATTTGGATCCGGGGGGGGTTTCCCCCCCTGGTGGAAAGGGCAAAAAGAGGGGGGGCGATCAGGCCATCCCTCCCACACCTCGGGGGCTCCTCAAAACAGAGCAGACGGGAGAAGCGCTCTAAATTCGGGGGTGCCTCTCCCAGACGCCCCTCCGCCCACCCAGCCTCTTCCCCAGCCCAGGGATGGGAGAAGACCCCCCCTCCAGTTGCAATTTACTTGCCCTCCCCCCCCACGCGCAATCCGGTGCAAGAGTTGGCTTGGCTTCGCGCAGCTTTGCGAGCGTTTCTCTGGCTCGCCCGGGGAGGGAGGGAGGGAGGGGGCGGCATCCCCCCGCCCAGATCCGGAGGGGGCGGCTTGGATGGGGCGGGGGCGCGCAGGGGCTGCAATGGACCAAAGCAGCTGAAACGGACTAGAAAACTTTCCAAACGAATACAAAACTTCAGCTAAATTTTGATTTTTTTTCCTCCTCCTCCAAGGATGAAATTAGATCTAAATATTTCAATGGTATCTGATCCCCCCCCTTTTTTTTTAAATAAATGCAACCTTTACCTAGAATGGGGAGGGGGTCAATAGTGGTTACATGGCAAAAGGGGGGGGCAGGAGGGAAATTCAAAAGGACTAGGAAGGGGAGGGTCCTGGAAACCCCCCCCCTCCATTTAGGGGGACGCTAAAAATGAGTCAGTGGGTTTTTATTCTCTAATTTTTCAGCGATTGCATTGAAAGCGGATTTCGGCTGCAAGGCTTCTGGCGGCCGCCAGGGGGCGGCAAAGCGTGGCCTTCCCCCCTCGCAGCCCCCTGGTGGCCGAAGCCATAATAACACCTATCAAGATGCATTAAATATAAGAAAAAAATTGCAAAAAAAGGGCACACATCTATAGAGGCGGGTATATTCCCCATTTTTACCTGTCCAATGCAGAAAGGCGTGCACCCATGCGTCTAATCCGGATCCACTCCGAAGTAAAGGCTCTCCCGCCTCCCCATTAACAGCCGGAGGAAAGGCGGGGCGAGATGCGCGTCGGCGCAAAAGCAAAAGTTTCGCGCTTGTTTGCTCCGAATTGGCGCCTCTGTGTTCTTCCCTAGGTGAGCAATCCGGAGTGAGTCCCTTTCTCCTTTGTACACCCTCCTTTGCAACCGCGGTGCCTTCATCTCTGCTTTTTCCAATGCCCCAAAAAGTAACTTTTTGCCCCTAAAAAACAAAACGAAATGCAAAGTAGTAATAATATTAATACTAGCAACGGCGTTTTGGGGGAAGAAAAGCAAGGAAAGGGACAGTCCTCACTCAAGAGGCTAAAAAAATTAATCCCAATTTTGCTGCTAACAGCGTAGTTAAATTCTCTGCTGACTACACTTCCCCTAAGGCACAAGACTACAATTCCCATCCTTTTGCTAAAATTTCTTAAGAGAGAATCGTGATCAATCTTAGTTGCTTCGATTTGACGTTTCTCGTTTTTATTTCCACCTGGGTGTATATTAAATAGTATTAACTATTAAGATTTTTGAACACTTGAGTACGGGGGTTGGAGTAAATGACCGCCACGGTCCCTTCCAACTCTTGTTATTTCGTTAATAATTAAATTATCTAATGTATATGTGGTTAGTCCAGGTACGATATGCCATATGCTAAATAAATAAAGACCTAAATGTAAATATTTATGTTGTGTTTTGTATCTTAGATTCGTATCTTAAGATTGTAGTGATTTGTATCTTTAGATTTAAAAATATTTTGTATTTACAGATATTTTTATTTTGCATTGTAGATTATTTGTATCTTAAGATTGTAGTGTTTTATAAATATTTTAAAAATATTTTGCTTTTTTGTTTCAGGTTGTGATCCGTAAACGGAACGGCAGAGAATGCTGTGATGTTTAATAATAACTAATATTATTTATTTATGATTAATGATAATAGTTATTGTAGTGGGTGGCACTGTCAATCAGAGGACGGTTTTATTCACTTCTTGAGGCCTTCCAAAAGAACTATAGGATAGGCAAATGTTTTTATTCAAGAATATTTAAGATCGTTGTTGCAGGATGTGAATTGTTTTTTAAACATTATTATTATTAATGTTAATATGATTATTATTATTTTAGGGTGTCGTGCTGAATCCTGCAAAGGAGCGAGATGTGAGTAGGGAGGAAAATATTTTAGAAAATCATCCTGGCTAAGAATTCAGTTGCAAGTTAATCCATTTTGCACGCTTTCCTTGCACACTTGTGAGTTTTAATTAAAAACAAAGCCTGGCAAAAGTGACATTATACTTAACACACTCTGTTTATTATTATTATTTTTATATCGCCCCAGTTTCTTTCGTTTTTTCCCAGATTCCTGGCTTGTGAGCCGCAAAGCAAGAGTTGTGTTTGGAAAATTATAGTATTTTTATTCTCTATTCTGAGATTCCTCGCTTTTACAGTGGGTGGGACTAAGCAGGTCGTGGGTGGAGCCTGAAAGAAGGCGGGGTCTCCCAGAGCGTGACAAGATTAACCAGGTTTTGAGGTTGGCTTTCTCCAGTTAGCCAGGCTGAGGGCGTGCAAACGGAAAGCAAGATTGCAAAAGGTGGCCATTACTAATCCTAGATTGTTCAAATATGGTTTATAGGTCGAAACATGGCTATGAGAAACAGTGTTCTCCAGGCTCTAAGAAGCTGGTTAAGGCGAATCCCTTGAAACAACTGGGTGAGTTTAGACATAGCGAATGTGTGAATTAGGGATTTTTGCCTGCCGAACGAATGGGCAGGGAGAAAGCGGTGTGAAAAGCGGGAGCAGGAAGAAATATGGAGGAAGGGAAGGAAGGAAGGAAGGAAATTTGTGTGAAAAAAGGGAAGGAAAGGAAAAAGGGAAGGAGGGAGAGAGGGAGGGAAAGGAAGGGAGGGAAGGAAGGAAGGAAGGAAGGAAGGAAGGAAGGAAGGAAGGAAGGAAATTTGTGTGAAAAAAGGGAAGAAAGGAAAGGAAAAAGGGAAGGAGGGAGAGAGGGAGGGAAAGGAAGGGAGGGAAGGAAAGAAGGAAGGAAGGAAGGAAGGAAGGAAGGAAGGAAGGAAGGAAGGAAGGAACGCAGGGCCTTTACCATCTGTCTTTTTTTTCATATTTTACGGGACTGGATCCTAACCCAAATTTGCTTTTTCAGGAAATTTCAAAAAAAGGGAAATCTTTGTTGGAAATCTGCCCCTGGATATCAGAGAGGTGGGTGTACAACATTGCTTTATTTTACACACAGACACCACAAACACAGACATAACACACACAAAATAGATGCAACACATACATGGCATACAGTTAGTCCTAGACCACAACAGAGATCAGAATCTTTGTTGCTAAGCCTGGGAGACTTGCCTGCGATTGCTTTTGAAAGTAAATGATTCATGATCAAATGATAATAATTCAATCATTTAAAGTCTTTATACAAAATACTTTCACGTCACAGTGACTGGGGGTGGGGGGCAAAGTCTTTATAGTTTTTAGTTAATTTAATCCCCAGCCAAGTCCCTCTCTGAGAGAGACATGAGATTATTTAGGAATCTGAAATATAAACATAAATAAATAAAAATTTCACCGCATTAGTAAAGATTCGCAGCAGCCAAGGGTTAAAATTGTTGCAGCCCATTGAAAATATTATTTCCCTGGGATAATATTTATCCTTTGCTGTCTCAAAAATATTTTCCTTTAAAAAAATAAAACAAAAAAAACCAGATGGGCTTAAAAACTTTTCGGCCTAATAATTCCTAACTCAAAAGGGCTAGGCCTTCCTTCCTTCCTTCCTTCCTTCCTTCCCTCCTTCCTTCCTTCCTTCCTTCCTTCCTTCCTTCCTTCCTTCCTTCCTTCCTTCCTAGAATCCTTTGTAAAAGGTTTTTAATCTATGTTTTTTTTTATTTCTTCATTTGATTTCTTGGATTAGGAAGAGATTGCCTTCATATTCAAGGATTTTGGGATCAGGTCTTTGAAGAAACACTCTAATTCTTTTAAAAGGTATGCCGGCGGTTCTCCTTTTTAAAAAAAATAATTGTCAAATTTGAATTACATCCAACAACGGGAACCAGAATCTCCGTCACTAAGCGAGACGGTTGTTAAGGGGCTTGGACCTGATTTGACAATCATTCAAAGGTACAATAAGGGACCCTAGGATCTGTCCTCGCACTTAGCAATCGTCCTCACGGTCACGGGATCAAAATCCAGGCCCTTGGGGTGTATTTATGGGGTCACGTAATCCCCATCTGCGACCTCCCCAGCCGGCTTCCAACAATCGGGGAAGCTAGATTTGCTTAAAGACTGCATGGTTTGCTTAACAACTTAATGATTCACTTAATGACGGCAAAAAAGATTGGGCACGGCTCTTTGAACACCCCCCTTGCTTAGTGACAGAAATTCCAGCCCCGATTTTGGCCGTAAACTCGAGGACTGTCTTCGTTTATCTTCCTTCCCTACCTTGTCACAACAGCCCTGCAAGGTAGGCCAGGGAGCCAAAGAACGAGTTGCTGGTCCAAGGAAACCTAGTTGGGGCTTCTCTCCCTGATGTCCTTTGCTGGCTGTAGAGGAGCTGGGGACGATGGGCATTGGGGATGATGGGTATTGCACGGGGTCTCTAAAGAGCGTCTCTAAACTTGGGGAAAGGCCTTTGTTTCTATTTCTGCATCCTTTTTAATATTTATATTTTATATTTAATTTATATATATATATATATATATATATATTATGAATTTAATATTTTCATTTAATTTATATTTAATTATAGTTTTGCTTTCCTGGAGCTGATGTCCCCGGAAGCTGCAAATTTAGCAGTCCAGCTTTTGAACGGACACCCCGTGAAAGGGAAGCCAATGTTGGTTGCATTTGTGGAAAACAAGAAAAGTCACGAGGCTCTGAAAAACAGCACTCAGATGCCGGTAAACCTGGATTCATGGTCTAGTACCCATATCACGGGTTAGCCAGCATGCTTACGTGGGAAGAGTTATAAGCCCAGATCTGTCCCTTTGCAATTCTTGCCTCAGTTCCTTGCTTGTAGCTCTGGTGGAGCCAATGCTAATTCAGCTTGTTCCAGTTCTTGCACCGAGTGATGTTTGTTTAGTCATAGTTTGCTGAACCAGCCATAATTGAAGGGATTGGCCCGGCCCACTTTGTTAAACATTAATTCTGTTTAAGCTTCCAGTGCTTAACCAGCATTGTCGTTCTGGATTTAATCCCTTGCAAATGTCATTTTCTAATTTTTTAGGATTTGGAAGTCATCCCCTCCGTAGAATGTGGAATTGCCAACGGTACGAGATGGCGACCTTGTTCTATTGTTATTTTTTTTATTTTGATCCCGGGTAAAAGCCTTCTGTTGAAGGCAGCCTCGCACCTGTTTTTTAAATTTGTTTTTCTTTGAATGCTGTTTTGAGAAAATCAGGCTCAGGAGCAGGAGTTTGATTCTCTTGATTGCGATTTACCTGGATGTTTAGCCTTGCTGGCATCAAGGCTCAAATGTGCTGCTTCTTTTTTTCTTCTTCTTCCCCACTTCCCCAAAGGTGCCCCCCAGATCTCCCTTCCCAATCAGAGGGTCTGCTATGCTGTCCCCATGGAAATGAGGTACGTGCAAATGTGAGGAGGAGAAAATATGATTTTTCCCCCCCTCGGACGCTACTCGGGGCTCCTTCAAAAGCTTCTATGCGATCCCGAGTCATGGCTAGATGACCTCAAGGGGTGCCATCCTCTTATGTTCTGCCTCCATCTCTTTTTTTTTCCTTTTAGAAGTTCGTTCCTCTTCCACGTGCTGAATGACTGCTTCGGAGACGCCATGTGGCTCTCTTCCGTGGCCGGCGTGGCGGGAGAGGTGGGGCTTTTGGTGATGGACACATTTCCGCTGATGCCGTACTTCTGGGCCATCGTCCTCAACAAGGTTTGTGCGAGCAGGATAGGGCCATTGAGTTCCCAGGCTGCTGAAAGAAGGTGGAGGGGTTTCCCCTCTGTAGACTGTGACAGCGGCACCGTTTCTAAGCCGCACGAGGGCTAGAAACTTGACTAGTGCCTCTGAGGGAGCGGTGGTATGTTTCTAAGCCTTGTGAGGGCTAGAAACTTGATGAGTGCCTCTGGGGAGCAGTTTGCTGATTGAGAGAGGCTGAAATCCTTTGTTTTGGGGACCTTTTGACCGTGCAGGAACGCTACGAATCCATGCAGAAGCTCTTCACGGCCTTGGCTGTGGCCGAGTCTCGCTTGCCCTTCCTGGCCAAAGAGGAAGTGCAGCGGGGGACCCGATGCCTGGCCGAGTGCAACATCGGGGTGGAGGGCAATGCCTGGAACAGGTGAGGGCCGAAAGGAAGGAGAGAGGGAAGGAAAAAGAAAAAAAGGGAGGGGGGAGGGAGGGAACAAAGGAAGGAGGAAAAAAGAGAAGGAAGAAAGGGAAGGAAGAGAAAAGGGAAAGAAAGAAAGAAAAAGAAAGAAAGAAAGAAAGAAAGAATCTGTCTCTTTCTTCTCCCCCCCCCCAGGTGCTGGGTGCTGGAGACCTTGGGTGACCTGGCGCTGGGCTTCTTTGTGGACTTCGGCCATTGTGCCAGCCTCCCTCTGACCGCGCTAAGAAAGCTGGACGAGGAGCAGTTTTGGGAAATCCACCCTTTGGCTCAGCCCTTTGTGCTGGAGGAAGGTAAGGATTCTGGGAGTGGAAGTCCATCCCTCTTAAAGGATACTGGGATGGGGGATTCTGGGAGCTGACATCCATCCATCTTCGAACCCGGCGCTGCCTGTTTTAATTCCGCATTTTAGCAGCTTTGAGGAATGGGACAAAAGGTTCCTTTGGGGGGGGGGAATCAATTTGAAAAGGACATTTTTCTGGGTTTTGCAGGAGTTTTTCCCCCGCAAGTGATCCGGAGGCAAATCCTGGAAGGAAAATTGAACGGGCCTTCTCAATGGGAGGTAAACAGGGGGAAAAAATATATTTATTTTTGTGAGATGAAAGCTAAAGTCTGATTTTGATCACCCAAGAAGTCATTTCTGGATTAAATGAAATAGACACACCCTTAAATAACAGTTGCTTCATTGTGTGGCCTGAATCAAACCAACTCGACTTGGCTACAGCTCCGTAAACCAAGATTGGAAATTTTCAGTTTTCAAGATTACAAATCCTGGCTTGTTTTAAAGGAGCAAAACCAGAATGGCATTTGGAAAAAAAAAAAAACATTTCTGGTCACAGCCAGCCAGTATCAAAAAAGCCAAGTTTGATCTCAGATAAGCTTCCTGCTGGAATCCTGGTTTGTTGATCCCATCGGTGGTTTATTCAAAGTTCTGGTGGGTCCAAAAATCCAAAATCAAAACCAGGACAATTTCACAAGCAGCCCTTTTGGGGTTTGGCTGAATCCTCAAAGAGTTTTGCAGATTTTTGCAGCAATTCAGAAGTACAAAAACCACTGTTTCTTGGGCTTGCAAACACAACAATTTGCCGATTGTGTTGTTTGTGTGTTTGCATATAAGCCCTGTGTAAAAAGTTTGGGCTGTTCTCTCAGTCAACTTGCAAAGAAAACTGCAAAACTTAAAATTGCCCTATGCAAATAATAGTTGTGCAATCAAATTAACATTCCCCCCCCAATCTTAAGGACCAGAAGCTTAAAATAAATCGGTGTCATTGCACAAAATGCACAGCTGCACTACACAAGCCTCACTTGGCTGAATTTTCTTCAAGTTAAATATTATATTTATAAAATATTAGCTGGATCGGCACAATACGCAGCCAGATGCAAACCAGACGGTGTGATGTAACACACAATGTATAAACAATTTTAACAGTTGTTTTTAACTTGTTTTCCAGCCACACATTTTAAAGTTTGTGCTCAAAACAGGCTAAGAAGTTGTGGATTTGGGAAGTTCTCCCCCCAGCAAGTTTGAAGTACACCCAATTTTCTTCTGGGAAAAAGTTGTGGTTGGTTCCCAAAAACTCAGTTTTGTTTTTAAAGACGTTAAAAAGTTGGTTGAAAGATTTGGGGACATTAGTTTATTCGCTTAGTTGAGGCCTTTATAACTTTGTGCTTGAAGAGGGGAAAAAAATCTTTTTTTTTCCTTACTGCATGTTGTGTCTGGGACAGCTGAATTTGTGTGTGATGTGTAGGCAGAGGGGGGGGGAATACATTAAATCTGTACTTTGGCTGAGCTGTTCTGTTGCAACCTTGTTCTCTTTTGAGTTTGTTATTGCAGTTAATTTATTAAAATGCTAACTGGATCCAGAAATTGGCTCGTTCCTTTTCCTTCCATTTTAAAAATATTCTTTTCGGCTAAGATGACAGACACGATCAGATCAGATTAAATTAAAAAGCTGCTTTTTTTAAAAAAAAAGTTTTGTCTTTCTCCCAGGGCAAATCGGGGGAGGGGGGGTATTTTTAGGAGAGACATGGCTCTTACTAGGAAACCGATTAACTAATCAATGCCGATTAATTTTTAATTCTGATAGAAAGGTGTGTTCGGGGGAAAGGGAGTCTTGGCTACTAAGATTATCATGACTCTTGTAAAAATTGCACTAGTCTGAACAGATTAGGCTACTTCAAATCTGGGACAGGTATGAAGTGCAGAATGCTAGACAGGATCCGCTAAGTCTTACTTTGCTGTCTTTGGAAATGGCTAGATTTGGGGGAGGTTAAGTTTCTTGTCCTCAAGAGGGCAAGATCAGCTTTTGAGGCAAGGTAAGTAGTTAAGCTAACAGGGTCATCCCCCGTCTCAAATCAAATCAAACCAATTTTAGTAAGAAGCAACAAAAGCTCTCCAGAGCCAAACAACTTTTTTACACACACACACATCCATTTTTTGGTAAGCTACAGTGTCTTTCATCATATATGTGTGTTTGTGTTGAGTGCCCTTCTTTCTTTCTATCTACCTATCTATCATCTGTCTATCTACCTACCTACCCACCCATATTTATTTATTTTATTTTTCGGATTTGTATGCCGCTCCTCTCCGCAGACTCGGAGCGGCTCACAACATACAAATAAACAATTCAATATAAATCACATTGCTCCTAGAAGCAGAAGCCAAAAGCACCAGCCTGAAGATGATGAATGAGATTTCATCGAAACGTTGCCAAGACACTTCAAATTCTACGCGGGGGAAAACCCGAAGAACCAAAGACCTACATATACATATATATATATATATACATACATATACATATATATACATGTATACATATATATATATATACATATATATATATATATACATATATACATACATACATATATACACACACATACATACACACACACACACACACATATATGAAAGATGCTGTAGCTCACAAAATGATTAAATCTGGAAAAAAATGGATTTCATATATACACACACACACATACATGATGAAAGACGCTGTAGCTCACAAAACAGATTAAATCCGGGAAGAAAATGGATTTAAGCTGGATAGTTTCCTCCAGATCCTTCCTGCTTGGGGTCTGCTGCAGATTAGCATGGCTCTCTTTTGCCAGTATTTAATCTGCTTTTGGGGGACTCAACATATTCTCCAACAGCCCGGAGTTGAAAAAGACCAATTCTTTGCTTCTGTGATCACAACTGGTGTGCCGATGGCCTGCCTTAAGTGAAACAGATCGGTGCCCGTGTCTGTTTTTGGAAAACAGGATTTTGCAGCCAGGATTTGAAGAGAGCAATCTAAGCAACCCGAAATTGTTTTTGACCTGGTTTTGCTTTTCAGTTTTTCTCTCTTCAGAATTTGAACGAGTGTTCCTCGCTTAATGACCCACTGCTTCACAATGGTTCCAAGTTATGACCCGCATACCGCGCCAAAAGTGATTTACAACCCATTCTTCAAGTTATCCCCACTCTCCATGTGATCCCAACTGCATTTTTTTTACAACCAGTTGCGGCATTCCAATTGGTGACCAATATCTTCGCCCCCTTTAACACCCGTTCGGGAGAACCGATCCGCTTCAACAAGGACGTGGTTTACTTAAGTGACTCGCTTTATGACCCTGGCGAAAAGAGTCCTAAAATAAAAAATAAAAAAATCAAGGCCAAAAATATTTTTTTTGCCCTTAGCAAGAGTAGCAAAAAGGCAGATTCGCTTTTGAAATTCGAAGCTTATAATTTTGGGCCATTTTCTCCTTTCTTTTGCCAGCCAAGAAACGAGCAGGGGGGAGACCCAGCAGGGAGAAATTTATCCCTCAGGCTGTGTGTGTGTGTGTGTGTGTGTGTGTGAGAGAGAGAGAGAGAGAGAGACCCCCACTGCCGTCATCCCCCCCACCCTTCACGGACAGAGGTACCGCCAGACCCCCTTGAAATTAACAAATGTAATTGTTTTTCCAAAGATACATATTTTTTTTCCCCATAGACATCCATCATACACTGTAACCAAAACGAAATGAAAGGGGAGAAGAGGGGGAAAAAAAGAAAGGAAAAGAAAAAAAGAAATAAAAGGCTAGGAGGGCTGGGGAAAAGGAAAGAAGAGGAAGAGGGGAGCCGTGTACGTTGAAAAAAAAAAACAATAAGAAAATAAATTAAATCCAGCGTGGAAGGAAGAGGCAATTTTTTTTTGTTTTTTTTTTCGTTTAAAGAACCGCAGCAGCAGCAGCAGCAGAGAAGCCGGAAGAGGGAGGGAAAAAAAAAAAATTCAGGAGTTTGCGTGTGGGTGAGTGCGGGCTGTTGTTTTTTCTTTCTTTCTTTCTTTCGTTCTTCCTTCCTTCCTTCCTTTTTTCCTTCCCCCCATTTAATAAGAGTGAGGGGGAGAGAATCAATCGCCTGCCAGCGAGGGTCCGAGCGAGGCCTGGGCTGCTCAGCGCAAATGTTTATAAGGAGCCCAAGCCGGGAGGCCGTGGCAGATGCTCTTTCAAAGAGCTGGCGAAGGAGTCCAGGGAGAGAAAAAATGTCCTCAGAGGCAGTCCGAGCACAGCGTCCAGCGAGGGGTGGGGGGGTCTGGGGTGGGGTGGGGGGGTCCTGCTCCGTCGGCGCCGCGGCTAGCCGTCTTCCTTGGGGGGCGTGTACCAGCCTGGGAGGAAGGGAGGCAAACAAAACAGGTTTCAGGATGGAGCAAGGTAGCCAGGATTGGATGACGTCAATTGGGGGGTGGGGGTCTGGAGGCAGGCGGTCCCGGAGATACGACGGTCCGGGTTAGGGTCGCAAAACAAGGCCTTACCGTTCTTCTCGTGGATCTGGACTAGGGATTTGTAGGACTGCTGGGCTCTCGTCAAGCTGTACTGATTCTGGGAAAACAAGGGGAAAAAAAAAAGAGAGGCTTTGAGAAGATCCTGGCCCAAAAAAAATCTGATGGGAATAGAAGGAAAGGAGGGGGTTGGTAAATGAGATGGCTAGTCGCAGGGATAGGCAACGTGGTCCACCTCACAGGGTTGTCGGGGGGAGGAGGAGGGGTTGAAAAAGTTGGTCCGACAGCTTGAGTTCTTTGTAAAAAAAAAAAAAAAAAAGGTCGAGGCCAACTTTTTAAGTCCTTTGGAAAGCAAACAGCATGAAACTGCTACAGGCCAGGATGGGTCCAGGTTTAATCCCAATACTGTCAAAACAAGCCAAGAGATCGAAGAGATCCAAGATGGTGGCTTAAGAGGAAAGAAGGAAGGAAGGAAGGAAGGAGAGGAGGGAGGGAGGGAAGGAAGGAAGGAAGGAAGGGAGAGAGGGAGGGAGGGAAGAGTATGGAGGGAGGGAAGGAAAGCCCCCCTGCCATCGCTCACTTTGTTTGCCCCGAACTGGACCCTGGCTTTGCCCTTCACCAGGGTGGCGCTGATCTGCATGATGACCGACTCCACCGAGTAAGCGCTGCTCCAGCCCTGCCGAGGAAACGGACAAGGAGTCATTCGGAGGGGAAGCGGGATCCCTCCCTTCCTCCCCCCCCCATCTCTCTGGGACCCCAAGCCCCCCCCGGCTGCCCCCCTTCCCTGCTCACCTGCTTGGTCAGAAGCTCCATGCAGATGGCTCCTCCCCCCAAGACGTACCTGACGGGAGAGAGATTGGAAAGAGACAAATAAGAACCTAAGAACAGCCAGGCTGAACCAGGCCAAAGCCCATCGAGTCCAGCATTCTGTGTCACCCAGTGGCCCACCAATTGTCCATGGGGATCTTGAGCAGAAAGAGAAGGCAAAACCCTCCCTTTCCCTTGACCCCCAACCAATGGTAGGCCTCCAGCCGGCTTTCCTGTCTAAGGCGGGACTACAACTCCCAATCTCCTAGTGACCGGCCCAAAGTCACCCGGTTGGCTTTCCTAAGGCGGGACTAGAACCCACCACCAACTGGTGACTGGCTCAAAGTCACTCAGCTGGCTTTCGTGCCCAAGGTGGAACTAGAACTCCCCGTCTCCTGGTGATTGGCTCAAAGCCACCCGGGTGGCTTTCCTGGCTTAAGGCGGCGCTAGAACGCCCCGTCTCCCGGTTTGTAGACCAAAGCAGCCTACAGCCACCTCCGCCGACCGACGGGAGACACTCACCCTCCCGAGAGCACGGGCGACACCACTCTTACGAAGGGGGGGTCGAAGGGGAAGTTATCCTGAAGGGAGAAAGGCAGAGAGGGGGGGGGAACTGAGCAAGCTGGTTCTGTTGCCCCCCGCCCACCCTCCCGGGGGCCGGCCAGCCAGACCTTAAAGGTGAAGTTGAGCAGAATGAAGTTGGCCCCTTCCTTCTCTTTCAGGATCTGCAGGTCGCTATGCAGGGCGCTGTCCTCATCCACCCTGCAGGGAAAAAAGAGAGACGGAACCTCACGTTCAGCTGGTCGAAGCCCATTTCAGTCGCTGAGCGAGGCCTTTGTTTTGAGTTTTGCCCCGTTTTTATGACCGTTCTGGTCGTCCGAACGCACCCGGCTTCCCCACGGACGGAGAGCTCGCAAAACGGGGATCGCTCGAACCCGGGACTCTGCGACCGTCAGTCGCCAAGCGTGGGAATTTTGATCACGTGACCCCTGGGGGTGGGGTGAAGGCTGCGACGGTCTCGAGTGTGAAAAACGGTCCCTAAAGTCACTTTCTCCCCGCCCCCCGTGCCTTCGTAACGTGGAACGGTCACTAAATGAAACTTTATTTGACCTTGTTTCATTTTCAGGGTTTTATCGCTGGGGAGAGCCGTCCAGAGTCGCTTCCGCGGGGCATTGGGGAGGGGGAGAAGGATGGGGGGGGGCATTATAAATTGAACGAATAAATTGAATGAATAAAGTTAGCGAAAGGGCGACTCACTTCAGCAGTTTCACGTTCCAGTCGTAGAGGCTGTCATTCATGAGTTCCACTGCATAGTTTCCTGGGGAGGGGGCAGAGAAGGGGGGGGGGAGCTTAGAGGCAGGCGGGACAGGGCCCTGCGGAGCCCCCTCCCACAAAAAAGTTCAAAGCAAGGGGTCCCCCATCCCCTCCTCTTCCCCGCCCCCCCCCCCGATACTCACCACCTTTGAAACTTGCTGATCGGTATATATCCCTGAGTTCCTTCATTAGCCGGTCGGTGGCCTGCACGGACCCAGACACCGCTCCCTGGGGGGGGGGAGAGAGGAAAAAAGGGGGGGGACATTTCATCACCCCAATGGGATCAATTCGGGGAGGGGGGCTCCCAGAGGTCATTTAGTGGGGCAGTTCAAGTAAGGAGTGGGGAGGGAGACTTGTGGACCGCGAGGCGAACCACAGGAAATTATGACCGTCACAGTGGGCGAGTCATCCCAAGTCATGGGATTTGAAGTCCCAGGTGTCACGGGGGTGGGGGTGGTCAGGACCTCCCCCCCAAGACTACTCCCTCCGCCAGCCCCCCCAAGGTCCCCCCTCCACTGCCCTCCCCCCCCTGGCGACACGTACATTTAAGTAATCTTGCCTCTGATTCTTTTTGATTTTCTCAAGAATAGCCAAGTTCTCCTTGCCGATCCCGTCATCCTCCGCTTTCTTGCCTTCCACCGGCTCTTCCTCCTTCATTTCGTAGTGGTCCAGCTCTTCCGTGTCCTGGGGGTGGGGGAGGACAAGAGGGAGTCTGAGGTTGGAATTTAGCCCCTCCGATGGGCAGACTGGCTCAAAGGTGGCCGAGCTTTTGATAGTGCCAGAGCCCAAGATGATCAGATATGTAGAGAAATATAGGCAGGCAGGCAGAGACAGGTTAGCAAAGAGTGATGGAGAAGATAGGAAGATAGATAGATGAGATAGATAATAGATAAGTAGGTGGGTAGGTAGATATATAGATAGAATGATATAGATGACAGAGAGAGAGAGAGAGAGAGAGAGAGAGAGAGAGAGAGAGAGAGAGAGAGAGAGAGAGAGGAAAGAATGATAGAGAAAATAGGAAGATAGATGGTATAGATAGATGGATAATTAGGAATGGTAGAGAACATAGAGGTAGAAATAGATAGACATAGAATGATATAGATAAGATAGATAATTAGGAAAGAATGATAGAGAAGATAGGAAGATAAGATAGATAGCGATGATAGATAGTAGATGGATAGAGAGATGATATATGATAGATAACCTTTATTATCCCTTTTTTCCTGTGAACACTCTGGCCCACATTAAAAAATGAAATTCTATGATTTTATGTTCAATGCTGATTGTTTTAATAAAAGAATTCTGAGGCCTGCTCTCAAAAGAGAATATATAACCCTAACCACACATATATACATATGCTATGCTATACATACATGCACACACACACACATACTTGTATATATGTATACACAAAACGGGCAGCTAATAAACTCAACAAATAAATAAATATAAATTTGAATCGTGTGTGTGTGTAAACCGGAGTGGGTACCTCGGGCATCTCCTCGTCTTCCTCTTCCGAGGACACGTCTTCCTGCGTGTTCTGCGAGCAAACGGAAAACAAGATGCGATCGGCTGGTCCCAAGTGAGGGATCCCCCTTCAAACAGATCTCTCCAAGTCGGTCTCCCAACCACATCCGGGGATTCCAGCTCTGCTGCCAGGATCTCCCTCCCAATCCGAGGGCCCAAGGGAAGATCGCCAGGCACACCACAGGCAGTCCTCGACCCACAACTCACAACTTCTGTCACTAAGCGAGACACTTGTTAAGTTTTGCCCCATTTGATGACTTTTCTTGCCACAATTGTTAAGGGAATCACTGCAGCTGTTAAATTAGTCACCCCCGTCGTTAAGTGAAGCCAGCTTCCCCCCTGGACTTTGCTGATCAGAAGGTCACGAAAGGGGATTACGTGACCCCAGGGGGACACTGCGACCGTCGTAAATACGAATCAGTGGCCGCGCATCCGAATTTTGATCATATGACAAGGGCCTGAATTTTGATCACCCTGGGGGTGCTGTGACAGTCGTAAGTGTGAAAAACAGTCCTTTTTGTCAGTGATGTGGTTAACTCGGAAGGGTCACTCAATGTTGTCAGTTGAGGATTACTCAGGTTATAATAATGGTCACTAAGGGAACTGTTGTCAAACTCTGAGCCTCCCCGGGGGGGGGGGTTTCTAAGGCTCAGGGGATGCCTGTCCACCCCAAGGGCCCAGCGCTGGGGAGAGAAGGGGGTCTTCAGGGAGGCTCACCTGTTCAGCAGGTAAGGGCTGATCCAGCATCTCCACATCTGGATGCTGAGGAAGGTTGTAGAGTTTGCAGAGGTCGGAAATGATGCGTTTCAGGTGCTGCAGGAGCTGACGGACAGAGAGGGGAGGGGGGGATCAGGACCAGGAGGGGATCGCCCAGCCCAGCCCTCCCCAGCTGGACTTCCAACTGAGCCCCCTCCCCAACCACCCACCCCCCGCCGCTGCCCGCTGTCTCACCAATGTGTTGCCCTTCTTTACGTCGGCCAGCCTCTCCAAGACCGCCGCCAGGTTGGGGTCCTCCGATTCCACCGACCAGATGGGGGGAACCGCCGGGTAGGCCTCCTGGGGGGAGAACAGGAGGGGGGGGGTCAGGTCGCAGGCCAAGGGGGAGGGGGCGCTGGGGGAGGATACAGCCTGGGGGGAGGCCCATCGGCTAGGATGGGAAGTGGGAGTGCTGGGATGGGGGTTGTAGTCCAAGAGAGGAGAGGAGGGATGCTGGGATGGGGCGTGTAGTCCAGAAGAGGAGGGAGAGGGGGCCAGGATGGGGGGGGTGGAGGGCAAGTGGAGGGGATACTGGGATGGGTAGTCCAAAGGTGGAGAAGAAGAAGGGGGGATGCATGGATGGGAGTTGTAATCCAAGAGAGGAGGCATGGGAAATGTCGTCCAACAGGGGAAAGGAAGGGCAGAGATGGGATGTGTAGTCCAACCAAGGAGAGGGCCTGCACAAGGGGAAGGGGAGGAGGTGCTGGGATGGGAGATGTAGTCCAAGGGACAAAGGAGGCAAGCCAGGCTGGGCGGAGCAGAGCAGACCCACCTAACCACCATCCAACCCGGCTTCCCTCCTGCTGGGCTGAATCTCAGTTCCCGGGGCGGGGCTCCCTCGGGCGGGGACGATGGGACCAGGAGTCCCCGCAAGCCCCGCCCCTCCCGCTGGCTAAGCCCCGCCCAGCCGGCCCGCTTGGCGCGACGGGCCTCCTTCTCTCCCGGGGGGGGAGCCCTCACCGTGATGTTGCCATGGATACGGACCGGCCCGCCCCCGGCCGGCCCGGGCAGGAACTCACAGCCCAGCTCGTCCGGGCAGGCGCGGGCGATGCGGAAGCGCTCGTGGCCGCGGTGGAAGATGGACTCGAGCAGCCGCAGCTCCCGCCTCAGCAGCGCGCGCCCCGGCCCCGCCCCCGCCGCCGCGCCAGGCCCCGCCCCGCCCGGCCCCGCGCGCTGCATCGTCCCATCGAGCGGCCCGCCGCCGCGCCGGGGCCCCCCGCGTCCCCCCACACCGCAAGATGGCGGCCGGGAAGGGCCCGCAGTCGGAAGTGACGCCGCACCGCACGCACCGCACGCACCGCCCAGCCTTGGCGGCGCGCGCAGCCCCGACTGAGGAAGGGAGGAAGAGGCGGAGCCCCGGCGAGGGAGATAGAAAAGGAGAAAGAGAGGGAGAGAGGGGCAAGCCGGGTAGGCCTCTAACGCGATGCGGTCGGCATAGAAACGGGCGCTTCCGGTCCCCGGGCGGAAGGGGCGGACGCCATCTTTGAACATAGAGACGCCCCTACAGATAAGCAACATTAGCGGCAAGAGCGGCCCGGCGTCCGGCAACCACGGAGAATGACTCTCAGCGAGGAAAGAAGGGCATCGCTGTTTTATAGCGTCCCCTGCTGGAAGGCAGAAGAAACGCCTGAAAAAGCAGCAGCCTGATCTCTGTTCGCTTGATCGCTCAGTTTCCGTTGTTCCACCTTCACGCTCCTCAATCTAGAAAAATTGTGAAAATTATTATTATTATTAATATTAATATTAATAATAATAATTCTATATTCCATATTCTATATTCTATTTTATAATCTATTCTATAATTCTACAATTCTATTTCACCCCACTGGGCTGATAGGTGGACAACCCCAAGGAATTTGCAGCAGATGTTTGACTGATTGTAGGCTGCAACCGGCAACCCCATCTTTAAAATTAAAGCATCCAAAACCGCCATCTTCATGTAAAATAACAGCATGACATCTCAATATATTTCAGCTTGGTGGTGCGCTGCCCAGTGTCACTTGTTGCACGACTGAAATTTGGACGCTCAGCAACTGATTCAGACTTACGGCGGTGGCAGAGTCCTGGGGTCATGCAATCCCCTTTTGCAACCTGCCAAGCAGGAAAGTCATGTCTCACTTAGCAAAAAAAATTTCTGGGCCCGATTTGTGGTTGCAAGTCAAGAGAGACTGGCTCAGAGTCATTCCCCCCCCACCACCGGTGTTGAACTGGGTCTCCCCAACCCAAATCTGGTGTGCTACAAAACCACACCAGATTGCAAAGGAGTCAGCAGCCTGCCATCTCCCGTCTCCCATTCTGCAAAGGGCTTCTCTCACCCTGTGTGAGAAATTGCCCAGCTGAGTCAAGAAACCACAAATACATCAGATCCATCTTCCACACCCCCTCCAAGTCCTCTCTTCGCATCAAAAAGGAGAAAATTTCAACCTCGGGGATTGCAGAGATCCGCTCGACCCGATGCATTGCAACAGCTATTGGTGACACCTTTTGGGGAGGGGGACTAATGCTTCAGGGCTCTCCCCCAACGTCTCCGGGCACCTTGTTAAAAAAACCTCCAAAGCAGCCAGCCCTTTGGGGTTTTTGAATTTGTAAGCTTTACTCTTCAACGCTCTTAGCAACTGTCTTGGGAAATGCTTTTCAGATTCAAGTCTGTCAAAGAAGAAAAAGTGCTAAAAGCCTATAAAATCTCAACTGGATGAGCATGGCCTACTTTTCTGGCAGCCAGAAGAACTGGTGATGCTCCTGGGCCTAAGGTCGTGAAGGTGCAAAGGGCCTGATTTCCTGCCTATATTAATATTTATGGTTATTTCCCCCCGGCTCATATAGGCATCTAGGTAGTCCCTGATTTAGGACTGCAGTCGAGCCCCAAAATTTATGTTGCTAAGTGTGTTTTGCCCCATTTTACGACTTTTCTTGCCACAGTGGTTAAGGAAATCACAGCACTTGTTAGATTGTAAAGTGAATCGGGCTTCCCCATTGATTTTAGAATAGAATGGAGCTGGAAGGGACCTTGGAGGTCTGCTAGTCCAGCCCCCTGCTCAAGCAGGAGAACCTTTGCTTGTTAGAAGGTTGCAAAAAGGGGGACACGTGGCCCTGGGGATGCCACCACCGTCATAAATATAAGACCGTTGCCAAAGATCTGAATCTGGATCACATGACCCTGGGGATGCTGCAACAGTCATCGGCGTGAAAAACCGTCATCAGTCACTTTTTGGGGGGGGTGCCGTTGTAGTTTCGAACAGCCAGTAAATGACCTGTGGCAAGTCAAGGGATTCCTGTAGTTTTCTGACTGCAATTCGGTGTTTAATTGATTTCAACCACTGTTCATCCTCCAGCATCACTTATTTGAGATGGCTCGAATAAACAGAGAAACAAACCAACCAAAAAATCCCTCCAAGGCCTAAACCCCAAGGCTAATTCTACCACATCTGCTTTTAAAAAAAGGAAAGAACAATCTATTTTATCAACTTCCCCTCGTTCGAACCATGTTAAGGCAGTCCCTCTTAGTCTTGCAAACAGCCTTTCCCTCTCAGCATCTTTGTCTCTTGATTTGGAGGCCAAAAATGCTTTTAAGGCAAACAGGATTTTCTGTGCCCGGGGAGGGGGGGGCGATCCCTGATGCATTTCTCCCCCCTCCCCCGTGACAGGAGAGGACCACCAGCTCTTGGGAGGATCCAAGCCAGCAGAAGGAACTGCCCCCTCCCCTTCCAGCGCCAAGGGGATGGCATCTTCCTTGCTGCGTCAAACAGAGGTGGTGATGCCAAGGCCTTGGAGTGGCTGCCTAATGTAGAGAGCCAGAAGCACCGGCAGGTCCAGGGAACAGCAGCTCGGCTTCCCTTTTTTCTGCGCATTGGGGTGGAGGAGGAGGAGGAGGAGGAAGAGGAGGGTCATTGGTCCTGCCCACCGCTGCACGCCACAGCTGCCTGAGAAGCTTCAGCACCACAGAGAGCGCAGTAGAAACGCGCTTGGATTTCAGCACCGCGGACAGCGGCGCGGTAGAAAGAGCCCCCCTTTTTTTGAAGAGGCTGGGGGGGGGCAGAGGCAGACTGGAAGGACGACGCCCCCACCCACCTTGGAGACCCCCCATTTCCCTGCCCTCCACCCACCCTCCTCTCATTGGAGACTAAGCTGCTGAAGACCCCCAGGGGGTGAAAGGGGAAGACTGGGGGAGGGAAGGGATGCTCCTTCCGGAAAGAACAAGATGAAGCCATCCTCCATGGCTCTCCTCGCCGGCCTCTGTCTCCTGGGGATCCTGAGAAGTAAGTGTGTGGCTTTCGGTACCCCTTCCGTTCCCCTTAATCCAGGCCGTTGTTCGAAATGGGAGGAGAGCCTTCTCGTTTCCCCCTGCCCAGAGGGAGCAGAAAAGGGTAGCATATTCCAATGGGAAGAGAACGGCTATTGTTAGTGGGCTCTGAAACCCCTCAGTGACTCTATTAACTTACGGTGGGATAGGACTCTAGCAGCTAGGCCCTCTTTCCCCTTCTCCCAGGGGTTCGAGACGGGAAGGCCATATCCTAAAAAAATAAGAATAGAATAGAATAGAATAGAATAGAATAGAATAGAATAGAATAGAATAGAATAGAATAGAATAGAATAGAATAGAATAGAATAGAATAGAATAGAATAGAAATGTGGAATAGAAATATGGAATAGAAATAAGGAATAGAAATAAGGAATAGAATAAAACTAAGGAATAGAATAGAATAGAATAATAACAGAATAGAATAGAATAGAATAGAATAGAATAGAATAGAATAGAATAGAATAGAATAGAATAGAATAGAATAGAACAGAAATGTGGAATAGAAATATGGAATAGAAATAAGGAATAGAAATAAGGAATAGAATAAAACTAAGGAATAGAATAGAATAGAATAATAACAGAATAGAATAGAATAGAATAGAATAGAATAGAATAGAATAGAATAATAGGATAGGATAGGATAGGATAGAATAGAATAGAATAGAATAGAACAGAAAATAGGAAATAGAATAGAATAGAATAATAACAGAATAGAATAAGGATAGGATAGGATAGGATAGGATAGAATAAGAATAGAATAAGGCAACCATCCTTAATTTTGGGGGCAAAGCCAAGGAATTCATGATTCAAGAAAAGGAGAACTGCATCACCTCAACCGGTTTGAACAGAATCTTTTTTATATATTTTATAGCATTGTAGAAAATCCTTAACAATTGGATGGAACCTTTAAGGGACCCTGGAGGTCTTCTAGTCCAGCCCCAAAGGAAAATGGCTGTCTAACCTTTGGTCAAAACCCACAGTCCCAGGAACCACTTTGTGGTTCAGCTGCTTCCCAGCTCTCCCAGTAACCAAATATCCTATTAACAGTTTGCTTTCAAGTTGGTCTCTGTTCCACTCTCTTCTTTCAGCTAAACAGGCCTGGTTTTTAGACACTTCCTCCTAGGGTGGAAGCCCCCAAGCCCCTCACTCTCTTTCTGTCATCCTTCTCCTCCCTCTTCCTCCGTTTCCGCCTTTCAAACTGGATCAGAGAGACTCAGGTTTGGTTCCAGTGGCTTTCAGACGAGCTGAAATCCACTCGAAGGCTTTTGATTCCAGCGTTTTTAGCTTTCCTGCCTTGGAAGGGTCAAAAACCCCATTGCTGACTTGTGGCTATTGCGCAGGCAAATTTCTTCAGGCAAAGAGGCTCTTTCCTTGGGGGGCTGTAGAAAAAAGGGGGGTTGGGGGTCCTGGCCCAAGAGGTGGATTCCTCCGTGTCTTTTCCTGAAATTCGAATGACGCTACCTCTTTTGGCAAGCACAACAGAGACCGACAGGGAGATTACTCACAACAGCCACTGGGGAATTCCAAAGAGAGGAGAATCGAATTGCCGGAGAATATAAATGAACTGTTCCCTGGTTCCCCAAAGTATTTCAGGCAGCTATTTTGAGAAGGGGATTTCGGCTCTGGCCTGATTCTGCCAGACTCTTCTTCACTAACAAGGTCAACGAAGCCTCCAGCCTCGGAGGCAGTCTACCTTCCACCGTTACTCCCAACAGTGAGACGGGTGGCGCAGGCAGCCTGTTTAAGTGGCGGAGGGCTGTGCCAACCCCATTTAGAGCTGGTTAGTAATGGCTCCAGAGAAGGAATAGGAGGCCTAAGCCAGAGAGAGAGAGAGAGAGAGAGAGAGAGAGAGAGAGAGAGAGAGAGAGAGAGAGAGAGAGAGAGAGAGAGAGAGAGAGAGAGAGAAAGGAGGAGAGAAAGAGAAAAGAGGAGAGAGGGAGGAAGGGAGAGGGAGAGAAAGAGGGGGAGAGAGAGAAAGAGGGAGAAAGACAGAGGGAGAAATAGAAAGAAAGAGAGAGAGAGAGAAAGAAAGAAAGAAAAAAAGAAAGAAAGAAAGAAAGAAAGAAAGAAAGAAAGAGAAAGGAGAGAAAGAGGGAGAGAGATATTTCGTACGAAGAGCTGAGTTCTAATCCTGCCCGCATGCTCCAGTTTGGGAGATCTGAATTCGGGGTCTGCAAGAAGAAGACAGCTTTTACTGGCTTCTAACAGACCCCCGCTTGGTTTGCAGGGGGTCTCGGGACCGACACGGAGGAACGGCTGGTGGAGCATCTCCTAGACCCGTCCCGGTACAACAAACTCATCCGCCCGGCCACCAATGGCTCCGAATTGGTCACGGTGCAGCTGATGGTCTCTCTGGCCCAGCTGATCAGCGTGGTTTGTATCTGTTTTGTTTTCTCTTAATCTTTTTCATAAAGATCTTTAATAAAGATCTTTGATCTTTTTAATAAAGAATAGTTCTTCGTTCTCATATTTCCCCACAACGACAACCCTGGGAGGTGGGTTGGGCTGAGGGAGAAGGAATGGCTCAATGTCACCCAGCCAACTTCCATGCCTAAGGCGGGACTAGAACTCACTGTCTCCTGGTGATTGGCCCAAAGTCACCCAGCCGCCTTCCATGCCTAAGGCGGGACTAGAACTCACTGTCTCCTGGTGATTGGCCCAAAGTCACCCAGCTGGCTTTCATACCTAAGGCGGGACTAGAACTCACTGTCTCCTGGTGATTGGCCCAAAGTCACCCAGCCGGCTTTCATACCTAAGGCGGGACTAGAACTCACTGTCTCCTGGTGATTGGCCCAAAGTCACCCAGCTGGCTTTCATGCCTAAGGCAGGACTAGAACTCACCGTCTCCTGGTGATTGGCCCAAAGTCACCCAGCCGCCTTCCATGCCTAAGGCGGGACTAGAACTCACTGTCTCCTGGTGATTGGCCCAAAGTCACCCAGCCGGCTTTCATACCTAAGGCGGGACTAGAACTCACCATTGCCTGGTGATTGGCCCAAAGTCACCCAGCCGGCTTTCATGCCTAAGGCAGGACTAGAACTCACCATCTCCTGATGATTGGCCCAAAGTCACCCAGGCAGCTGTCATGCCTAAGGCGGGACTAGAACTCACCGTCTCCTGGTGATTGGCCCAAAGTCACCCAGGCAGCTGTCATGCCTAAGGCGGGACTAGAACTCACTGTCTCCTGATGATTGGCCCAAAGTCACCCAGCCGGCTTTCATACCTAAGGCGGGACTAGAACTCACCATCTCCTGATGATTGGCCCAAAGTCACCCAGGCAGCTGTCATGCCTAAGGCGGGACTAGAACTCACCGTCTCCTGGTGATTGGCCCAAAGTCACCCAGCCGGCTTTCATACCTAAGGCGGGACTAGAACTCACTGTCTCCTGGTGATTGGCCCAAAGTCACCCAGCCGGCTTTCATACCTAAGGCGGGACTAGAACTCACCATTGCCTGGTGATTGGCCCAAAGTCACCCAGGCAGCTGTCATGCCTAAGGCGGGACTAGAACTCACTGTCTCCTGGTGATTGGCCCAAAGTCACCCAGCCGGCTTTCATACCTAAGGCGGGACTAGAACTCACTGTCTCCTGATGATTGGCCCAAAGTCACCCAGGCAGCTGTCATGCCTAAGGCGGGACTAGAATTATAACCGCAACTCTCCCCATCAGAGTCTGTTTGAATTAGGGTTCTCAGAAACCTACTAGACTTGGGGGGGGGGGAACCTGATAATGGGGTTTGTCTACTGTCTGGACCATGCCTGTTCACCCACTCTTTTTTTTGGGTGGGGTGTTATTTCCTATCCTTCCTCCCGTTTCTATTTGCAGCACGAACGAGAGCAAATTATGACTACGAATGTATGGTTAACGCAGGTAAGACTCGTCCCTCCTAAGGCAGGGGTCTTCAAACTTGGCCCTTTGATGACTTGTGGACATCAAAGTCATCAAAGGGCCAAGTTTGAAGAGCCCCGTGCTTCTAATGGTTGGGTAAATCACTTGCACAGAATGACCGATGAGTAAGGACCAGCGAGGTATGAAGGGAGAGGGGACACCTGGAGGCCATCTAGACCAACCCCTCAATGAACGGCAGGGTCTGCGAGGCAGAATTCTACCGGTAAGCAAGGTCTTCTCCACTGGAAGCTTGTTCTCCAGGAGGGAAGAGCCTGGACCTCTCCCGAGGACATCTCTCCCATCGTGGGACCGCTGTGGTTCTCCAGAAGGTCTTCTACACATTCCAATTTGCCCAAGCCCAACGCTGAGGAAGGGAGCCCAAAGCCAAGAATGGGAGATGGGACTTGGTAGGTGGGATCCCTAGCAAACTTGAGCGATGGCCTCCAGAGGATGGCTGTGTGGTCTCCACCCCTCCAGGAATGGGAAGACTATCGCCTGACGTGGGACCCGGAAGACTTCGATGACATGAAGAAGGTCCGGCTGCCTTCCAAACACATCTGGCTGCCAGATGTGGTGCTTTACAACAAGTAAGTCGCCAGGAGGGGGTGACTCCTAAGCCAGGAGAGGCCAGGAACTCAGATGAGCCATGGTGGCGCAGCGGTTAGAGTGCAGTACTGCAGGCTACTTCTGCCGACTGCCGGCTGCCTGCAGTTGGGCAGTTCGATCCTGACCAGCTGAAGGTTGACTCAGCTGTCCGTCCTTCTCAGGTCGGTAAAATGAGGACCCCAGATTGTTGGGGGTCAATACGCTGACTCTATAAACCGCTTAGAGAGGGGCTGTAAAGCACCGTGAAGCGGTATATAAGTCTAAGTTAGGGATCTTCAAAGTTGGCCCTTTGATGACTTGTGGACTTCAACTCCCAGAATCCACAGTCCACAGTCCACAGGTCATCAAAGGGCCAACTTTGAAGACCCCTGCTCTAAGTGCTGTTCTGATTTGCTACTCTACTTCTGATCTTCCCCCGTCTCCAGCGCGGATGGCATGTACGAGGTGTCCTTCTACTCCAACGCGGTGGTCTCCTACGACGGAAGCATCTTCTGGCTCCCTCCGGCCATCTACAAGAGCGCCTGCAAGATCGAGGTCAAGCACTTCCCTTTCGACCAGCAAAACTGCACCATGAAGTTCCGCTCCTGGACCTACGACCGGACGGAGATCGACCTAGTGCTGAAGAGCGAAGTGGCCAGCTTGGACGACTTCACCCCCAGCGGCGAGTGGGACATCATCGCTCTGCCGGGACGGCGCAACGAGAACCCCAACGACTCTACCTACGTGGACATCACGTACGACTTCATCATCCGCCGGAAGCCGCTCTTCTACACCATCAACCTGATCATCCCTTGCATCCTGATCACCTCCTTGGCCATCCTGGTCTTCTACTTGCCCTCTGACTGCGGGGAGAAGATGACGCTCTGCATCTCGGTCCTCCTGGCCCTCACCGTCTTCCTGCTCCTCATCTCCAAGATTGTGCCGCCCACCTCCTTGGACGTGCCCTTGGTCGGCAAGTATCTGATGTTCACCATGGTGCTGGTCACCTTCTCCATTGTCACCAGTGTCTGTGTCCTCAACGTTCACCATCGTTCCCCCACCACCCACACCATGCCTCCTTGGGTCAAGGTGGTCTTTCTGGAGAAGCTGCCCACCCTGCTCTTCCTCAAACAGCCTCGGCAGAGCTGCGCCCGCCAGCAGCTGCGGCAGAAACGGCAAAGCCAGGAACGGGCGCTGGGCGGCTTCTTCCTCCAAGGAGGGACCCGCTCCTGCACCTGCTACGTCAACCCGTCCACCGTCAAGAAGTTTGCCACCGGGAGCAGCAGCAGCGGCGGCGGACGGACCTTCACCGAAAGCTCCGAAGGGGTCAATGGATTTCGGGAGCGGCTGGGCCAAGCGGTGCCCCAGCAGGACGCCTGCTGCTGCGGGCTGGAGGAGGCGATTGACGGGGTGCGCTTCATCGCCGACCATATGAAGAGCGAAGACAACGATCAGAGCGTGAGTCAGCCGAGGGGGTCGGTCCTAAAATGAGGACCTCTGCTCTGATGTTGTGGAGAGTCATTTTGGTTTCGTTGGAGGCTGTTCCGAGACTTCTAGAACGCCACCTTGGCGGCTTTATAAGAGCGATGGACTTCAACTCCCAGAATTCCTCAGCCAGCATATTATAAAGCATGCTGGATGGGGATTTCTGGGAGTTGGAATTCACACATTATAAAGCTGGGAATTCTGGGAGTTGAAGTCCACCCATCTCACATTATGCCGGCTAGGGAATTCTGGGAGTTGAAGTCCACCATCTCAAAGCATGCTGGCTGAGGAATTCTGGGAGTCCACACATTATAAAGCTGGGCAATTCTGGGAGTTGAAGTCCACCCCTCTTAAAGCATGCTGGCTTGGGGATTCTGGGAGTTGAAGTCCATCCTTCTTAAAGCACCCTGGCTGGGGAATTCTGGGAGTTGAAGTCCACACATTATAAAGCATGCTGGACGGGTAATTCTGGGAGCTGAAGTCTACAGCTCTTAAAGCTGCTAAGGGTGGACAAACAGCATTCTAGAAGTTTCAAAGTCTCTACTAAGCAGCATAAAGTTATGGAGCCAGTTTGGTGTGGTGTTGAAGATGCTGCCTTGGAAACCTGGCGATCGTGAGTTATAGCTTAAATATAGTTTAAATTTAAGAAATTTAAGAAATAAAAATAAATAGTTCTGTTTTAGGCATGAAACCAGCTGGGTGACCTTGGGTTTCTCTTCCTGTCCTCGGCAGGAAACAGTGGCCAAATCTTTTGGGGAAATGTTGCCAAGAAAAATCCATTCACCATTAAATCATTTTCTTAAAAAAAAAACATTCATGAAAAATAGCACCCTAAGCAGAATTTTTTGGCGTGCGGAAAGAAATTGAGATTAGTTTTAGCCTTCCTTTGGCCCAAGTAAGCCAAGATGATAACCATCGCCACCACTAGAGGGCGGTAGGAGGCAGCTTCCAAGCAGATCCACTAGAGGGCGCTAATCTCTGTCCGTTGTCCCCTTTCTAGGTCAGCGAGGACTGGAAATACGTAGCGATGGTGATTGACCGTCTCTTCTTGTGGATCTTCATCTTTGTCTGCGTCTTCGGCACCATCGGCATGTTCCTCCAGCCTCTCTTCCAGAACTATGCCACCAACTCCCTCTTGCAAATAAACCATAATTAGCCCACTTCCGATGGTGGCTAAGAGTGGTCTCCTTCTGCATCAGGAGGGAGGAGAAAGGGACGACCACCGTGGTTCCTCCCAGGGACCACTGTCTCAAGAGGTGACCAAAGACCTTTAACCCATCTATCTCTTGGCCCTTGGTTGAAGGCTAGGGAGTCAAGACAACTTGAGGAGGACCTCAACAAGTTCTGGAAGGGGTTCTTTGTTGCTTTGGAAAAGCCTGTTGACCAACGGGATGACCTGGTCAACCAGGTTAGCAGACCTCCTTGGAACAGGGGGTGTCCAGTCACACATCCCTGCCCTACCTGGACCAGCTTGAGTAGCAAGGAACAGAAATTTCTCCTACCCAAGGTGGTCAAACTGTATCCCTTGCTGTCCTGAGGTCCTCCTACTCAGAGGTGGCTCTTGGGAGGATGGCTGGTTTTCCCAAACCTTTTCAGGAAAAAGCTGGTCCCATCCAGGATGGAAGACCTCCATTTTGGAGCAGGAGGAGATGGACCAAGAGTGGTTGGGATACCTCCTGCAGTTTCACTGCCGTTGGGCATTTTAGATTAGTCCTTCTCTCCTAAATAAGTAAACCATGGCTTAGACCAGTTATGGGGTATTAGCTCCCAACTCAGGAAATATATATATATATATATACAGATATTTATGTTTATATCCATCTTTCCTGGATGTCTCCATGAAGCTGCAGAATGGACTTTGCTGAGGCAAATTAGCTGTTACCAAACGATCTACAGGTAGTCCTCAGCTTAGCGACCACAATCGGAATCAGAATTGACATGCGAAGCAAGGCGCACTCGCTTTTACGACCGTTTTGTTTTCCTGGGGTTGTTAAGTGAATCAAGCAAACCCAACTTTCCCTATCGACTTTTGCTCATCAGGTCACAAATGGGGATCACACGACCCCGGGGAACGGCCGTTAAATGCAGCGCCCGATCAGGCGATTGTGGGGGTGCTGGGACGGTCCTAAGTTCCCCCAGCGGTATCTTGACTCTGAAAGGGTCGCAAAACCAATCGTCGTAAGCCGAGGATGATCTGTATTTGATTTTTTAAAAATTCTTCTGGGCAGGATAAACTGGCAGGTGAGGTTTGCTTACCTGCCCACAGGGACGGAGGTCCAAAAGGAAAAGAATTGATTTGGGCCGAGATCAAAGTCCTTGACCGTCTTCCCGTCCTCTTAGCCTCTCTGACCAATGCTAGCTTTGAAACAATAAAATAGATCACGTAGACGGGAGGTCTGCCTTTTGATGACGCTGTTATGGGGTGGGTCTTTGAGGAGGGGGTCGTGTGGGGAAGGGGAAATGGGTGGCACTCATCCAGTTTGCAATGAAGTCATGGGGGAAAAAATTCCGCAATCAAGTTAATTTTGGCCCAGTGGAAAAGCGCAGAGTGTGATTGCCATAAACCAGGGTTTCTCAACCCTGGGAACTTTAAATTTAAGGTGCTTGGACTTCAACTCCCAGAATCCCCAGGCAGCATGCTTTAAGACCCATGGACTCCCAATTCCCAGAAATCCCGTACGCTTAAAGGCAGGGGGTGGGGTGGTAGTCTTCAAATGTGGCCCTTTGACGACTTGTGGACTTCCTCAGCCAGGCACGCTGGCTGAGGAATTCTGGGAGTTGAAGTTTGAAGACCCGATTTAAGCCTCCTTGCGTTCTCCCCCCCAAAAAAAAATCCACAGGGGAAACAGCCGCTATACAGAAAAAAAAATCTTTTATTTCAGGCAGAATGCAATGACGTCTGTCCATCAAATGAGAGGATCTGGAAGAGGAACGAAAGACTCCCCCCCCAAAAAGGGAGGAATAAACCATTATTATGAGAGGAGGGTCAAATCTGAAGTAGGGGGGAAGGGTATACCACCCACGAGGGGAGGAGGAGATGTTGGGAAAGGAAGCCTCCAGTTTTGGGGCTTATTTTTCTTATTTAGAAAAAGTGGATTTCGGCAATGCTGGCTGACTTCTAAGAGCGACAGACGCACGAAACATGGTTAAAGGGGACAGTTATGCAAAATCTCTAACCAGAAACCACGTTTTCCTCTTGGTTTAAGGCAGGGGTCTCCAAACATGGCCCTTTTTAAGACTGGTGGACTTGAAGTCCCAGAGTTCCCCCATCCAGCATGCTTTAAGTCAGGGGTAGGCAACCTTGGCTCTTTTATGACTCGTGGACTTCAACTCCCAGCTGTGCTGGCTCAGGAATTCTGGGAGTTGAAGTCCACGAGTCATAAAAGAGCCAAGGTTGCCTACCCCTGCTTTAAGTAGATACTTTTAAGTCTCCTGGCTGGGGAATTCTGGGAGTTGAAGTCCACCGGTCTTAAAGGGACCACGCTTGGAGCCACCCCGGTTTAAGGGAACAACAGTTAAATGGATCACATGGGAAGCTGCACCCACTTGGATAAATACATTTAAAAATGGACACGTAAATTAGCTGGGGACCTTTAAAATGCCCACCGTGGCTACCTGCAGGGAATTTGATTGGGGGGGGGAAGAGAATGCAATTTGGCCCCACTGCAGCCCCCAGCCTCCATTTGCAGCTGCCCACCCAAAGGGTGCTCCAGAGTGTGTGAAAACAGCCGCGCTTCGATTTATCTCTATCTTCTTCCTTCCTTCCTTCCTTCCTTCTTTCCTTCCTATCTCTATCTTCTTCCTTCCTTCCTTCCTATCTCTTTCTGTCTTCCTTCCTATCTCTCTTTTCTTTTAGAGAAGTTAATTTCTAATTTTCGTTCAACCTTTCTGCATGAAGACACAACATCCACGGGACGGGGAAAAGGAATGGTAACTAGCATTTTGTGCTGGGAGGGGGGGGAGAGGCTGGGCTTTTCCTGCTGAAGAGACCCACAACTCTCTGGGTCAGTATCTACATGGCAGTCTCAGGAGGATTTCAAATTCAGAGTTTTAGCTTCTCCAATCTGAGTTTTCCTGAGTTGCTTTCCTGTAAAAAATTGGGCCCAAGACGGACCACGTGGAAAAGAACCAGCGAATTTGCTTGCTGGGCAAAGAAGAAATGGGAAAAGGGGAAGCGGAGAAAACTGACCGGTGCAGCTTCTATAGGGCTCTCCAGGAAAGACACAACCATACAAACTACCATCTTTGTCGTTGGATACAATCCCACCGGGACAGGCACTGTCCTTTGAGCTACAAGTTTGAGTCCTCCCCGGTCAAAAAGCCTTGGAGAAAAGTTGAAATGTCCCCTCAAACGATCCGATTTTCAAGGTGAGGAAACTCGCACGAGGTTCTTCGGGAAACGCCCGGCGATGGAACAGAGAGAAACAAGAAATGTGTGAACGCAAAGTGTCCAGTGTGCCAACTTCACTGTTTGAAAAGAAAGGTTTCAATAATGATTTGGGAGTGTTTTATTTATTTATTTTTGGTCGCCACCCCCCAAAAAAAGTGGGAAGGAAGGAGGGAGGGACGGAGGGAGGAAAAAAGAGATAGGAAGGAAGACAGAAAGAGATAGGAAGGAAGGAAGGAAGGAGATAGAGATAGGAAGGAAAGAAGGAAGGAAAGAAGGAAGGAAGGAAGGAAGGAACAGAAAGAGGAAGAAAGGAAGGAAGGAAGGAAGGAAGGAAGGAGATAGAGATAGGAAGGAAAGAAGGAAGGAAAGAAGGAAGGAAGGAAGGAACAGAAAGAGGAAGAAAGGAAGGAAGGAAGGAAGGAAGAAGATAGAGATAGGAAGGAAGGAAGGGACAGAAAGAGGAAGGAAGGAACAAAGGAAGGAAGGAAGGGAAAGATGGGTGGATGGATGGAAGGAAAAAAGGAAGAAGAGAAAGGGAAGGAAGAAGGAAAAGGATGGGGAAGAGAGGAATGCTGGTGGATCTCTTGTTCCCTCAAGTCCTTTGAATCAAGTCTCGGCAAATGCATGCTGAAAAAAGGAGGGGGGGAATTAAAAGAGAGGAGGGGGAGGGAAAGACCCCTGGCCTTCCCAACTGAATTAAAACACCGTGTCGCTCTAAACTGGAGGGACCTCCGCTCTCTGGGAATTTGATACGCGACGTGAAAAACATCCATTTTTTCCGTTAAAAACAACCCCCATCGGGCCAGCTCCAAATCTAAAAAATAAATCCTCCCTTTTTTTTTTCTCTCCGGCTTCTGCAGAAAATAAAAAAAAAATTGAAAAACGAGAGGGAGAAAGAGAGAGAACCAAAAAAAAAAAAAAATCACAGGAAAGGAGGGGCTGCGGGTTCTGGCAGAACGAAGGTCTTCTCCTCCTCGGGTTTGCAGATCCAACTCCCGTAGCCCATTTCTTGCAAGCCCCCAAAGAACTGCTGCTTGGCACTCTGGTAGGGGGCGGCTGAGCCTTTGGCCTCTGAGTAGACGGTGAAGTTCTGGAGATCTTCCCGACCCATCTTGGCACAAAGCAGCCGGAAGAGGACAAAGAGACTCTGCTTGGAGACGCGCGACATGTCCAGCTTGGGCCTGAGGAAAGAGGAAGGATTGCTTATTATCCCAAACAATTCAGAAAGCAAATCATCATCATCATAAAAATGGAGTATCCCCTGAACACCTTCGGCATCGACAACTTCACCGTCGGTCAATTGCAAAAGGCAGCTTGACTTAAATCCTGCCATGAGTCTTTTAACCCCATCAACACGACAACATCTGCCCCTCCCAGGTCCTTGGGAAGGACTTCGTTAAATGGATAAAAATGCCAAATCCAGTCTAAACATCTGGATGACTGTGCAAGGAAGCGTAATAATAATGCTGTCGGCATTGACTAAATCCCCGCTGGTCAATTGCAAAAGGCAGCTTGACTGGAAACAGCTTAAATCCTACAATTATACTTTTAATATGATTAAACATCAACGTCTGTCCATCCCAGGCCCTTGGGAAGGACCTCATAAGTGGACAAAAATACCAAATCCAGTCTAAACATGTCGCTGACTGTGTGACAGACCATAATAATACCAATTGAACACCACCGTCGGCATTGACAAAATCCCGGTCGGTCAATTGCAAAAGGCAGCTTGACTCGGAACAAAGCTTAAATCCTACCTTTAACAACATCAAACCACAACACCTGCCTGTCCCGGGTCCTTGGGAAGGAATCAAGAGGTGGATAAAAATGCCAAATCCAATCTAAACATCTGACTGACCGTGCCACAAATCATAATAATGATGGGGGAATTGTTTATTAATTCAGGACAAAACCCCTTTTGTCTTTGCCGAAGAAGGAAACAAGAGGGGAGAGAATGTAGAATAATCCACCTGATTAAAAGTGCTCCAGGATCTCTGCAGATCCCCCAAAAAATTTCCGATCCCGAATGGGTCCACGTCGGCTTACCCGTCCACTTTGCCTTTTGTGCCGTCCAAGACTTCGACGTTGGTGTTATCTGGGAGACACCAGTTGATGCTCGATTCCTTGGTCTTCCCCGTCTGCCTCGCGGAGTCGTAGACGCTGACCCGGCCAACCTGCAGGGCCAAAAAGGAGGGGGCTGAATTTCTTTGCCGGACCCCGAGCCGCGAGTAGCCATCGCTCAAGCCTGCGGCGTCCCAATTACCCAGGGATATTTATCCCTCCCGTACAGAACTGTGGGATGACCCCGTTGCCTCAAACGCTTAAAGAGCCACAGAAAGGTGTCCACAGTGGCTTTGGTTGACCAGGTGTGTTGCTTCCCTCAAGGGCAAAAATCAGTCTATGGGCCGTCCTCATTTAGCGACGACAGGGATAAAGATGTAACTTTGCAACCTTCACACAGACTTCTTTACGGGTCTCTCCGGCCAAGGAAAGCCGAAGTAGGATCGTAAGCACAGTCACGGTTTCATTCAGGGACCGAGTCGCCTGTCCCAATTGCGGTCGCTGAATGAGGATGATCTGTATAGCTTAAGAGATCTGTGTTGTTGGGGGGGTGTCCCTGGGGGGGGGAGAGAATGGAGGAGGAGACCCATCTTGTTTCTTAAGAAAAAGGACAGATTTATTTTGCTCTCTTAAGTGCTGTCATCCAGCCTGACCCTTTTCGATTAAACGAATCAGAGAGAGAGTTCAACACAAGGAATACCTCGGGGTGATTGACCAAATACGGCGCGGGAAGTTTTGTTTCGAACGCGTTGCCGTCTCTGGACATCCGGCAGCAAATGGCGCGGGTCAAGTGACCTTGGCTGTACAAGTAGCCTGCAAGAAGCGAGAAAGGGTAAAGGTGGTTTAAGGAAAGGATTGTAAGGAGCGCCGTCTCGTTTGCCAATTTATCTTGTTTAGAAAGTTTCCAGTCTTAAAGCAGTTCCAAAGGCCTTAGAAACAGGGTAAGAGGGTATAAATTTAATGAATAGTAACAAAACTTGAGCACAACGCAAAGAAAATAAGAAATAGATGAATATTGGGAGTTAAACTATATATGTTCAAGGGCTCAAGTTTTGACATTATTCATTAAATTTATACCTTATATAAATTTATATATTTGGACCAATCACCAGGAGACTGAGAGTTCTAGTCCTGCCTAGGCATGAAAGCCGACTGGGTGACTTTGGACCAATCGCCAGGCGACTGGGAGTTCTAGTCCTGCTTCAGACATGAAATCTAGCTGGGTGACTTTGGGCCAATCGCCAGGCGACTGGGAGTTCTAGTCCTGCTTCAGACATGAAATCTAGCTGGGTGACTTTGGGCCAATCGCCAGGCGACTGGGAGTTCTAGTCCTGCTTCAGACATGAAATCTAGCTGGGTGACTTTGGGCCAATCGCCAGGCGACTGGGAGTTCTAGTCCCGCTTCAGACATGAAATCTAGCTGGGTGACTTTGGGCCAATCGCCAGGCGACTGGGAGTTCTAGTCCTGCTTCAGACATGAAATCTAGCTGGGTGACTTTGGGCCAATCGCCAGGCGACTGGGAGTTCTAGTCCTGCTTCAGACATGAAATCTAGCTGGGTGACTTTGGGCCAATCGCCAGGAGACGGCGAGTTCTAGTCCTGCTTCAGACATGAAATCTAGCTGGGTGACTTTGGGCCAATCGCCAGGCGACGGCGAGTTCTAGTCCTGCTTCAGACATGAAATCTAGCTGGGTGACTTTGGGCCAATCGCCAGGCGACTGGGAGTTCTAGTCCTGCCTAGGCATGAAAGCCGACTGGGTGACTTTGGACCAATCGCCAGGCGACTGGGAGTTCTAGTCCTGCTTCAGACATGAAATCTAGCTGGGTGACTTTGGGCCAATCGCCAGGCGACTGGGAGTTCTAGTCCCGCTTCAGACATGAAATCTAGCTGGGTGACTTTGGGCCAATCGCCAGGCGACTGGGAGTTCTAGTCCTGCTTCAGACATGAAATCTAGCTGGGTGACTTTGGGCCAATCGCCAGGCGACGGCGAGTTCTAGTCCTGCTTCAGACATGAAATCTAGCTGGGTGACTTTGGGCCAATCGCCAGGCGACGGCGAGTTCTAGTCCTGCTTCAGACATGAAATCTAGCTGGGTGACTTTGGGCCAATCACCAGGCGACGGCGAGTTCCAGTCCCTCTTTAAGCATGACTGGCTTGAACTTACCGAGTGTGACTGAGCGAAGGTAGACCGGCTGTAAGAAGTGTGACAACAAGGCGCCTTGCAAGCCGAGCACGTTCCAGCGCAGGATTTTGTCGCTGCAGGACATGGTGCGCAGGCGTTCGCCGTGCTGGATGCCGTCCCAGGTTGGCACGATGTCGCTCGACTCCACAGGGATGGTGCCCTCTCCTGTGGAGAAGTCCAAAGGAGTCAGGTGAAAAAGCCGGCTAGCTGGGTGACTTTGGGCCAATCACCAGGAGACAGGGAGTTCTAGTCCCACCTGAGGCATGAAAGCCAGCTGGGGGTTGTCTCCATCACACACCAGCGAGCCCAGAGCCCAGGATTTCAAGAAAATAGAGTCTCTCGATAGTGAGATTCGGCGATTACCGTTTTCCACCTTGGTGCGTAGCTTCCCCTGTTTGGGGTTCTCAAACAGGGGCTGGTGCTGGTCCTCCCCGGCTGCGTTGGCCTGCTCACTGCAGGATTTGTCGAAGAGAGCGCCATCCCCACAAGGCGCCGTGCTGGGGAACACGAACACAAAGACCAAGCAATGAGGCTGAATCCTGAACAACTGCAGGGATTCCCTCAACAAACACGGCAAGGGAAGTTGAATAAATTGGGGCAAAGCCCGAACGCATTTTTCCAACTCTGCAACAGGAAATTTGGGGGCTCAATTTTGGCCGTTACGCCGAGGACTACCTGTATTCCAGCCAGCTAAGGAACCTCCTTTACGCTCCACCTGGTGGATCCAGGTGAAAGGGGGGAACATCACCACCACTCACCTGATGTACAGGTGAAAGCTGACGTCGTCTTTGATCTTTAATTTGCCGTCTTCTGTCGGCTGAAAGATGCTCCCTTCGGGCGCCGAGGGGTCAAACTCCATCAGCTCATTGTACAGAAACCTGAAAGGGAGGAGGAGATGAAAGACAACACTGCCAGGACTTGAATACAGCTCCCATTGCCCCCAGACGCCCTTCCCGCCAGCCTAGGGGGCTCCCAGACGTCACTGCCTGCCTCTCTTCACCTGATGAAGCCCCGTCTGGAGATGATCTCCGCGTGGCAGTCGTTCACCGTCTCCCCCTTCAAGCTCAGCTCCTCCCCTTTCACGCAGCGGTTCCCTGGGGGAGGGGGAAAGAGACCTTAGACCTTCCTTCCTTCCATCCATTTATCTACCCATCTATCTATTCTTCCCTCCCTTCCTCCTACCCCTTCTCTCCCCCTTTCCTTCCATCCATTTATCTACCCAGCTATCTATTTTTTTCCTTCCTTCCCTGCCTCCTACCCCCTTCCTTCCTTCCATTTATCTGTCTATTCCTTCTTCCTTCCTTCCCCTTCTCTCTCCTCCGTGTTCCTTCATCTATTTATCTATCTACCCATCTCTATTCCTTCTCCTCCTTCTCTCCTTCCCTCCCTTCCTTCCATCCATTCATTTATCTACCCAGCTATCTATTCTTCCCTCCCTTCCTCCTACCCCTTCTCTCCTCCTTTCCTTCCATCCATTTATCTACCCAGCTATCTATTTTTTTCCTTCCTTCCCTGCCTCCTACCCCCTTCCTTCCATCCATTCATTTATCTATCTATCCATGTCTATTCCTTCTTCCTTCCTTCTTCTCTCCTCCCTGTTCCTTCATCTATTTATCTATCTACCCATCTCTATTCCTTCCTTCTCCTCCTTCTCTCCTACCCCCTTCCTTCCTTCCTTCCTTCCATCCATTCATCTATCCATCTATTCCTTCTTCCTTTCTTCCCTCCCTTCCTCTTCTCTCCTCCCTGTTCCTTCATCTATTTATCTATCTATCTACCCATCTTTATTTATTCCTTCCTTCCTTCCTTCTCCTCCTCCTCCCCTTCCCTTCTCTCTCTTTCTATCCGTCTGACAGATCTTATCCTTTTTACTAAAGAGTTTACTAAGGATAGGAACGTAGAAAGCAAACACCAACTCATAGAAAGTAAGAGGAGGGGGAAAAAAGAGAAGGAAGGCAAACCTAAAAGCGCAAGAGAGAAAAAAGAAAAACAGCAGGAAAAGGGGAAAGGGAGGAAAAGAGAAGCAGCTGCCGATTCTCTTCACAAATTTGTGAAGTTCGGTCGCGCGTCCACCTCTTCCCTTGAGGTCAGTGACATCCCACCTTTTCATCCCAGAATCTATGCTGCGTCACTTCCGAAACCACCAATCGCAAAGTCAGGTTCTTTCCGCCCATTTCAACTGCCCCCGTCCCCCAGCTCCCCGCCTCCCTTACCTGTCCCGATGCTGACCACGACCCCCAGCCCCTCCTGCCCCCTCCTCATGATGATGGCGGCCAGGATCTTGCGTCCCAGCAGGCTGTGCTGAATGCGGGCGGTCAAGGCGTTGAAGCGCTGGTGGCTGAGCATGGCGATCTGGTCGTGCAGTGTGCTCCCGCTGACCGGCAGCTGCAAGCGGGAGGAGGAGAGGGTCAGCCGTGCCCTTCCGGGCCTGGGGGGTCTCCGGTCCCCTTGGGGCAGGGAGAGAATGAAGACCAAAAGAAATCGGTCAAGCAAACCGGCCCAAGGGCGTCCAGATTGGGAACCGGGTCGCCAGAAAGCAGATCCGGGGGGGGGGGGGGAGACTAGAAGGGGCCTGACCTCGGTGACGCCCTGCCCTTCCGCCATGTGCTCGGCCTTCTCGTTCTCCCCGATCAGGACTCGGAGCGCTGCGTCGGCCGCTTCCTGTTTGCCCTGCTTCTTGCTGTGCGCTGTGACGGACGGGAACCAGCGGCCGCCCACCTTCGCCTGGAAGACGAACCTGCCAGAGAGAATCGGCTGGAGATGTCTGGGGTCCTGGCACCCCCGGAAAAGTTAAGATTGTCCTCAATTTACAACGGTCCATTTAGTGACCGTTCAAAGTTGCAATGGCACTGGAAAAAAAGCGACTTTTTTTTTTCACGTTTACGACCGTTGCAGCCTCCCCCGCGGCCACATAATCAATATTCAACAAGGGATTTACAACAGTCGCAGCGCCCCGGGGTCACGTGATCCCCTTTTGCCACCTTAAAAGTCAAGGGGGAAGCCAGGTTCATTTAGCGACCGTCGTGATGAAGTTAACAAATGCAGCGATTCGCTGACCGAGCACGGCAAGAAAAGTCGTAAAGTGGGGCGAAGCTCACTTAAGGAGGGTCCCGTTCCTTTTAAGGGTGGCGAGGAAGGCCGTATAAAGGGTGCGAAATTCAACCGGTGTCTCGCTTAGCGACGGAAACCTTGGGACCAGAGGTCGTCGTAAGTCGAGGACCAGCTGTATGATGGCGGACAATGGGCAGGTTTTGGAGAGAGGGGCCGATCCGGACGAACGAACGAACGGCGGCCCGTCCACTTACTTGGGGTCGTGAGGAGGGCCGCTCTGATTGATCAGCTTGAATTCGGCCGCGAAGCCGTTGGCCCGGGCGTACTCCAGAAGGCCGCTGACCGGATTCGAATTCAGGTACTTGATCAGATCGCCAACCCCCTTGGCGCTGACCGTCTTGGCCTCCTCCGGATTGGCCAACTGGCCACCTTGCAACTCCAGCGGGGGCTCGGAGGGGGCTTCCACCTACGAAGGGCGGGAAAGAAAGGGATTTGGGCCGTGAAGGGAGCAGGCTGAGGAGGTTGGGGGAGGGGAAGGGAAACGGAGGAGGGCTTACCTGCTCAGGTGAAGGGGCACTTTCGCCAGTCAGGCCCTTCATGGCGGCCTCGGCGGCCATTTGCTTCGCCCCCTTCTTGCTGCTCGAGACCACGGCGGGGAAGGTCTGCTCGCCCACCTTGACGCAGTATCGAAACCTGAGCAGACGCCGGAGGAAAAAATCCCTCTTCAATTTGGGGGCAACGAAACCGTTGTGTCCCGTTTCACGACCTCCTCCCTTGCCACAGTTGTGACGGGAACCACTGCAGTTGTGAAGTCCGTCACACATGGTCGCTAAGCGAATCCATCTCCTTCCCTTAACTGTGCGAGCCGGGAGGTCGCAAAAGGGGATCACGTGACCCCAGGGATGCTCCGACTGTCGTAAGTACGAGTCAGTTGCCGAGCGTCTGAACTTGGATCACGTGACCAGGGGGTAGGCGTGAAAAAACGGTCAAAAGTGGTTTTTTTTTTCCCAGTGCTGTGGTCAGTAAACGCACCGTTGTGAAGTCGAGGATTCTCTGTTATTAACAACCGTGTGACAACTTAACAACTGCCGTGATTTACTTGACGAAGGTGGCAAAATGGGGCAAAACTCACCAACCACCTCACTTAGCCACAGGAAACTCAGCTGTGGTGGTTAAGCCCAGGACTGCCCGTAGTAGCAAACCCTCTTCTGAAGTGGCAGATAGGGTTTCCTGCCTGAGCAGGGGGTTGGACTAGATGACCTCCACGGTCCCTTCCAATATCACCACCATTGGCTTACTTTGGGTCATGAGGCGGCCCCTCCTGAGAGAGGAACTTGAATTCGCACACGCTGCCCAGCTTCTGGGTGTACTCCATCAAGGCGCTGATGGGGTTCTTCCCGCAGAGGAGGCCGAGCTGTGGGGCGGTGGGCTCGACTTCCGCCTCGGGCTCGGTCTGCTCAGGCTGGAGAGCAAGAATGGAGAAATGATGATAAATAGGGAAGGGCCAGTTTCAGAAAGGGGCTGTCTCTTTGGCCTGGATTTGGCCTCCTCCTCCTTCTCACAACCCTCCCCCCTCCTTTGTAGCACTGATGATGTTGCCTAGTTGGGTCACGAAACGTCTGCAAGGAAACCACCCAGCTGAGAGAGCACCAAGGATCCCAAAGTTCTTTCTTACTTTCTTTCTTTCCCTTCCTTCCTTCCTTTCTCCCATCCATCCATCCATCCATCCATCCATCCTCCTTCTCCTCCCTCCTAGCACTGATAATGTTGCCTAGCTGGGTCATGAAACATCCGCAAGGAAACCACCCAGCTGAGAGAGCACCTAGGATCCCAAAGTTCTTTCTTTCTTTCTTTCTTTCTTTCTTTCTTTCTTTCTTTCTTTCTTTCTTTCTTTCTTTCTTTCCTCCCATCCATCCATCCATCCATCATCCTTCCTCCTAGCACTGATAATGTTGCCTAGCTGGGTCATGAAACGTCCGCAAGGATCCCAAAGTTTCTTTCTTACTTTCTCTTTCTTTCCCTTCCTTCCTTCCTTCCTCCCATCCATCCATCATCCTTCTACTCCCTCCTAGCACTGATAATGTTGCCTAGCTGGGTCATGAAACGTCCGCAAGGAAACCACCCAGCTGAGAGAGCACCTAGGATCCCAAAGTTCTTTCTTTCTTTCTTTCTTTCTTTCTTTCTTTCTTTCTTTCTTTCTTTCTTTCTTTCTTTCTTTCTTTCCTTTCTTTCCTCCCATCCATCCATCCATCCATCATCCTTCTCCTCCCTCCTAGCACTGATAATGTTGCCTAGCTGGGTCATGAAACATCCGCAAGGAAACCACCCAGCTGAGAGAGCACCTAGGATCCCAAAGTTCATTCTTTCTTTCTTTTTCCTTTCTTTCCTTCCTTCCTCCCATCCATCCATCCATCATCCTTCTCCTCCCTCCTAGCACTGATAATGTTGCCTAGCTGGGTCATGAAACGTCCGCAAGGAAACCACCCAGCTGAGAGAGCACCTAGGACTCCACAGTCCTCTTCCTCCTCCTCCTCACCATCTCCGCCTCCCTGAGGGAGCTGTCCTCGTACAGCGACGTCTCGGGCCCCATGCTGTCCTCTCCCTCATGCTGGGCTTCATGGAGAAGGATTTTCATGGCGATGGCAGCTGCTTCTTGCTTGGCCAGCTTTTTGCTGCCTGCTTCGGCTGGAGGGAACCGGCGGGTGTCAATCTTGGCTTGGAATTTAAACCTTGATGGACGAGAGAGAGAGGGGGGGAGGGGGGAATGATAGAAAGAGAATGAGAAAAGAAAATGAGAGAGAAATAGAGCAAGAATAAAAGAATGAGGAAAAAAAGAATGAAAGAATAATAACTTTACTGTCACTTTAAATGTACACTAATCGCCATACATTAAAATGAAAATTTCATTGCATACAGGTCTGAAAGAGTCGCCACCTCCAATATACGCTACATAAATATGATAAAAATAAATAACAGACTTATGCGGATACCCACATATATTAAAGGACACAGAGAAACAACACAGAAAGCGAATGAGAATGGAAGAGAGCGAGAAAGCGAATGAAAGAATAAGAAAGAAAGAAGAAGGAAAGGAGAGAGATAGAGAGCAAGAATGAAAGAAGGAGAGAAAAAGAATAAGGGAAAAAGAAAGCCAATGAGGGAATGAGACAGAAAGAGAAGGGAAAAAAAAGGAATGCGAGAAAGAAAGGGAACGAGCGAGAATGAAAGAGGGAGTGAGAAAGTGTGTGTGAGAGAAACAGCAATGAAAAAATAAAGACAATTAAGGAGAATTTGGTTTTTAGGGCCAGGCTACCATGTTTCATACATATTTCACATGAACTGGGGGGGGGATTGGACTGGAAGACCTCCAAGATCCCTTCCAGCTCTGCTATTCTGTAATCGCAGATCAATTAACCTGTGGAACAGCCTGCCACCATAAGTTGTGGGTTTTAAAGAAGAGATCGGACAGCCATTTGTCCAATCAGCCAGCTTGCACCCCTTTGGCAGAACCGGTAGCTAATTTTTTTGTTGCCCGGGCCCAGAACGGACTTCTGGAAACGGCCTCCACACAGAGAACCAGTTGTTCAACCAATCTGAATCCCACCACTAGTTATAGGGTTTCCTGCCTGAGCCGGGGGCTGGACTAGAAGACCTCTGAGGTCCCTTCCCATTCTCTTATTCTGTTTTCCAAGAAAACAAAAGCAACAACACCCAGGTGCCTTTAGGACAACCACAACTTGGATGGCTGAGAATCTCCTGAGATGCCCTGGGGGAGCCTCTCCCCCTCCCTCCAACGCCCCCCCCCCGCCCTGGCGAAGACTCCTACCGTGGCTCGTGGGACGGCCCGCTCTGCTTCAGCAAGACGAACTCACAATGCTGGTACATGTACTGCGTGTATTCGATCAAGCCGCTGATGGGATTCTTCTTCTGGCAGGCCATGAGCTTCTCCAAGGGGGTGCACTGGAAGGCCGTGTCGAACTGGGCGGCGTAGCTGGGCGAGAGGGGGGACACCATGATGTACCGCGACTCGTCCTGGTTGCTCATGGCATTCATGTCCTCGGGGATGTCGTCGCTGGCCCAGCTGCTGTTCTCAAAATGGTCGTAGAAGGAGAAGCGGTAGTACCGGGGACGTTTGCGAAAGGGGCTGCCCCACGGTGGGCGCCCGGCCCCCGGTTCCATCGGCTCGGCTGCCTGCTGCCCGTTCTCAATCTTCTTCTCCTCCTCCTCCTCCTCGTCCGGCAGCGGAGGTGGAGGAGGAGGAGAAGGGTGAGGGGAGGGCAGGTGGGCAGGGGCCTCGGGTTCGAGGCACGGAGCTGGGGGCTCGGCGTCCGGCGGGACCATCTGCTGGACCTCTTTGACTTTTATCTTGACCTGCATCCGTTTCCGCTTGTTGTCCGTCAGGGACCACTTGGGAGGGCTGGCGTTCTCCTTGTGCACCTCGCCCAGCTTCTCCAGGGCCAGGAGGGCGGCGTTGACCTCCCTGGCCTTGTTCAGGCCAATGTTCTTGGCCAGGTTGTGGGCGGTGGAGTCCACCACCCCGAACAAGAAGCTGCAGATCTTCTCCTTGACTTCAGCCATGTTAGGGGAAGCGAGGGAGGAGTCCTCTTGATCTGAAGCAGAATTTCCTTCTTCTTCAATCCCCAAGTCCAGAAGGCGCCTGCGCTCCTCCCGGATGGATGGACGTCCCTCCCGGCTTGCTTCCCAGACGTCGCGCCCCTCCACTAACCTCCACAGTGGCGGAGTTCTTCCTGACCGACTCAGCTGCCCTTGGTAGTGAAGCTTGTAGAGATGACGGTTGACCACTTTCTTCTGGACGTGCAGCCGGTGGGCGAGATAGTGAGCGGATACGGTCTGCCCAGATTTCAGGTCACTCAAGATCTCCAGGAGATTCTGCTCCACGTTTTGCTCGCTCAAGGTCAGCCCCTGAAAGCCGGAGACCAGCTGGTCAGCTCCACCCGTCGGACAATCAGCGGCGTAACTTGGCTTCGGATATAACGGCTGCTTCTGCCCTTGCCAGACACTCTTACAAGGCTGTCTTCTGGCGTAGTTGGACCATAAATTGAAACAGGGCAAGGGTGGAAAGGATGTTCCTGGCTCTTGGGACCTCTGCGCAGCAGGCTTCCAGAGCGGAGCTTCGGAGAGTTCTCCTTGCAGAAAGAGGATCTGCTCCTGATGAAAATCCACAAGTCTACCGGATCTGGGCGAGGACTGATCTGAAGCTGTTTGGCCAGTAGGGAGTCTGCTCATAGCATGCTGATGGGGAAGACGAACAGGGGTGAAGACATTTTCAGTGGATGTCGAACAACCTGTCAAAGGGACGAGAAGGCACGTTTCAAACCGGGTTGCAGGCAGAGAAGAACTTCCTAGTTCCCCTCCGGTTGCCCATTGGCTTCATGGAGACAAGCCCTCGAGGTCGCCAGCATTCCAAAATGACTTGAGGGCCCATAATCCACCCATCCGCGACTCCAGACCTGAAGCACCCTGCCAGGTTTAGCACCAAGCTGGATCACTGCCCGCTTTCTTGGACCCAAGAAAAGCTATTTTAGGAACATCTAGCCATCTCCAAACACAGCCGGCTTTGCTCCTTCATTAAAATAATAATAATAATAATAATAATAATAAATAATTTTCGCTGGATTTGAGCTTCCCAAATCTTTCCTTCGTCCCTTGCAAATACTTGTGCTTAATTTTTTTTTTAAAAAAAAATGAATTGTTGTGCCAGGTTGAATCTAAGGCTAATCCGATCTAACCACTCTGTTCTTTGCACAGATAATTAAAAGAACTATTAATATGCCTCTGATATACTGCCCTATGCCTGGCTCAATTTAACCACTGTTTGTGGACTTTGCCACAAAAAGTTTAGTTCACGCAAAATGTTGATTTGTACAAGCAGGATGGGACATCATTTTAAACCAAATCAAACACACTTGGCATAATTAAAAATAAAAAATCCTCAGCCTACGTTCGTAGCCGTCTTTTCTTTCTCAACCCCTGTAAAATTAGATATACCAAAAGAAGCACCAAAAAAACTATTTTATAAATGCACAGAGGGATATTCTTATGGAACTTTTCTAACAGCCTCTAAATGCCTACATATTCAGGGAAATAATTCTTAACCCTCTCTCACATCCCTTTGCAATTCTCAATCATCCCCCTCCCCTCTTTAATAGAAACCTTAACAGGAGGGGTGCATATGTATGTGTGTGTGTGTGTGTGTGTCTGTGTGCGTGCATGCATGCAAACCCATACCAAATGAAGAGCAGCGTAAAAGAAAAAAATCAAATTGCAATGTAAAATCCCAGAGACCAAGGATAGACTCGGAAAATCTTTTTTCCAAATCCTGGAAATATTTTTCATTTTTTAAAGGACAAGCCTGGAATAAAAATGGACCCCCTTGCGTGGAGATTTCAAACAGCAGGAACCAGGATTAAATCATGGCAAACCGGTGAAAAGGTTTCTCATGCTTCCAATTATTAGGACCCTGAAACGGTTTCCAATCAAACTCATTCCCTTATCTTTCAAACTCAATAAACTGCCCGAGAGGCGCCTTCACACCTCCCTTCTCTCATGCTTAAAAGTAGCTACAAGTCAGCTTTTTTTTTTTTTTTTTTTTGCCAAGGAACACACTCTACCTCGCTTATCATGTCGGAATGCAATTCTGGCTCACATGCTACAAGAGATTTACTCCTGGGTAAAATGGACACAGGGGTGTAATTGTCAGCTCTGGACAACTCACCATGCAGAGTGGATTTTTTCCCCCCAGCTAGCTGGGTCTGTTTGCACCTCATCTTGGGAAGAATTGTAAAAAAAAAAAAGAAAGAAAGAAAAAAGGGGGGGTGTCTTCCCCCAGAGGAGGCGGGGGGGGGGACACACGGAAAAAGGGGGTCTGAAGTGGGCAGAGACAGAAACTCAATAAATAAAGGCTTACCACTTGGCTTTTTCCTCCGAGGAGCTCTGTTCATTGCATCAAACTCGCAAACTCCCCACGGCAGGAAAGGGATGGAGATGTGCATGGGTGTGCATGAACACAAACACAGGGGGAGGAGAGGGTTTCCAGCAAGGGGACAAGCTTAGCCAAGCGAGAATCAGGGCTAAGAAGGGGAAAAGAACCTGCTTCCCCCTTATTTAGCATGGCTGGGGGGAGGGGGAGAGAAAAAAAATTTAAGTTTCACTTTCTATTCTCCTCCTTCTGGCCCTTTTCTCCCAGAGGGTGGGGCTTGTGGCTAGAAAAAAAAAAAAAAGGACAGCCTCTTTGAAATGAAAATTTCAATTCCCTTTCATCATCTACTTTGGGCAAGGCTACCGGCCAGATGTCTGGTTTCCTCCCCTGTTGGTATGATGGCCTATGCCCTAGGATCGTGTAAGAACTGGACAGGCGTGTATAATGCATTGGTAGAAATTGATTCTGAAACTGGGTTAGTTAAGGATTGTATGATAAAATGGGAAAAAAATTTAGGACAACCAATTTTGATGGAAACTTGGGAAAGGATCTGGGTGAAAAATGTAAAATTTACACAAGCGATTCATTTAAGAGAAAACTTTTATAAAATGTTTTACAGGTGGCATCTGGATCCAAAAAAATTATCATGTAGGTACCCTAACTTACAAGCTAAATGTTGGAGATGTGATAGTATGGATGCTACTTATTTTCATATATGGTGGACTTGTAAAAAAAATTAAGGCTTTTTGGATAAAAATATGGTGGATTCTCCAAAATATCCTAAAAAAACGTATTGAATTTTTACCACAGATGTTTCTGCTTGGCATTATAAAGGACTGTAACACCATAGAGACAAATTTAATCTTGAATTTGATCACAGCAGCAAGATTGTTGGTGGGACAATATTGGAAGAAGCCAGAACTACCATCTATTGAAGAATGGATTTTGAAAGTAACAAACATGGCAGAAATGGCTAAAATCTCTGCATATTTGAAGGATCATTCAAATGAGAAATATTTGTTGGACTGGAAAAGATGGATAGAGTATATACAAGGGAGATACCAGTTTAAGAAATTGTATTTAGCTTATAATTAAATATTTATGTGTTAGGTTGCAAAATATAGTATTTTTAATAGGTTTTATATAATATTTTGGAGTAATTTAGTGGGTTTTCTTGTGTTTTTACCCTGTATTCACTCTGGGAAGTCGGGGGGGTGGTGGTTGGGGGGATTTATAATTTTATTATTTGTAATATGTAATTGTGTTATGTAAGATTAGAGATGGATTGCTTTAGCGGCACCTCAGAAGTACATTTGAGGAGGGGGAAGAGTTTGGGAGAGGAGTTAGGGAAGTAGGGAGTTGTAAGAGGAGTGAGGAGAGTGAGGGAGGTAGAGATGGTGGGGGGATAGAAGATGAAAGGGAGGAAGTTAGAGGGGGATGTGGCTGGTGGGGTGCTGCTGAGCGATGCCTTATGATATAATTATGTTTATTATTTACAATTACATTGTATCTATAATTATAAAATTAATAATAATAATAAAAAATTTTACAAAAAGAAAAAAAAGAACTGGACAGGCGCATAGGTGGGACAAAGAAGCTACCATGAGGCATGAAACAAAGAAACTGCCTTGAGGCTTGAAACAAAGGGACACAAAAGACCATGAGGCTTGACCATGAGGCCTGGAACAAAAGGCCATGAGGTTTTGGAACAACAGGAAATGAGGGAGGGGCTGAGAGGTGGAGGAAGATTGTACCAAGATTTGAATCTACCGGCCACAGGTGTAGCTTTGCCATTGGCCACAGGTGTAAGCTTTGTCATTGGCTACAGGTATAACCTTGTCATTGGCTGCTTGTAACCATGTGATGCCTTGTGTAACCGCCCACTGTAATAGGTACCGGTAATAAAAAGGGGAGGCAGCCTTTTGTCTGGGTTGCTTCACCCCAAGAAATCTGCACGCCCGCATGTTTCTTAATTCGGCTATCGTGAAGAATCCGCCATTGATTGGGGCACAGTGAGGTGCTTCACTCCCCCCCCCTCTTAAAAAAGCAAATTTCTTAAGCCTGGCCACTTTTGGGTGGTGGGCGAGATCATAAACATGATTAGAGAAAAGGAATAGGGGGGAAAAATGGCTAGGAATCTGGGCAGATTTTTTTTTTACACTGCCCTTGTTAACTTTGAATTGTCACTAAATGAGCTGTTCATATATTCTTGAATTTAGTATAAAAAAAGTTATATTCTTAAATTTAGAATATAAAAAAGTTCTTGGATTTAGGATTAAAAAAATAAGTTATATTCTTGGATTTAGGATAAAAAAGTTATATTCTTGGATTTAGGATAAAAAAGTAACATATTCTTGGATTTAGAATAAAAAACTAAGTTATATTCTTGGATTTAGGATTTAAAAAACTAAGTTATATTCTTGTATTTAGGATTTTAAAAAGTAATATCCTTGGATTTAGAATAAAAAAATAAGATATTCTTGTATTTACGATTTAAAAAACTAAGTTATATTCTTGGATTTAGGAAAAAAAATGATAGGATTTAGGATAAAAAAAAATTAAGTTAAATTCTTGGGTTTAGGTAGGACAAAAAAAATTAGATCACATTCTTGGATTTAAAATTTAAAAAAAATGAAAGTACATTCTCGGATTCGGCCCTTCTGAAATTCAGGGTCTTTATCTAACCACATCCTCACCAGCCCTCTTCACACAGACTGCGATCTCAAGATCTTGGCAGCCTCCAGGCGCCAAGAGGCTCAAACTGATCGGGAGATTTTATCACAACAACCCATCAGGGACAGGCGGTAAACAGGAGAGCATAAACTTTTCTTCCCGGTATTGGTTGACCAGTTCAAATAACAGGCTCACCTTTCTCCAGGTGCAAAACGAGATGTGTGACAGATAAGCCAAGATCTCGCCAACGGAGCAGGATGGAACAACATAGAGGCCTTTTCCTTCCCGGACCACCTAAAATCCACCACCATCATCATCGTTATTGCTATTGTTGTTACTGCTATTATTATTACCATCACCCTGATGGAAACCTGGAATTTGGACTTTAGAATTAGATTGGACTGCCTGGTTCTCTTGCCAGACCCCATCGATGCACTTTACCTGACTGGCTGCTTACTGGAGGAGGACTCTTCTTGCATTGCGAGATTCCCCCTCTCGCAATCATGGCCCTCTGTTTTATCAAGGGCCCATCTCGAGGACGGACTTTGGAGTCCTGAGAGATGGCATGTATCAAATAAGGGGCTTTGGGGTTTTTTAAATAAGTATTTAATAAATGTTTTAAGGGAGGGAAGGGGTGGGGAAGGGGTGTCTAGGGTGGGAGAAGGAATTGTTGGAAGGGAGCAAGAAGACAGGCCAGGCAACGGAAGGGGACGGAGCCCTGAGGGTGCGGATGGGAGGTTGATTAAGGCTAACTTAGTTCCAATTAGTACCGTAAGCGAGAGGGGCAGGTATGGTGGGAGCAGGGGGCCATATCATAAGGGAGTGCGCACCCGCTGCTTACGAGTGGTCGTGCGCTCCGACCCCCAAGGCTCTACCTGTTCTCGGGGTTATTCAGAACCACAGGGCCCTGGCTGTAGGCTGGTGCTGTGCAACGCCAGGTCTGTGGCAAATAAGGCCCCCCTCATTCAAGATTTAATTTTAGAGGGGGGAGCAGACCTGGCAGGTATAACAGAGACCTGGTTGGGACCAGAGGGCGGTGTCCCTCTGGTGGAAATGTGCCCACCGGGTTTCCTTGCATTCCACCAGCCGAGAGCTCAGGGCAGGGGTGGAGGAGTGGCGGTCGTGATTAGGGAAGATTTCAGGCCAAGGGAGGTCACTGTTCCTCAGACGGCGGGCTGTGAATCCCTCCTGGTGAAGTGGGACCTTGGGGGTCCGAGGGCGGTGTTGATTACGTACCTGGCTCCCTGCCACGTATCAACCTCCCTGCCCAAGCTCCTGGACGTTATCGCCGCGGTGGTGGTTGAGGTCCCTAGGCTGATAATTATGGGTGACTTCAACCTGCCGTCCGTGGGCGGGGTGTCCGGTGAGGCTCGGGAGTTCATGGCTTCCCTGACAGCCATGGACCTGGCCCAGGTAATTCAAGGCCCCCCACACACAGGGGGGAAGACGCTTGACCTGGTTTTTGTCTCTGGACAGTGGCTGAGTGGTCAGAATATAGGGGATATAGTCATTGAACCCCTGTCATGGTCTGATCACTCTCTCCTACGCCTGGACTTTCTGACCGTTGCACCCCACAGCAGGGAGGCGGAACCGGTGAGATGGTACTGCCCCAGGCAGCTGATGGAGCCTGAGCAATTCCAGGCAGAGCTTGGGCCAATTCCTGAGGTTCGGATACACGACTCGGTCGAAGAGCTGGTGGCGGCTTGGGATAGGGCAGCTGCCGGTGCTCTGGATCGAGTTGTGCCTTTGCGGCCTCTGATTCGGTGTGGATCTCGATCAGCCCCTTGGTATAACGAGGGGTTGAGAGAGATGAAATGCCGGAAAAGACGCCTAGAGAGCAGTTGGAGGTCAAGCCGTGCCGAATCTGACCGAACACTGGTAAGAGACCATATTAGGTCCTACCTAGCGGCGATAAGAGCAGAGAAATGTTCCTACCTCACTGCTCTTATCGCGTCATCAGATAACCGCCCAGCCTCCCTGTTTAGGGTGACCCGCTCCCTCCTTCACCAGGAGGTGAGAGGAGACCCCTTAGAGGGTAGAGCTGAGGATTTCGGAAAATATCTGTATGATAAAATCGGTCAGATTCGGGAAGGCTTTGACTTCAACTGGGTATGTCCAATGGGAGAGGCGGAGTCAGGTCCTGAGACTGTTATCAGGGATGAGTTTGACCCCGTGACTCCCGAGGACGTGGACAGGTTGCTGGGGGGACTTAGGGCGACCACATGTTTATTGGACCCGTGCCCCTCCTGGTTGGTGCTGGCATCCTGGAAGGTGGTACGAGGCTGGTTTCAGGCAATTATTAATGCTTCCTTGAGTGAGGGTGTTTTTCCCACCACCTTGAAAGAGGCGGTGGTGAGGCCCCTCCTCATGAAACCTGTCCTGGATCCGGCTGTTTTATCAAACTACTGTCCCATCTCCAACCTTCGCTTCCTTGCGAAGGTTGTTGAGAGTGTGGTTGCCCAACAGTTCCCGCAGCACCTGGAGGAATCGTCATATTTGGATCCACACCAGTCGGGCTTCAGGCCTGGCTACAGCACGGAAACAGCATTGGTCGCGTTGGTGGATGATCTCTGGCGGGCCCGAGACAGGGGTTGTTCCTCTGTTCTGGTGCTATTGGACCTCTCGGCGGCTTTTGATACCATCGATCATGGTATCATGCTGCAACGGTTGGAGGGGCTGGGCATAGGAGGCACTGTTTTGCGGTGGTTCTCCTCCTTCCTCTCCGGCCGGATGCAGTCTGTGTTGACAGGGGGCCAGAGGTCGACCCCGAGACCCCTCGTATGTGGGGTACCTCAGGGGTCGCTCCTCTCGCCTCTACTGTTCAACATTTATGTAAAGCCGCTGGGTGAGATCATCCGTGGTTTTGGCGTGGAATATCATCAGTACGCTGACGATACTCAGCTGTACATTTTTCCACGCCGAACCACCCCAACGATGCCCTTGCCGTGCTGACCCAGTGCCTGGAGGCCGTGCGGGTCTGGATGGGGAAGAACGGACTCAAGCTCAACCCCTCCAAGACCAAGTGGCTGTGGTTACCGTCGTCCCGGTATAGCCAATTGATTCCATCACTATCTATTGGGGGCGAAACAGTGGCCCCCACGGGAAGGGCTCGCAATTTGGGAGTCCTCCTGGATTCACGGCTGTCCTTAGAGGACCATTTGGCGGCCATAGCCGGGAGGATGTTCTATCAGGTTCGCCTGGTGCGCCAGTTGCGTCCCTTCCTAGACCGGGACTCGCTACGCAGTCACTCATGCCTTTGTTACCTCCAGGCTGGACTACTGTAATGCTCTCTACATGGGGCTCCCCTTGAGGTGCACCCGGAGGCTCCAACTGGTCCAGAATGCGGCCGCGCGGGTAGTGACAGGAGCGTCGTGGCGCTCCCATGTAACACCGCTCCTGCGCGAGCTGCACTGGTTGCCGGTGGTCTTCCGGGTGTGGTTCAAGGTGTTAGTGACCACCTTTAAAGCGCTCCATGGCATCGGACCCGGATACTTACAGGACCGCTTACTGCTAGCAAATACCTCCCGCCGTCCGGTACGCTCCCACAGAGAGGGCCTCCTCAGGGTGCCGTCGGCCAGACAATGTCGACTGGCGACCCCCAGGGGGAGAGCCTTCTCTGTGGGAGCTCCCACGCTATGGAACGAGCTCCCCCCCGAACTCTGTACGATGACGGACTTACGCACCTTCCGTCGGGAACTGAAAACTTTCCTTTTTCAACAGGCCGGCCTGGCATAGAAGCTCCGGCTCCAACCGGGTGAAAATGTTTTAGGGGGATTGTGTAATTTTTAGGATTTTTGTAATTTTTAGGATTTTAGGATTCGCATATATTGGGTTTTATATGGGATTTTATGGCTTAATTTGTTTAATTTATTTTTAAATATTTTAAATTTTGTACATTTATATGTTTTTTTTTTTAAATTTCAAGGCTATACACCGCCCCGAGTCCTTCGGGAGAGGGGCGGTATAGAAATTTAATAATAAATAAATAAAAATAAAAAAACTGCCGGGGACTTGCGTAAGCCACGACCACCTCACTTAAGCCCATCCACAAGTCAACCTACCTGGAGAGGTGAGTGTCAAGGTGTTGGAACAAGGATATTTAGGGTGAAGTCCATCCTCAACCACGGAAAAATCCAAGAAGCTAGTACGGTAGCTACTTTCCTGGCTCATGGATTTTATCCAAAGGCGGCAGCTTTGTGAAACGTTGATCTTTTAATAAAATCTGCTCTCAGAAAAGGTTAAACGGAGTTGGGAGACACTTCGGAGGTTTTCTACTCCAGCCCCGCTGGTCAAGCGGGAGACTTCCAGGCTCTTTTGCTACCATAAATTGACGCAATTCTTTCCCTGCAATATTTAGAATGGGAGGGTTTTTGGGGTGAATCGCTCTCAGCCCAAGCTACCTTACAGGGTTGTCATTGCGGAGAAAATAGGAAGACGCCGCTATGCAATTCAAAAGCAAGAGGGAGAGGTTGACAAGACACGTCAAAAAGCCAGGTTGGGTTGGTTAAGATGCGGCTAGGCTAAAAACTGGGCAGCTGTGAGTTCTAGTGCTGCCTTAGGTTAGACTGGGATTGGCTTGGCTCAACCGCTACACTGATCTACTGTGCAGGTAGCCCTCGGTGTGTAACGATTTGTTTAGTGACCATTCAAAGTTACGACGTCTCTCCACACCTACAACCAATCCCCACGGTCACATGATCAAAAGTCAGAGGCTCGGCAACGGACTCCTATTTATGACGGGTGCAGCGTCCCGGAAGTTCCCGCGATCCCCTTTTGTCACCGTCTGACAAGCAGAGTCAATGGGGAAACCAGATTCACTTAACATCCGCGTGACTAATTTAACGTTGGGAGCGATTCACTTAACAACGGTGGCCAGAAAGATGGTAAAAACGGGGCAAAACTCACTGAACCGTTGTCTCACTGTCAGAAATTCTGGGCTCAATTGCGGTCGTTGAGGACCGCCTGCACTGGCCAGTGACTTTCACAAAGATTGCAACTACGGTATACGGACAAGCCTGCTTGTTCCTTTTCTCTCTTGTCTCTGGCCTCGCACACATGCGCACAAACACACACACACACACACACACACACACACACACACACACACGAGAAACACACTTGGAAACCTCCCAGCTAAGGTTCACTGCCCCTGTCTAACAGGGCCAATTGAGAACACCTTCGGTGCTTGGTCTAAATTGGCCGGTTACTTGAGTCAGGGAGATGAAATTTCATCAGAGGTACAGTTAACACACTGCCTTCTTTGGGGGGGGGGAGAGTAACTAACTGGGAGGGAAATTATTCATAGCACTTCCCTACTTTTGTTCCATACAGTATTAACCTTCTGAACTCTAAAGCTTCATCCTTCCATTAAGTATTCAAGATAGACAGTGATTAATAATTATATGTTACTCATATATAAGGGTGTATGTAGGTCTATACACATGCTGTATATAGTATGTTTAAATGTGTGTTATGTTCATGTACATTTTGAGAGCAAGCAACTAAATTTCATTTTTAATGTGTACCATTGTGCCCACAGTAAAAAATGACAATAAAGGCTCTCTCTCTCTCTCTTTCACACATCCATTCATTTACCTATCGTCTGTCTGTCTGTCTACCTACCTACCTATCATATTTTGGCGTTGGGGAGTCATCACGAAGGCCCAATGTGTCATTTTCTTACTAAAGGAAAAAGATCTTCCTTTATCTTTAAGATGAATTCTAAAATTCCTTCTAAAACCTCGTAGTTGAAGGAGCATATGGTTACCTGATTTCCATTCACACACCCTAAATTGTACCTGCAATGGCTTAATTAGGAATAAAATGAGATTTAAAAGGACACAAGGGTGCTCAAACACCCATCCAGCCTGTCTGTATAAAATGCCTTGGCCAGTACATTTTAGCACAGTAGCAAAGGGTCAGACTAGAAGACCTCCAAGGTTCCCTTCCAGCCCTATGATTCTATAAAAACCAAGCACATAAACCTATGAACTGCTTGGAGTTGCACTGAGCAAGGGGTCAGACTAGAAGACCTCCAAGGTCTCTTTCAGCCCTACGATTCTATAAAAACCAAGCACATAAGTCTATGAACTGCATGGAGTTGCATTGAGCAAAGGGTCAGACTAGAAGACCTCCAAGGTTCCCTTCTAGCCCTATAAACTCTACAACGACCAAGCACATGGATTTATGAACTGGTTGCATCGCATCGCAAGGCATTGCCCCCTCCTAGGCCAGGCGGAGCCGGGCAGACGCCCCCAGGGCCTGCTGCAGCTTCCCGTCCCTCCCAGGCGGGCCTTTGCACCCGCAGCCCCTACCCCGATCGGCCCCGGCCCAGCCCGGCCTTACCTCCCTCCCCTTTCGGCGCTTTGCCTGGCGCCACCGAAAGAAGCCGCCTCTATTGTGCGGGGCAAGAGCCGGCGAGCAGTGATGACGCCCTCAGAGCGCGACCAGCACCATTCCTGGGCCCGCTGGCGGGCCCGGCGGCGCCATCTTTGAAGAGGGCAAAACTGGTCTCTTCCCAGTTGCAAAGCGACGCAATGGTATTTTTAAAGGTAGATTTGCACAAGGCGTCGGTTTTTCCCCGCATTTTGCGCCTTCTGACGCTGCTGGGCGAGTCTCCAGCACCCACCGCTGGACGGGGATGATGGTGGCGGTAGTCTCCCCCCCCCCTTTTTTTTCTTTTTTTATAAAAGATTCACTAATCCCATTTTCTCTTCTGCAAAGAACAGTCCTATGCATGATGACATTTGAAAGTGACAGCTATTATGTAAATGTTTCTGTGTGTGAGAGAGAGAGAGACAGAGAGAGAGAGAAAGAGAGACTGTGTGTATGAGAGAAAGAGAGAGGGAGGGGGAGAGAAAGAGTGTGTTTGTGAGGTTGAGAGAGAGAGAGAGAGAAAGGGAGGGGGAGAGAAAGTGTGTGTGTGTATGAGAGAAAGAGAGAGGGAGGGGGAGAGAAAGAAAGTGTGTGTTTGTGAGGTTGAGAGAGAAAGGGAGGGGGAGAGAAAGTGTGTGTGTGTATGAGAGGGGGGGAGAGAAAGAGTGTGTTTGTGTGGTTGAGAGAGAGAAAGGGAGGGGAGAGAGAGAGAAAGAGTGTGTGTATAGGGTGAGAGAGAGAAAGAGGGGGAGAGAAAGAGTGTACGTGTATGAGAGAGAGAAAGAGAGAGAAAGGGAGGGGAGAGAGAGAGTGTATGAGAGAGAGAGAGGGGGGAGAGAGAGAGAGAGAGAGAAAGTGTGTGTGTATAGGGTGAGAGAGAGAAAGAGGGGGAAAGAGTGTATGTGTATGAGAGAGAGAAAGAGAGAGAAAGGGAGGGGAGAGAGAGAGAGAAAGAGTGTGTATAGGGTGAGAGAGAGAAAGAGGGGGAGAGAAAGAGTGTACGTGTATGAGAGAGAGAAAGAGAGAGAAAGGGAGGGGAGAGAGAGTGTATGAGAGAGAGAGGGGGGGGAGAGAGAGAGAGAGAGAGAAAGTGTGTGTGTATAGGGTGAGAGAGAGAAAGAGGGGGAAAGAGTGTATGTGTATGAGAGAGAGAAAGAGAGAGAAAGGGAGGGGAGAGAGAGAGAGAGAAAGAGTGTGTGTATAGGGTGAGAGAGAGAAAGAGGGGGAAAGAGTGTATGTGTATGAGAGAGAGAAAGAGAGAGAAAGGGAGGGGAGAGTGTATGAGAGAGTGTATGAGAGAGAGAGAGAGAGAGAGAGAGAGAGAGAGTCTGCTGCCCGGGATCCTACACTATTCTCCTTCAAAAAACACAAGGGGGAGAAGGGGGAGACCCAAGGCTGGTGCAGCCTTAAGTCCAACCGACTTCACAGGGCTGTTGTGGGGGAAAGCCACGTTACGCTCCTGAACGAAAGGGAGAGAAAAGCCTAAGAAAGGATCTTTGGATCTTGATGACTGGAGCAACGTGGCTTCCCCTCCTGCGCTTGGCTCCTGCAATGCTCCAACCTGTGACTGCCGCTCCCGAGCGCTGCCAATCTTCCCCCTCTCCCTCCAATAGACAGACATGCAAGAGGAACCCCGTTTGCATCGAGACGACCTCTCCCCATCATTTCCAGCGCCGCCCCCAACCTCGCCCCCTCCCCTTTCCAAGAGCTGGATTGCAACCCTCACCCCAGCCAGCAGGGGCGCCCGCCTCTTGAGGGCGCCAGGTTGGGGAAGGACAGCTGGAGGGGGGCGGGCGCATCCCCGCCCCTTCGCCCACCGCGCGCCTGGAGGCTTGCGGGCGGCGCCGGTGCGCATGCGCAGGCAGCGCCGAGTCCATCAGAGCGAAGCCGAACCCAAGCGAGAATTTCAAAATGGGGGGGGACTCTAGGGCTACTGCGCACGCGCAACGCGGCCCGGCGAACTCGCTCTCCCGGCACGGCGCATGCGTGACTGGAGGCAACGCATTTCCCGCTCAATCCGCTTCGCCTTTCCCGCCCGGTTTTCCTCCCTGCGTCCGTCGCCGCCCCGCTTTCCCCGCCGCCTTACCGGCCATCACCGGGATCGTCTCACCTCTCTTGCCCGGAGCAAAGTCCCGGTGGAGACGGCAGACGAAGGGCGGCCGCCCGCTCTCGCTTTATTTCCTCAGCCCCGCCGTGTCTGGAGCGCAGAGTGATGGCGTCACGCGCAGCGCGCGGCACACGAGTCTCCTCATCCTTTCCCGCTCGGACGTCACGGGGGGGCGTGGCGCCTCGCCATGGCAACCGCAGGAGCGCTCGGGCCGGCTCCGCTGGGCACGCCAGGCATGAAATGGAACCTCCAGCGTTAAGAGCAGTCTACCTCAGACCTTGGAAACCGGCGGGACTGACACGTCTGGGGGTCTAGATAACTACAAGATCCATCCCCCCACTACCCAGGCTGACTTTTAGCTCGAGAGGGGGGGCATGCTGGGAGTTGTAATCCAAATGAGAGAAGAAGCCCAGTGGCTTGGATGGGGTTGAGAGGGGCAGCAAATGTAATTGGAATTGAATTGAATGGTAAGCTGCCCAGAGTCGCTTTGCAGAATAAAGGAATATAAATACAGTTTTAACAGGCTGGCAGGGGATAATGGGAGTTGCAGTCCCACGGCTGTCATATCTACATTGATTGATGATATAGCCACCATCTCCCAGATTGATGATATAGCCACCATCTCCCAGATTCAGGGTGGCTCATAATAATAAAATAATAGTAATAAATATAAAAAGAGATTGCGCTATAAAAAAAAATAGTGTCAAAAGCATATAAAATCATATAGGACAGATCTTGAATTCACAGATGAGCTAGGGATGATGTTCACTAGTCCAGCTGCCAAAAACCAACACACATACATACACACACACACACATTTAATCACCCATTTGAAAGGCATCCTTTTTAACGCATTGTTCCACTTGCAAACAAACTGGGTTTAATCCCACCCACCCTTCCTTTAAATTCCTCTTGGGTTGCTTGTATCTGAATGGGAAGGCAAAGCCTTTCCCTTTGATCTAAACCTGAGAAGGAGGAGGGGGAGAGAATCCCCCCCAAGGGCTTAATTCGCCCCCTCCTCATTCATTTGCACTCGTTTTCTTCCTAACCCTGACAGTAACTTAATCTGATTAGCAGAAAAACGCCTGGCAAGTCAAACAGATGGGCGGTTTGTCGCTAATCTTCTTATAAATAACCGTGTAATTTGCCATCTGGCCCTTAATCCAAAGGCTGATTGTGGCTTGTTGCTTCTTTCTAAGGCTAATACCTTCTCTTGGATCTTACAAACACACAATCATGGCTTAGGCAAGGGTATCCCAGGAGGTCCCATTTCTGTTGACTTTGTAGCCCGGCTGGGCAGACTGCTACCCTCTATGACAGGGGTTCTCAACCTTGGCAACTTTAAGACTTGTGGACTTCAACTCCCAGAATTCCTCAGCCAGCTTTGCTGGCTGAGGAATTCTGGGAGTTGAAGTCCACAAGTCTTAAACTTGCCAAGGTTGAGAACCCCTGCTCTATGAGGATGCTGTGACGGGTCGTAAGTGTGAGGCCTGGTTGTAAGCCACTTTTTTTTCACAGCCGTTGTAACCTCCGTTGCTAAACGAATGGCTGTAAATTGAGGACTCCCTGTATTATTGTAAATGGGGGTGTTAAAACACTGGCTAGCTGGGTCCCCCCCCCCAATGGATAGTATAACCACAGCTGAATTGAGTGAGGCTCAACGGACAGTTGCTCCAAGCCAGTTTCACACAGAATTAGGGCAGGGTCTGGGGGAAAATGTCCCGCAACTCCATTATCTCCAGGTGTTTTTTCAGGTCATCCAGTTGTTAGATGGCGCTAAAACCTTATTAATATTAATAAGCCACGATAGGCCTTAACTCGGTTTAAGACTCGAAGCAGGATTTCTTCTGCGCCCGTGTCGCACCGACCGGGCCTTCCCGTCAATATTAATAATAAGGCGTTAAGAATAAAAATAGAGAAGAATAACCTTAAAATGCCATTAAAAAGTTTTTCTTTCTTTCGGCGGCAGCAATGCCCGTTTTGACCACAGGAGGGCAGCGTTTCCCGTCCCATAGCATTAACGTTGAGGCCGTCGTAGGCCTTTTGCCAAGGATCGGGACACCGAGAAGCTAAGCCCCAAAAGCGCAGAGCGTCAGCCAAAGCGTCGCCACTCTGCGCTCCTCCGAAAGGGACGGGCCGCTTCCCTCGGCCTTCTGCGCATGTCTTCTTCACGAGAAATCTCCGAGAGGCCTTCTCGGCATGGCGGACTTCCTGTCCCTCGATATCGGCCGTCCCCCAGGTCCTGTGGGGCAAAAGGACCTTTCCATCATGGCCGGCTTCCGGTCCGTCTTCTTAATTGTTCCCCCAACTTCCTTTCACAGAAGACCTTCTCAAATCCGCCGTCCGCCTTTGAAAAACGACAATCAAAACCAGGATTTATGTTGTTAAGTGGATTTTGCCCCATTTTACAACCTTTCTTAGCACAGTTGCTAAGTGACTCTGCCTTTCCCCGTGAATTTGCTCGTCAGATGGTCGCAAAAGGACACGGTGACCGTCGTAAATATGAGTCAGTTGCCCACTGTCTGAATTTGGATCATGTGACCACGGGGATGCTGCAACAGTCGTGTGTGAAAAACGACCATAAGTCCCTTTTTTCAGTGACGTAATTCTGAAGAGTCCCTAAATGGAACTGTTACAAGTCAAGGACTATCAGGGGTTCTCAACCTTGGCAACTTTAAGACTTGTGGACTTCAACTCCCAGAATTCCTCAGCCAGCTTGGAAGAGGGAATTGTGCCTTGCTACTACCGGTATTATTTTCCTTCACCAAGCATTCCAATTCCCCTATTTTTGCTCGAATGCTTCTAGCATTTGTGTACAGACCTTTATATGTAATTTTCTGGTGCACTTTCAACTTTGACTGTGGATTTTGACTGTAGAATTTGTAGATGGTCTACCATGTCCTTCTGCTTGACTATTACAATTTAGTTTTCCTGTTGACTCACCAATGTGTGCATAACTTCCTCCCTCCATCTTGAACCGGAAGCTGCCCAGCTCCTGTCGACTTGCCCCTATGAATCAGTTTAAAAGCTGCTCTGAAACCTTTTTAATATTAATCGCCAACAGTCTGGTTCCATTATGGTTCAAATGTAACCCGTCCCTTCTGTACAGGTGTGGCTTGTCCCAAAATGTTTCCCAGTTCCTAATGAATCTAAACCCTTCCTCCCGGCACCACTGCCTCATCCACGCATTGAAGCTCCTGAGCTCTGCCTGTCTAGCTGGCCCTGCGCGTGGAACAGGTAGCATTTCTGAGAATGCAACCTTGGGGGTCCTGGACTTTAATCTTCTACCTAGCAACCTAAATTTGGCTTCCAGGACCTTCCGCTTAGCTTTTCCAATGTCATTGGTACCGACATGTACCACGACGGTTGGCTCCACCCCAGCACTGTCTATCAGCCTGTCTAGATGCCTCGTGATGTCTGCAACCTTTGCACCCAGCAGGCAGTTTACCATGCAGTCAACGCTTCCATCACAAACCCGTCTCTCTATATTTCTAACAATCGAATCACCCACTACAAGAAGCCCCCCTCCCACCACCCGCGGAGAAGTATCCTCGGTGCAAGAGGATATGGGCACATCCTCCAGGGAAGGGGTCTCAACTAAGGAAGCCTGTCCCTCTTCCACAGATTGATGTCCTCCCTGCCCAAGATCTCCATTCTCCAAAGCAGCTGGAGAGCTGCTCAGCATGGAGTGGGACGCTCCTGCTGCATCCCTGAAGATCTTCTCCTGCCTCGCTATCTCTCTCTGCTTCTCCAGGTCTGCTACCTTGGCTTCAAGGGAAAGAACCTGTTCCCTGAGAGCCAGGAGCTCATTGCACCGATCACACACCCAAGACTTCTGTCCAGCAGACAGATAGTCATACATGTGACACTCAATACAAAACACTGGGAAGCTCCCCTCCGTCTGCTGGCTATCTATTTCCATTTCTTGTTATTATATGTTTGCTGTTATTATTATACTAGTTATTATTTAAAAAAACACACAACTTTTTTTGGGTTGTTCAAATTTTTTGTTTTGGTCTCAGTTTACCTCAGGTTCCACCAAAATTTTATTTTAAGAACTTGAATTCTTGGCTAAAATTACCCCAAGAATTCACTTTATTCCTAAGAGGAAAGTCAGTTCCTGAGATAATTTTACCTTTAAAGCTAATTTTAACTCCCATTCAGCTTTGCTAATTTGGCCCCTTTTAAAAAGGACATGGCTGAGATTACCTCAGGTTCCACCAAAATTTTATTTTAAGAACTTGAATTCTTGGCTAAAATTACCCCAAGAATTCACTTTATTCCTAAGAGGAAAGTCAGTTCCTGAGGTAATTTTACCTTTAAAGCTAATTTTAACTCCTATTCAGCTTTGCTAATTTGGTCCCTGTAAAAAGGACATGGCTGAGATTACCTCAGGTTCGACCAAAATTTTAAGAACTTGACTAGAATTACTTCCAGACACAGCGGTTTGCGTTATTCCCCGAGCGAAAGACTGAGCTAAGTATCTTTAGTGACCTGTGTTATTGGAGTCCTTTGAATAAAACACCGTTGAGGTATTAGCTCCGCTACCACTGGCGTTTTACTCGTAAGAATACACGCCGTGGTTAAAGTTACTACAGGTGCTACCCTGACTCCTCGAGAACAATAAGCTATTAATTAACTAAAGAACTCACGCCCCCCCCTCCGTATCTCTAAAAGGTAAAAATAAGTCTCCGCTACAATTACCTCAAAAGCTCAAAAGGCCCTGCCCGGCCCCGAGCTCGAGGACTTGGGGCGCGAGAACGCCGGAGAGAGACATTTTTGCTCTCCGGCGCCCCGCAGCATCGTCCCTTTTGAGGAAAAAGGCGGCGGGCTCCTCAAGGCTGCGTGCCAAAAGAAAAGCGAGCGCGCTGCAGAGGCAGGAGACGCCGCTACCGCGTCTTTTTTGAGGGAAAAGAGACGCGGTACCGGCGGCGGCTGCCTCTGCACCGCGCTGGCTTTTATTTTTGTACTCAGCCTGAGGAGACCGCCGACCTTTTAAATGTCCCCGCCTTTCGGCGAGGGGAGAGGCCGCTCAGCCAATCCGAGGGACGCGTTTTCGGAGCAGCCAATCGCGGGGGTGATGGGCGTGCAGACAGGAGCCAGCGAGGCGGCCCCAGGGCGGTGGGCGGGAAAGGCGCGCGCTCTTTGGCGCGCAAACACAGGTGCGAGCGCAAGGGCTGCTTTCCCACCTCGCGCAGCGGTTGCCATGGAGACGGCCGCGGAGCGCGGGAAGGCTCTTCACGGTCAGGTGTGCCTCGGCCCGCACAGGTGAAGGCGATTAGACTGCCTAAGGCCGCCTCCTCCTCGAGCCTTCGCCCCGCCTAGGGCGCCCTTTGGACTACAAATCCCATCCGTCAGGCAGCCGTGTGCCTGAGAGGCTGGAGCAGGGTTGGAGGCTGCCTCCGACCCCCCCTCCCTCTCCCGTTGCAAAGGCCCCGTTTTAAAAACATCCCCATCATTTTTGCAGCTGTGCTTTTTAGGATTGAGAGATCAGAGGGCGACTTGGGCTTCCCCTGGATTACACGTCCCATCAGCCACCTCTGGGTGGCTGAGGGGGATCGTCCCTTCTTCCAACAGAGAACTTTTTCTTGTTGAGCAGGAAAATGCTTAAAATGGCTTTTTTTAAAAAAAAGTCTGAACATTTAATAAATGCAAAATAAAATAAAAGATTCTATGCAGAATTTAGGAGATGCTTTCCATTGTCTTGCTGCAGAGAGAGAGACTCTGTTAAGCTCTAGCTGGAACTCCACGTCTCTTATTCTGTTGGGAACTGCTTTGCTAGGGTTGGTTGTAGCTTAGGGATATTTAAAAACAGGGAGGAAAGTCCACAGGAGGCCCGCTTATGCTCCCATCGCCTGTTTCCTGGAAGTTATTTATTGAGACTAAAGCGGTCAAGCCCTCTGGGAAGAATTGAGTCCTACAGTTAAAGAAGGAATAGCAGCCACAAAAGGAAATAACCCCTTTTAATATGATTTTAAGATGATTATTATTTATCTATTGAAGCTATTGAATGCTATGAAGGGTCAAAAAACAGGGCCATCCCGGGGTTGAAGCAGGTAGAGCAGCCATTAAAAAACTTTTCAGTGGCATTTTAAGGTTATTCTTTATTATTAAAACCTTATTAATATTAATAGGGCATCATAGTCCTCCTTAACTAGGTTTAAGGCTTTTGAAGCAGATTTCTTCTTCCGCGCCTGCGTGGCAGCAAACGGGCCTCCCCTGGCGCTATTAATAAGGGGTTAATACCGTTAATAAAGATAGAGAATACCGTAATCTTAAAATGCCATTATTTCTTTTGGTGGCCGCAATACCCGTTTTCGACCACAGGAGGGCACAATTGTCCGTCCCATAGCATTAACATTGAGGCTGTCGTAGGCTTTTTTTAATGGCCTCCATCCTATAGCCAAGGAATCAAGCTGTTTGACTACATGACCAGGATAGATCCAGCTGGGAATGATAGGGAAGGCTTCCTCTCGTTCCTGGCACCCTCAACCTAACGTTTAAGATGAGTCTTTGGCAGAGGAAAATGGGATTTGTAATCATGAAGAGCAGGGGTCTTCAAACTTGGCCCTTTTATGACTTGTGGACTTCAACTCCCAGAATTCCTTGTGGACTTCCAACTCCCAGAATTCCTCAGCCAGGCACACCTGGCTGAGGAATTCTGGGAGTTGAAGTCCACAAGGAATTCTAGGAGTTGAAGTCCACATGTCATAAAAGGGCCAAGTTTGAAGACCCCTGATTAAGAGAGTCCAGATAAAGCAGGGGTTCTCAACCTTGGCAACTTTAAGAACCCCCGAGATAAAGAAAGCTGGAACAGTCTAGGTTTGGGAACAACACAGATTAACAACAAGAGAAATTATGGCTGAGAATAGAGCTGCATTTTTAAAAAAAAAAATGAGATTTGAGTGGATTAGGGTTACTGGGATCAGCTGAAAGTCTCCTGTCCCCCCCCTCCCCCAGCGCCACAGATGTGCTTGCCAAGCATCCAAATGTAAATCACATGATCCTGGGGAATGTTGCAATGGCCATAAGTGTGAAAATGGTCATGTCTCTTTTTTCCATTTGGACGGTCAGTCGTAAGTTCAGGACTGTCTGTAATATAACAATAGCAGGAGAACTTTTTCCAACACTTATTTTTCATGGGGGGGGGAAGCATCTCCTCCCTCATCTTTAGCACAGCTACCAGCTTCATTTATGAATAAAACATGGCGCGGTCCTCTCTCTCGCCACCAATAAACAGGTTTAATCTTCTCGGGTGTTCCCAAAGGGTATCTGCCTTATTCATAGACTTTTAGAGATGGGGAGAGAGAGAGAGAGAGAGCTAAAAGTCAAAAGAGATCTGAGGACATCAAGCCACCATCTGCTTCACTCCTTAGCAGCTTCAGAGAAGAAGGTACATCTCAAGGCAAAACAAAACAAAACAAAACAAAAGGGTGGGTGGGTGGGCAAAGCTTTCCAAAACCATAATTGTAGGACATAACTGCAGGGCAAGAAACAAGGGATAGAAACTGATCAAGGAGAGAAGCAACCTGGAATTAAGGAGAAACTTCCTAACAGGGAGGACAATTAACTGGTGGAACAGCTTTGTCTCCAGAAATCGTGGCCGCTCCATCATTGGAAGCTTTTAAGAGGAGAGTGGATAGTCACTTGTCTGAAATGGGATAAGTTCATCTTAAAATGAGCCAAAGGGATCCATCTACCCTCTTGCAAATGAGTCTGTTGAGCTTAAAAAGAAAAAAAAATGAAGAAAACATAGGGGAGGAAGAAAAAAAGAGAGAGAGAGAGAGAAATAAAGAAGAGAAGACAGGAAGATTTCAAAGGCTTTATATCAGGGTTGTTGATCACATCTGCTTGTGTTCTTTCCCCCTCTCCTGTGCATCTCTTTTCCCACCTGGGGGTCGACACGACTGTAGACACCCTCCCCCCTGCAAACATCGAGATATAGAGACCCACCTCTGTAAGATTAAAATCCAAGGCACTTTTTTTGTTAGTTTTTACATATTTTTTTTGTTGGTTTTACAGTGAACAGGTTAAAGCCATTGAGTTGAATGGTTGGTTCTGGGGTGCAGGGGGAGGGGGAAATGAGGAGGGGATCTTCCTGGCAGCGCTGGCACACGGGCTCACGAGCTGGGGTGGGGGGGTGGAAGGGGCAGATGGGATTCGTAGTTCAAGTCGGTCGGGGAAGTTGCCAGGAATGGCGTTTGGTTTTCCCCTGCAAGGAGTCACCTTGGCTGATTTCAAGTGACTAGATTGACAGCTCGCCAGCCCTATTGCATTGCCGGGGAGGAGGAGCCGGGCTCCTGTGCTTCAGCTCTGCACCAATCGGCCGTGAAAAGGCACAGGAGCCTCTAGAGACAGGTGTACGTGGTCAGTTGGCCATCTAACATCTGCAGAGAAAGGAAGACAACCGTCACTCTTTTAGCACACAATCTCTACCATCCTTCTTCAAAACTCAGCTGTCGAATTGGCCTGTCAAATATACCTAGTCCTCCACTTACGACCGGCGCTCAGCCCCCCCAAATTTCTCTCGCTAAGCGAGACAGCCATTAAGGAAGCCTTGCCCCGCTTTACGACCTCATTAGGGGAATTGCTGTAGCCGTTAAGTTAGCAAACCTGGCTCCCCCCCTTGACTTTGTGAAAAGGGGGCAAAAGGGGATTGACATGACCCCCCCGGAGCCACTGTGACTTTCATAAATATGAGTCAGGTGCTGAGCATCCAAATTTTGATCATGTGACCCTGGGGGGGGGAGGCTGCGACGGTTGTAAGAGCGGAAAAGGGTCCTAAGTTACCTTTTCTGGTGCCTTTTTTGAACGGTCACTAAACAAAACAGTCACTAAACGGTCACGGTAATTCAAGGACCGCCAGAATAAGAGAAGGGAAGCGTTCCAAGGTGGAGCTTCCAGGCTAGGGGCAGTCTACCTGACGGGGAGAGCCCAGCAATCTCCCTTTTCCTTCGCAGGGCCACTCGCTTTCGTTCCTAGCAGTGGCCCCTATTTTTAAAAGTAAGGAAGGAAGGAAGGAAGGAAGGAAGGAAGGAAGGAAGGAAAGAAAGGAAAGAAAGAAAGAAAGAAAGAAAGAAAGAAAGAAAGAAAGAAAGAAAGAAAGAAAGAAAGAAAGAAAGAAAGAAAGAAAGAAAGAAAGAAAGAAAGAAAGAAATGGGAAGGAGGGGCTGGCAACAAAGTAGCTGGTGGGAAAGTGGAGCTGGCTTGGGAGAGAGAGAACAGGGCGTTCAAAACATCTGGGGACAAAGGCGCTTTTATTAAAAGGAACATTCAAAGCAGCCAGGAGAGGAAGGAGGAACGAAGGAGGCCGAGCTGAGCTTTCAAAGGCAGAGGCTGAAACACAACAGACCCCTGTTACTAAGCGTGCAGGGAGGGAGGAAGGAAGGGAGGAAGGAAGGAAGGGAGGAAGGAAGGAAGGAAGGAAGGAAGGAAGGAAGGAAGGAAGGAAGGGACTAGGATGGATGGGTGAGTGGGTGGAAGAGAGGAAGGGACTAGAAAGGATGGATGGGTGGGTGGGAAGAAGGGGAAAAGGAAGGAAGGAAGGATGGGTGAGGTGGGAGGGAGGGAGTAGGAGGGATGGATGGGTGGGTGGGTGAGAAGGAGGGAGGGAGGGAGGAAGGAAGGAGGGATAGAGGCAGACAGGAAGGAAAGAAAGGACTAGGACGGATGGATAAGAGGGAGGAAAAAGGTCGGAAGAAACGAAGGAAGGAAACAGGCAGGCAGGAAGGAAAGATAGAAAGGACTAGGAGGTAGGGATGGGAGGGAGGAAGGAAGGAAGGAAAGAAAGGGGATAGAAGGAAGGGGGAAAAAGGAGAGGGAGGGAAGGAAAGGAAAGGAGAAGGAGGGATGGAAGGAGGGAAGCAAGAAAGGAAAACAGAGGGAAGATGGACTACATTTCTCGGGATCATTGCAATACCGTAACACACATCCATGGGGACAGACATAAGAATGGTCCTTACAGGGCATACTAATAATAATAATAATAATAATAATAATAATAATAATAACAATAATAATAACAATAATAATAATAAATCTGGGCCTAGAGAGCTAAAAAAAAGTGCCACTGTTATTGCAACTAATTCTCCAACTCCCTGCATGGGGAGGAGGGTGCATTTTGAGTCACAAGCCAAACTCTAACCCAACATACAAAACAAATGATCTCATATGACCTTCAGCACTTTGCACCACCCTCACCTCCTCCGAAAGAGGCAAACCTTTCCAAACCAGCCTTTCTCAACCTCAGCAATTGGACAAAGACGCCTGGACTACAACTCCCAGAATTCCTCAGCCAGCAGGCCTGATGCCTGATCCATCTTTCCCGCTTTCCAATTCTACGATCCCCTTCAAACAGGAACACCAGAAGACCCAAGTCAAAGATTGCTAAGATGGTAGAGCTAAGAGTGACGGGTTAAAAACATTCAAGGATTTTGGCAATTTGGCCCAAATATTAAGGGGGGGACCCCAAGAACTTCTTAAGGGGGGATGAAAACTTCAAAGAATCAGCATCCCGCAGCAAAATTAAAACAAAAAAACCACTCAACTATTAGCATGGCAACTTCAGCCAGCTACCAGGAATTGACAATGGCCCATCGGCAGCTTTTCCATTTTGGAATGGGCTGGAGGGACTACAAAGCCCCTTCTCCTCTCCCGCCAAGCCTCTGCACCCCAGAACCAATCACGTGGGTTTAACAGGAAGAACTCTTTCCCCCTCTGCTTTTCTAAACCATCTCATCAGAGTTTAAAAAAAAATTATTCGAAAAGTTACAGCGTTATCCTTTATAATATAGCAATATATTTCATAGGTAAAATAAACTATGGTTATGCTTTCCTTTAGTCATCGTTAATTTTTTTCTTTTTTTTTTTTAGAAAACAGGGGAAAAAAAGAAAGAAAAAGAAAAAAGAAAAACGAGCCGTACAGAATTTTTTTCTGCCCCGGCGCTCAAGTCTTTGAGGAACGCCAAGGAGCTGGGAATTTCCTTCGCGCTGCCTGTCCGGCTTCTTTCCGGCGGGAACCGGTGGAATTGGAAGGTCCACGGCGGAAGTTACGGCGTTAGAAAAATAAAAGAACCACAGTGACTTTCCCATTTTTTTTTGTGGTTGTGGAGACCCACAATCCAGCTAGATGTCCTTTGTTTGTCCAGCTTTTTTCCCCTCTTCCTTCCTTTCCCCAAGAAATATCATCCAATCTCCATCAGAAAGCTTGGCAGGCCCAGTTTTGGCATCGTCGTCACCCCAGGATCGGGGTCTCCATGTGAGAATGAATGAGTTGGGGTGGGGTCCTCCTTGGCCAATGCTGCTGGTTTCTTTCAAGTGGGACCTCCTTTCCCATCAGCCAGCACTGTCCAATCCAGTTGTACATCACCTTCCCATGATGGCTTGTTCAAGGTGGCTTGTTTCAAGAGACAGGTCAGCTCTGTACCGTGTCTGTCCGTCAAGAGGGGTGGGTGGACCACCCAGAGCATCTCAAATCCTTTTTCATCGAGGGAGGTTAAAGCAGAAGACCCCAAGGGGACCAAGTCCCCTCTCTCTCAAAGTGGCACAGTCCTGGCCAAACCCCACCAAAGCTTTCCTTTCTTAAGCACATCCAACACACACATAGACACATTTCCCCAAACAAACAATAAGGCATTATAGAATTACATATTTGGTGACAAGGAAAGCTTCCAGGAACATGTCGGCAGAAACATCTGGAGAACTTCCTCAGAAAGCTGGAAATAGGCTCCCCCATTCCACCCCAACCCCTTGCCTTCAAAGGCTCCCCAGTTGTGGTTTAAGGGCCAAACCACTGCCTCGAAATGGTGGCTGGGTGCAATTCCCCCAAATGGTTGCGGTGCTCCATTTTGGGGTCCCGTCACCCACACTTCCTCCTCCCAGACTTAACTGCTACTCTCACTTAAAAAAAAAAAATAGATACGCTGCCTTGATGTTCCCCCGTGCAGTGGAAAAAAGGGACCTGCCCCAGATGAAGGGATGATGTAAGTCCGTGGCCCGTGTTTCACACTAGATTTTTGCAGTTGTGTTTCTTGGCCCAGAATGCAAAAAAAAAAAAAAAACCCAAAAAAAACGGTCCCTGTTTTCTCCTCTCAATTCCTGCTCAGGAGGCATTTTTACAAAGAGAAGTTTGCTGGGTCCTCTAGGGGCGAGTCAAGGCCTTCAACTGGGCAAAATAAACAGCATTTTCTCTCTTTTTTTTTTTTTTCCAACCAAGGGTTAGAAGGTCAAGCTAAGAGGCTGCAGGGAAAGGCTGGAGAATAAGAGAGGTTAAACAACATTCGCAAGCGGTGAGTCGCTTCCATAGCAGCGGTGGACTTCCAACTCCCAGGGCTGGCTGGGGGGTTCTGGGAGTTGAAGCCCACCCCTCTTAAAGTTGGCAAGCTTGAGACACTCTGTTGAGGAGCCCTAATAATAGTGAACAAAGGACGTGGGTCCCGTCACTCTCCAGGGTCCTGAAAGAGAACAAGCTGCGTTGCGTTTCCCTTTTAAGGCACAACTCCTTTTTCTGGCCCCCCTACTTAAGTCTACTCTGTGGGGAAGGGTTAACTCCTTAGTCCTCGATTTACGACCACAAGCGGGACCCCCCACCTCACAAAACCCCTGTAGGAGACAGATGGGCGGTTCATAAGTTTGGCATATCACACAAATAAATTTCGGTCGCTAAGCAGGGCGGCAGTCGACTGCTAAGCCAGGTGGTCACCCTGTTTTGTGACCTTTTTCACCACGGGGGTGAAGCCCACCATCCCTGCGGTTGTTCAGCATATCCGGCTGGGCGTTAAGAGAACCCAACTTCCCCATTAACTTTGCTTGGTTGGGAAGGCCCCACGACGCTGCAGCCATCGTCCGTAAACCGGGGTTGCCAAGCACCTGAATTTTGAGCACGCGACCCTGGGGAATGATGCAATGGTCGTAAGTGCGAGGACTGGCTGCAAGTCCCATTGTCCACTGCCCTTGTAACTTTGAACAGCTCCTAGGGTTGATAAAGGGTTGATACGTAACGGCCCACGCCGAGCCCCCAAATTAGAAGTAGGGCTGGTTGCTTTCAATCTATCCCCTAATAACCTACTAATTCTCTCTCTTCTCGCTTCCCTTCCTTCACACAGACACACACACACACACACACAAATTGCAGCAACTTGTCCATACGCAAAACCCTTTAAAACCGAGTCAAGCTCTCAGTCAAAGCTGGATGATCCAAGGCTCTTTGGAAGGGCCGAGCCGAGGCACCCAGGGTTTACTTTGGAAATAAAGACAGTCACCTTTGCAAAGGAAAAAAAAATGAAATTATACAGCAAGGTCCAGCCTAACCGTTTTCTATATATGGCGCCTCCGGCTAAAACAGGTCGTAATTCTGCCAATTAGACCCGTAACTCAAAATAGCCAATCCGTGCCATATTTACGGGCCAAGATAGGGACGGTGGAACCTTTCCAAAAAAAAAAAAAAAAAAAAAAAGCAAAATGACCTGAAGGAGAAACTGCCCCCTCCCAACCTCGTGAGCAGAAAGCTGAACTTTAATGCCTGGAGGGAGTCCCTGATTTACAACGGTCCATTTTAGCAACCGTTTGAAGCTACAACGGCGCTGGGAAGAAAAAAAAAAGGACTTGTGTCTGTTTTCAACTCACGACCGTCACGGCATCCCTGGAGTCGCGTGATCAAAATTCAGAACGCTTGGCCACGGACTTGTATTTATGACGGTGGCAGGGTCCCAGGGTGTGTGTGTGTGTGTGTGTGTGTGTGTGTGTGTGTGTCACACGATCCCCTTTTGCGACCTTCTAACAAGGGGATGCCAGATTCCCTTAACCCCCGCGTTGCCAACTTCCCTGAACAGGTCTCCAAATTGGGGCCAAATCCCCTTCGCAAATGCCTCCCTTAGCCACGGGGGCTCCGTTGTGGTCATAAGCCGAGGACCGCCTGTCTTTCTGCCAGCCGAATCCAAGCTGGGCTCCGTGCTTTGGCTTTGGCTGGGGGTGTTTCAGCTGCACCCCTTTGCAATCTCCCCCAAATTCAGGTTCAAGCGATGCCATGCTGGAGAAGGTAGATGGGGGGTGGGTGGGTGAGAGAAGCCCTACCACCATAGCAAACTGGGCCGAAGAAGAAGAAGGGGGTTGGCCTGAAAGGGTGGGTGTCCAAAGTCTTTTATTATTATTTTTCCCCCTGCCCTGAAACTGCCTCTGGTTCCTAAGCAACTCAAATGGCTTGGAACAAACTACCTACTATAGCTAGAAATTGGCAGCTTCTCCCTGCCTTTCTCCCTTTCGGCTTTTGTGATGCTGGGAAGACCACTCAGCTGTTGGAAGGCAAGAACAGGAGCAACATCAAATAAAAATAAAGAAGAGGGAGACATGGATTTTTTCTTCTTTGAAATGCACAAAAAAGAAAAGATAGGCTCCAAATTTATTTATTTCCTTCCTTCCTTCCTTCTTTCTTTCTTTCTTTTTCTTTCTTTCGTTCTTTCTTTCTTTCTTTCTTTCTTTCTTTCTTTCTTTCTCAAAGCGACTTGCTGGCTTTTTGGCTGACAATTAACTCGCACAGTAGGGTTGCACGTTAATTAATAGCCTCCCGGGCAATTATGCCAGTTGCTGTGCTAGTTCAAAAAGACATTAAATGTCACCTCTTTGGCTTTTTTATTGTCTGGGAAAAGCAGTGTTCCTTGCAGGAGTTGCCAAGCACACTCCAGCTGAGCCCGGAGCCTTGGACTTCTGCCAGCTCAAATATATTCCTTTCCTCTCTGGCTTTTTAATTTTTATTATTATTATTATTTTAAAATGATAAGGAAAGAAGGAGGGAAGACTGGCTTCCGGTTGGTGTTTCATTTTGGTTTTTTTTTAAATCAGCTGGGTTCCCAAAAATAAAAATAATAAAAAAAAAGAGCAGGGGTTGGAAAGAGTTAAGGCTCTCGCCTTTTGCAAAAAATAAAATTTCTTTTTCCTAGCAACAGAGAAATGGAAGGAGGGAGTGGGGGGGATTAAAGCAGCGATCAATAACCCGGTGGTTTTCTCCTCCAGGCAAGCAGAGTTTTCACCTAAATGTGAATTATTTTTGGGGGGTGGGTGGGTGGGGGGGTGGGGGGTGGGAAATCCTACATACCCTGTTTTGACCTGAATGTCTGCCACTGGGTGTTTTCCCATTCAGACAACGTTGCAATCCCAAAGGTGCATTCTGGAGCCATTTCAAAGAAGGGCACTCAGCTTGGTTGTGTGCCACCTAACCCCTCATCCTCAGCCAAGCTGTCTGCCCTCGGTTCTAGAGTCTTCTTCCCCCCCCCTCTCCCGGTTCTGTGCCCCCAAGCGGGGAAATTCAGAAAAAGCAGCATTTTCAAGGACCGCCATAAATTCCAGGGAAAGCAGACACGGCCTTTGCAGTGGGAGCTGATCCTTAGAAATCCAGCAGAATTTAAGACTTTGGGGAAACCACCAAAGAGGGAGCTGGGGGAGAACTAGGTGATGGTTAGGCCTGGGAGGGGGGGCAATTTTCTGGCCAGCTCCCTCCACCCGGGGAATCCAAAGGAATTGCAGATTCTTCTCCCAGGAATCTCCTACCTGTCTCTTTGCAACTCTGCGTGGGAACCCTGCTCACACACCCCAAAGGGTCCCTTTGATGAGGCAGGAAAATGGGGTTTTCTTCTTCCCCCCCCCCCCCACACATGCAGACAGACATGCGTGGCTCCTTCGTATCCATTCGGAGGTGCCTGCTTGAGGAGAGCACGGCAGGAGGAAGGAGGCCATCCCAAGCGTAGCGAGTGATTCGGAGGGAAGGAGTGGACCAGGGTGACCGGCCGGGTCAGGTAGAAAATTCAGAAAAGCGATGAGCAAATGGAAGGAAAGCCGCCTCTCCTTCGGTTTGGCCCCCAGTTTCTCCCTGGTGACATTGTCCAGCAAGCGGGAAAGGAAATACAGAGGGAGAAGGAAGGAAAACAGGGAGGGAGGGAGGGAGGGATGGAGAAAGGAAGGAAGGAAGGAAAGAAGGAAGGAAGGAAGGAAGGAAGGGAATTGGAGAGAAAGGAAGGAGGGTAGAAGGAGGAGGGGAAAAGAAAGGGAAATGGAGGGGAAGGAAGGAAGGAAGGAAAAGAGAAGGAGGAAAAGAGAAGGAAGGGAAATGGAGGGGAAGGGAGGAAGGAAGGAAGGAAGGAAGGAAGGAAGGAAGGAAGGAAGGAAGGAAGGAAGGAAGGAAGGAAGGAAGTTGAACAACCCCGTCGCCTGTGGCGTGGGATCCACACAGTGGATTGGTCCCCCCGTCCGTCCGTCTCCATCTCAGCGCTGCCCTTCGATTGGCTTGTTTTCACTTTGAAGACCTGAGATTGAAGGTGGATTCCGAGTGTCCACCAAACACGGCAGCAGTGAGGGGGGGGGCGGCTGGAAAAGACCCTGCCCCGTCCCAACCCCACTCAGGGCCCGGAGCCGAGACCCTACCATTTGAGGCCCAGGCTCCCGCAGCGCCTGGCACTCCTCCGTTGCTTCCAGGGCTGGGTTCGAGTCTCTCCTGGAACCGATCGCGCCCCTCCCGGCTTTTTTTTCCTTTTTGTTTTGTTGTTGTTTTTTTGGCTTGGCCTTCCGTTGTGTTTTTTTTTTTGTGTGTGTGTGTGTGGTGTCTTCCTCTGCCACGTTCAACAGCTGCTGGAGCTCGTGTAGGGGGTGGGGAAGGAGGTGGAACTGACCCCCAGGGGGCTGTCGGAGAGGGGCGTCTGGGGGGCGCCCCCCACCACCCCCACGCCCACCCCCCGGCTCTCCACGAGGGCGGCCAGGAACTGCTGCTGCTGCTGGCGCAAGGCGTCCGTGATCAGCAGTGGGAGAGCGCTGAAGTGGGTGGCCAGCTGCTCCAGCTTGGACTCCAGGCCCTCCAGCTGCTTTTCCAGGTCTTCACTGCGGTCATTCAGCTCCGTGATGAGGTCATACATGACGTTTTGCATCTGCCAAGCAAAGGGGGGGGGAGACGGGTTATTTCCCACACTAAGATCCTTCCCTTCCCTTTCTCTGTTCTTCCTCCCTTCCTTCCCCGTTTTTTATTTCCTTCTCTCTTTTCCTTCTTTCCTTCTTTCCCTTCTCCTTCTCTTTCCTTCCTCCTCCAATTCCCGACCCTTCCCTTTCCTCCGTATTCCTTCCTTCCTTCTTCTCTCCCTCCCTTTCCTTCCATTGTTCTTCCTTCCTTTCTTCCTTCTTTCTCCTCTAATTTCCATCCCTTCCCTTTCCTCCATCTCCTCTCCCTCCCTCCCTCCCTTCCTCTCATCCCTTCCTTTCTCTTCCCCCCTTTCCGTTCCTTCCTTCCTTCATCTCTCATCCCTCCCGCCCTTTCTTCCTCTCCCATCCCTTCCTTTCTCTTCCCTCTTTTCTTTTTCCTTTCCTCTTCTCTTTCTCTGTTGATCTTTATTGCCATTTGTCCTTTATATCCCAATCACCTTGAATCCAAAATTGCAACATGGTCGAGAAAAAGACCACGGCCTTCCCTATCAGGAAGATTCCTAAAGAGTCATTATTTGACCTATTGGCCACGGAGAGACCCATCACCCATCACCGCTTAGCCTTCTCCCTTTTCAACAGCATCTCATCCATCCTTTGCTGGTTTTTTCTCCCCCCCCCTTTTAAAGTGTTCCACCAAAGTTCACTGTGACACGTGGGTCCAAATAACAGGTGGACAATTTCCCCCCATGGCTGGGAAACCATTGTTCCCTGCCTCTTGGCTATTTGTTCAAAGCAACATTTAGTTTGAGCAAAACCTGCCTGGCAACTGCCAGCAACATCCAAGAGAATGTGAATCCTTTTTTAAACGGTTGCTCATTTATACCAATGTCCGAGCGGTCCAGCTTCCTTTGCCAAAAAATTGCATTATCTCAAAGCATGAATATATAATTCAGGCAATCTGAAAGAGGGCATTAACAAGCTGATGCACTTCTCTCGGTAGACTTAAGGTCTAGAAACTTGACTTCTAATAAAAGTTTTCCCCAAAGGCCTCTCTAAGATTTAGGAAGCAGGCCGAGTTATGATGGAGGAATAAAAAATTGATGCCGCTGGCACCGTTCCTTTGCAGCAGGACTAGATCACTTTAAGCCACTTAATTGTATTTTATTGCCTTTAATAAAGAGCATTTTCCCCACAAATTCAGTCTAATTTGCAGAAACATCCAGGCTTTAAAAACAGCCACAGAAATGCTGTGGTTTTCACTGAGGTTTCCCTGTTGAAACCAGTCCTTTAAACCTGAGGACTAGGAACTTTGTTTTGCAACTGCTATCTGTGTGTGTGTGTGTGTGTGTGTGTGAAGAAAAAGGGAAGGAAAGAAAAAAGTAGTGTAATGGAAGGAGGGAGGGAGGGATGAGGCAGAGGGTAGAGAGAGAGAGAGAGGAAAGGAGGAAAAGGGATTGAAAGAAAAAAGGGAAAGGAGGAAAGAAGGGAGGGAGGAGAGAAGGGAAAGGAAGAGGAAAGGAGGAAGGGAGGAGGGAGGGAGGAGGCAGAGAAGGGAGAGAGGGAGGAAGAGAAAGGGAAGGAAGGAAAAAAGCGGAAGGGGAGGAAGGAAGGAAGGAATAGACAGGAAGGAAGGAAAAAAGAGAAAGGGAAGGAAGGAACAGATAGGAAGGAAGGAAGGAAGACGGAGGGAGGGAGAAAGGGGAGGAGGGAGGGAGGGAGAAAAAAGAAAGGAAAAGAAGGAGAGAGAGAGAAGGAGAAAAGGAAGAAAAGGCAGGGAGGGAAGAAAAGGGAGGGAAGGAAGGAAGGCAGGAAGGAAGGAAGAAGGAAGGAAGGCAAAGAAGCAAAGGAACTTAACGCCAACCCCCCAGCCCCCCCCTGCAGCCATAGAAGCAGACCTCCCAGGCATCTTTCCACAGGGTTGCCAGGCAACCTGATGCTTGGGAAAGCCCACCCAGGAGACGGGGGGGGGTGAGACCTCCAGCCCCATTAGGGCTGGAAAAAAAAGACCTCCGGGATTCCCAGAGGTCATCCAAACAGGTTCCCCCCCCCTTAGTCACCTTGGAAAGGTCGACCAGCGTGTTGGCTTGATCGCTCAATTTCCGTTGTTCCATCTTCACGCTCCTCAACCTAGAAAAACCGTGAAAATAACTAATCACCATCATCATAATTCTATATTCTAGGTTATAATCCGTTCTACATTCTATACACTATTTTATAATCTATTCTATTCTACATTCTATATTATAATCTATTTTATAGTTCTATAATAGTGAATTCTGCAATTCTACAATAATTCTGTAATTCTATTCCACCCCCACTCAAACAATGGAAGGTCGCAGATAGGGGATCCCCGGGATCGCTGCAACCGTCACAAATACGAGTCGCCCTCTGAATTTTGATCACGTGACCCCCGGGGAAGCTACGACGGTCATCCCTGTGAAAACCGGCTCGTACGTTCGTACGTTGCTTTTTTTCCCAGGTCTGTCGTAATTTCGAAGGGTCGCTAAATGAATTGTCCCACCTTCGAGAACTTTCAACTCAACGGCTTTTTGCAGAAGCACGACCCATTTTTTTTGAGGGGGGGGGAAGAAAAAGCTGGAAATTAGCTGGTTTCCACGCACTCCGCAGCCCCCTCCCCCCCAGAGACCTACTGGTGGATGGCTTGGAGGAATTTCCTCTGGTGCTTCCGGATTTTGCCGTGATCGATCTTCTTCAATAGCTTGGTGTTTTTGTAAATCAGCCACGTTTCCCGAAGGACGTTGGCCGCGGCGTTCTTGATCTGCCCGAGGAAACACAAATCCCAACATCTCCAATCCCTTTTTCTTCGCCTCGGGAGAGAATTCCTGCTTTCTTCCCAAGGTGGATATTCTAGAATCTAGACGACAACTCCCATCAGCCCCAGCCAGGACAACGGGAAGGGGTCCCTCCTAATCTCTGAGGGATAGTTCGGAAGAAGTGGGTAAAATAAAATGGCAAAGGCTATAAATCTCCTAGCTTGACATCTCTCAGTTAATTTTTTTAAAAAATCCTGGTTAGGTTTTTTTTTAGGGGGGGGTTAACCCAGGTTAATTTTTCTCTAAGGCAATCACTAAGTTTGGTGTTTGGTACCAATAAATCACAGCAAATTCAAGGTGGGTGGACTTCAACTCCCAGAATTCCCAAGTCAACAAGTCCACCTATCATTAAAGCAGGCTGGCTGGGGGATTCTGGGAGCGGAAGTCCACCCATCTGAAAGCAGGTTGGCTGGGGGATTCTGGGAGTTGAAGCCCACCCATTTTAAAGCAGGCTGGCTGGGGGATTCTGGGGGCTGAAGTCCACCATTCCTAAAGCAGGCTGGTTGGGGGATTCTGGGAGTTGAAGTCCACCCATCTTAAAGCAGGCTGGCTGGGGGATTCTGGGAGTTGAAGTCCACCCCTCTTAAAGCAAGGTGGCTGGGGGATTCTGGGAGTTGAAGCCCACCCCTCTTAAAGCAGGCTAGCTGGGGGATTCTGGGGGCTGAAGTCCACCATTCCTAAAGCAGGCTGGTTGGGGGATTCTGGGAGTTGAAGTCCACCCATCTTAAAGCAGGCTGGCTGGGGGATTCTGGGAGTTGAAGTCCACCCATCTTAAAGCAGGCTGGCTGGGGGATTCTGGGGGCTGAAGTCCACCATTCCTAAAGCAGGCTGGTTGGGGGATTCTGGGAGTTGAAGTCCACCCATCTTAAACGTGCCAAGGTTGAGAAAAGCTGCTTAGGAAATCCCTTTATTCTGCCAGAGGCCCCTGTGCAAAAATCTGGCTAACCAACGATTTAAGTGCTCTTTCTACCCAAAATGGCGGGGGAAATCGGAAAAAGCAAGGGGGAAAATGGGAAATGCAAACACCCCCCCATCTGCCCCCCTTTCCTCTCACTGTGACATCAGCAGCAATTCTGGGGGGGGAAGCTGCACGAGAGTCGAAGCTCTGGTTAAAAAAAAAATGCATGACAAGGTGAATAAAATGCTACCGGATTGTAGCAAATGTCTGAAACAATATATGAAGCCTCCAGGCTTTTGGGAAACCAATTATTCCTCTTTTCTCTCCTTCGGTGGGAAAACGTGACATGGCAGAGCAAAATAAATGAATAAATAAGTAAAAAAAATACAGGGATTTTTCAACAAACAGGCTCCGGATGAGTTCACCTCCTCTGGAAAAAGCATGATTTCTGAGTCAGGTGCCCACAAGAAACCACGTCTGAATCTTGCTTGGAAAATCTTTTCTCTTTCTCTCAAAACACCCCCCCCCCAGACATCGCCCCTGCCTCTTTGGCTTCCAAATCAATTCCCTCTCCAATTAAAAGAAGGATTTCTTTTCAATCCAACTCTTTTAAGGCCCTCCAGGCTCCCCCCACCCCCGGTAAGGTTGAGAACAAGAAAGCTGATTTAACTAACGCTGCTGGAAGGCAGGCAAAAATAAATAAATAAATCAAAATGGCTAAGCTCGGAGATGAGGCAGCTGCTTGGCGGACCGTGGAATCGAAATAAAATAACGATAAAAATAGAGGCACTTTTATCCCTTTTGGGGGGAGCGTCCCCTCAGCTCGGGATAGGGGGTCTCCGGAATTTGGGGGCTTGGGGGTCCTCTGGAATCTGTAAAGGTTTTTTGGGGTGTTTTTTTTTTTTTTGCAAACTCCTCCACAAAATGGGAAACTGTGCAAGGAGAGGGTTTGTCCATTCATCAAACCTTCAAGTTTAAGAAATTCGTGTTTTTGGGGTTTTTTTTTTGTTCCTGCCTCCTCCAGATTCCCGGGGCTCTCCGTTCTTCCTTTGTGGATTTTTTATTTTATTATTATAATATTAGTATTTGCAAGAGGATCAGTCCAAAGCAAAGCCTGGGTGGGTTCTTTCTGTCTTTTCTTTTCTTTTCTTTTAATTCCTACAATGCGCAGAGGCTCATGCAGGGCTGAGAGGTGGGGTTTTTTTGGAAATAATAATATTTTTTTAAAAAAATAGCTTGGCTTTTGTGTTGCAAAACTCCCGTTTCTCACAGATGGAGACAAATGAAAGAGGGGTGGGGGTGGGGAGGAACTTGATGCCAATCAGCAAAGCAAAAAAGCTGGTTCCCTGCCTGAGCAGGGGCTGGACTAGATGACCTCCAAGATCCCTTCCAACTCTGTTATTCTGGCTTTAGGGAGCCAACTTCCGTGTGCCAAGGCAGTCTATTTCACTGCTTATTTCACAGTCTATTTTACAGCCTTCCTCTAAGCTTGCCTTTTTTGGGGGGTGGGTGTTCAAAGTTTAAGCTAGCTATAAAAGGCTGCCTGAATTAGCTGGCACTACAAATCCCATTAGCCCCTCCCGCCAAGGCCTGAAACCATGAGGAAGCTGTTCTGGAAGAAATTTTAAATTTCAACGTTTGGTCATGAGCGAAGGAGAGTCTTCCAAAACCATTCAACGTTGGCTTCTCTGTTCCCTGTTTGACCAAGATGGTGACTTGGGATTTAACACTGGCCAAACTGTGGTTTGATCCTGGTTTGGGGCATCAACCAGAAGGCAGCTCAAATCCCACGACTTGCTAGGCCTCGCCAAGCGTAGCAGCCAACCGGCTACACCCCCAAGGCCGACCACACCACATCCAAGACACCTTATCCTAGCTTGTTAACCTTCCATTAAAGACATCATTGTTGGGAATGGGTTAGTTCCCTCCACTGAACTGGAACTCATTTGCGCCAGGTTGAAATTGCTTTTTAATTGAATTCTTTTTGTTTTTAATTGTTGCCCTCGGCAACATTCTGTTTCACCAACCTTTATTTTTACAGACGATTGCGTTTCTCAAAACTGTTTTTAATGGGAGCTTGTTGTATTATTTATTGACTGTGGCTCCTTGGGTCCCATCGGGAGGAAAAAGCAGTTTGAAACCAAAACAAATATTAATAAATCATAAGGTATGCCCCACCGGGGAGCCGGGAAAGTGAATGCAGGAATGCACGCAAAGCTGTGCTTTCCTCTATTAATTGCGACCTGAAAAAAAATAACCTAGAGCCTAATAAAGGCTCTAGTCCTCACGGTTTTTAATCCAAAATCAAGGAGCATTGCAATCATGGTGATAAATGATTGTTTATATCCTTAAGGACATCCAAAGCAAATTTATAATATTTGCATTGTGGAATGGAAGAAAGAAATGCAGTATTTCTCAAGGGTGCTGGATGTAAGACCGATGGACTTCAACTCCCAGAATCCCCCAGCTAGCCTGCTTTAAGAGAGGTGGGCATCAACTCCCAGAATCCCCCAGCCAGCAAGTTTTAAGAGGGGAGGAATTGAACTCCCAGAATCCCCCAGCCAGCAAGTTTTAAGAGGGGAGGACTTGAACTCCCAGAATCCCCCAGCCAGCAAGTTTTAAGAGGGGAGGACTTGAACTCCCAGAATCCCCCAGCCAGCAAGTTTTAAGAGGGGAGGACTTGAACTCCCAGAATCCCCCAGCCAGCAAGTTTTAAGAGGGGAGGACTTGAACTCCCAGAATCCCCCAGCCAGCATGTTGGCTGAGGAATTCTGGGAGTTGAAGTCCATACCCATCCTAAAGCTGCCACATTAGTGTTAGCAACAATCCCACATAACAACATTGTTTGCCCAGCCGCTGAGCTTACCCGCTTGGTGAGTTGTGTGTCCATCATGAAGTTGTGAACGTGTTTCTCAGCCTTGGTGAGTTCCAGCTTCCGGGCCACCACAGCCACCACCAGGGCAGTGCAACCAGCTCCCTAAAAGAATCCAAAGTTCAGAGTTCGCTCTGAAATCAGGGCCTGGCCTGTTTGCCAATATCTTTTCCATCCTTGCCTACTTCCTCTGCGTGCAGGGATCCTTGGGGGGGGGGAAACTCCAGCCATTGAGGGGGAGCCCGGGAAACTGAGGTTTGGTTTTGGCTTCAAACCTTCTCCCTAAAAAATCATAATTTTGATAACCTGCTCCGTTTCCCTCCTTTTTGGGGGGGGTGATTTCTTCCACCCAGAAAATTGTGCCTTTGTTGCAACAACACACCTTTGTGCGCCTCACCCCCTCTCCCCTCCCTAGCCAGCCAGGCGTGGGTTTAATTAGAATCAAAAAAAGAGAGATTAGCAGATAAAATCATGCAATCAAGATTTGGAACCAGGATTATCCCCCCGTCCGCTCTCCGTGGTTGCTGAAACGCCAAGCATATATTTTTTTAAATTCCTATTTCTCTCTCTCTCTCTCTCTCTCTCTCTCTCTCTCTCTCTCTCTCTCTCTCTCTCTCTCTCTCTCTCTCTCTCTCTCTCTCTCTCTCTCTCTCTCTCTCTCTCTCTCTCTCTCTCTCTCTCTCTCTCTCTCTCTCTCTCTTCCCTCCCTCCCTCATTCGCACCGCTTTAAAAATCACAGCATCTCCCTCTCTTTCTTTGTGGTTGGGCCTTTTTTTTTCTGCACCCCCTTCCTACATCCTAAAAAAAGAAAGAAAGAAAGGAAAGAAAGAAAGGAAAGAAAGGAAGGAAGGAAAGAAAGAAAGGAAAGAAAGGAAGGAAGGAAGGAAGGAACTATGGGGGTCCTGCCCTCCAGAGCTGAAATCCCTGACCGGAATTGACCATCCAGGCAGATCCGTATTTTGTCTTCCCGATGGCAGGACCTGTTTCAAGGTTTCCACCAGATGCCTCCCACGCTGGGCCCTCCTGTAACCCATATTTCTTTTCTGCAGAATGACACTCCAGGGTGGAGAGAAAACTCCGTGGTTGATCCTTCGCTGCTTATTGGAAAAGGCTTATTTATCGTTGCTTTCTCTGCGGCTCCTAGAGAAACCCTTCCTTATGGGTTGAGGTCCATATTGCTCCCTTAATTCCTGCCAATTCAGCCTCAAGGGTGAAGGGTGCGAGGTGCGGACGAGGTCGGCTCCTGAGACTGCAGAATCAGAAGCCGGGGAAGAATAAAACCAAGGCTGAAAATTCCATTTACCCAGGATTGTGGTGAAGGAATCAGGCTAAAAAGCCTGAGATGCTGGGTTCAAATGGGACCTTAGCCATGAAAGCCCGCTGGGTGTCTTTGGGCCAGTCGCCAGGAGACGGTGAGTTCTAGTCCCACCTGAGGCATGAAAGCCCACTGGGTGACTTTGGGCCAATCACCAGGCAATGGTGAGTTCTAGTCCCGCCTTAGGCATGAAAGCCGGCTGGGTATCTTTGGTCCAATCGCCAGGCGACTGGGAGTTCTAGTCCCGCCTTAGGCACAGAAGCATCCCTTTAGGCATGTTTCTCTAATATAGACTGTCCCTGGATGGGGAGGTTTTACTGCTGTCACAGACCAAACTTCCTCGGAGATCGGCAACCTCTTTCCCATCCTTTCCCGCCTGCTCTGATTTCTTGGAAGCCCCTTAAGCCACGCGTGTGTTCGGCAATCTTCCCCAGCTTCCCCCCCCTCTCCCCCGCACCCCCACATGCTAACGTGCACAGACCAATCACCTAGCACAACAGCCATCAATCTTCCGGCCTCCGCACCCAGCCACGGAAACCCACAACTGAGAAAGTGAGCCTTGAATGAGCAAGTGGAGGCTGTGTTTGGGAACGCACGACGTTTCTGAACATGCGGGGGGGTGGTGGCAGGGCCCTCTAAGTGTGACAGGCAAACATGTGTCCAAGCCACAGCTTTGCCCAGTGCAATTATGCATTAA
>JARGCV010000395.1:0-125000 GCA_034064705.1 Bothrops alternatus
CCCCCTCCCTCCCTCCCTCCCCTTTGGGGGGGCGCGAGCATCCCTGAGCAGGAGCCCCCCTCCTCCTCCTCTTCCCCCCCCTCCCGCAGAGAGCCGGCCCCGCCCTTCTCCTCCGCCCCCCTCCTCCCTCCCTCCCTCCCCCCCCTCCCTCTCTCCCCCCCCTTCCGGCGTACCATGAAGTCGGCGGCGAAGTTGTCCTCCCCGTGGCGCTCGGCGGCCTCCTTCATGGCCCGCACGCGCCGGATGAAGCGCCTCAGATCTCCTCCTGCTCATCCTCCGCCACCGCCGCAGCAGCAGCAGCAGCAGCAGCGCCGCCGGCGACCCAGCCTGAGGAGCCGCCCGGCTTCCCTGCCGCTCCCGCCGCCGCCGCCGCCCCAACTTCCGGCCCCTCCTCAGCGAGCCTCTTTCCCCCCCCCCCGACGGAAGGCCCCCCGACTTCCCTCCGCGCCGCGGCCGCTCCCTCCCTCCCTCTCTCTTTCTCTCTCTCTCTCTCTCCGCCGCCAACGCCGAAAGACAGAACGGTCCCGACCCTCCCTGCTGGTCGGCCTGGCCCGCGCGCAAGCGCAAGTCTCCTCCGCCGGGCCCCGCCCCTCGCCGTGTGGCTCAGGCCGCGCCGCTCCGCTATTGGCGAACGGCGGCGGCCGGTGCTCGCGGATTGGCTCGGCCGCTAGGCCCGCCTTCTCTCCGTACGCGGGAGAGCTTCCTTTTTGCCCACCCCTACATTATCCCCGGGAATGGGCTCATCCTATGGTTTCGGATCTGGGCTCTGGGATGTACCATTGTGGCTCGGGAGGAGGAGGAGGGGGGGGCAGCCTTGAAAGCCCAGGGAAGCCTGGCCCGAGTTCAGACGGGAATGGCTTCATCTTCCGAGGCTGCGATTGATGCTGGAGGGGGGGGGGGGGCTGGATGGCTGAGCTCACCTGGACCCCTTTTGCCATCTTGCATGCAGCCCGGTCCTGAAGGTGCAGTGCCAACCCGGGTCTAGAGCATTGTGTGAATGCCACCAAAGATGCGTTTTTCAGTAAGCCTCGCAGAGGGGTGGGTGGGGATGGGCTAGGCCAGGGGTAGGCAACCCAAAACACTGAAAGAGCCACTTGGACCCACTTCCCACCGAAAACAAAACACCGGGAGCAGCAAAACCCTTTTGATATCTAAAATGAAGATAACACTGCATATATCCTTTTTTACCCTTTATTGTGTGTGTGTGTGTGTGTGTGTACATACACATACATATGTAGGTCTTTGGTTCTTCGGGTTTTCTCCCACATCGAATTTGAAGTGTCTTGGCGACACTTGTCTCCTAGAAGCACGAAGCCGAAAGCACCAGCCTGAAGATGACGAATGGGACTTCGTCGGAAACGTCGCCAAGACACTTCAAATTCTACGTGGGAGAAAACCCGAAGAACCAAAGACCTACATATAAAGACCCGCGAAAACCTCAGAAAACACATACATATATATATATATATATATATATATATATATATATATACACACATATATACACACACACCTATAATAAAGGTAAAAAAGGATATATGCAGTGTTATCTTCATTCTAGATGTCAAAAGAGTCTCTTTCCCTCCCTCCTCTCCCTTTCTCTTTCTCTTTCTCTCCCTCCCTCCCTCCCTCTTTCTCTCCTCCCTCCCCCTCTTTCTCTCTCTCTCTTTCCCCCCCTCTCCCTTTCTCTCCCTTTCTCCAATCTTCTGCTCACCTGGCAAGCTGGCTTCAAGCTGTTCTCCAACAAGCTCAGGAGTTAGAGTTAGGGTGAGAGAGAGAGAGACTCTCTCTGTCTCTCTCTGCAAATGGCAGAGGAGGCTGGGAGCCATAAGGGGAAGGCTCAAAGAGTCGCATGCAGCTCCGGAGCTGCAGGTTTGCCAACCTGTGGGCTAGGCTATAATGCAATGCACAGGAGGTCTTGATTTCTTTATGCGCTTCCTGGGTTCATGTCCCACCTTTTGCACAGAACTAAAGTTGGGATATAGAGGTAGTCCTCGACTTACAACGGTTTTGCTTAGTGACCGTTCAAAGTGACAGCAGCACTGAAAAAACTGACAAGTATATTTTTTCACACACATCACGACCGTTGCAGCATTCCCCCAAGGTCACGTGATCAAAATCCAGACGCTTGGCAACTGACTCGTATTTATGACGGTCACAGTCTCCCGGGGTCACCCGATCCCCATTTGCAACTTTCTGACAAGCGAAGTCAAATGGGGGAAGCCGGATTCACTTAACCACTGAGTTACAGCTGCAATGATTCACTTAACAATTGTGGCAGGAAGAGGTCCGTAAGGGAGGGCAAAACTCACTTAAAACAAGTGTCCCACTTAACAACAGAAATATTGGGCTCAATTGTGGTCGTAAAAGGAGGATTGCCTGTACAGCAGGTAATCCTGGACTTAACGACCACAATTGAGCCCAAAGTTGTTGAGTGACCTTTGCTTGTCAGGTTACAAACGGTCCAGCAGTCCCTCTTCTACAGCTTCCCAATAGCCCTGCGAGGTAGGCTTGGCTAAGAGAAAATCCCTTGCCCAGATCCTTCAGTGAGTTCCATAGCAAAGGGTGAACTGGAACCTACTGAATAAATAGTAAATAAGCCCTTGTAATCAGTACACAAATTGATTCCTGATTCACGTCACAATGTAGGGAGGGCTTCATAAGCTAAATTGCCATGCACACAAAGGGGTGGGGGACACAACAGGGATATGTGTGCCCCTGTGAAGCTACTGCAGACCTTTCTCATAACACGCAAGGCTGCCTGTGACTACATCAATAGGGTTTCTCTAGCTACTGTGTTGTTTAATTAGCAAGTCACACAAATAAGGGTCACTTTAGCACTTTGGATTTTAAGTTCATCTCTCCATAAGTAACACACCAGAAGTGCAAATGGGAACATTGGGTTTAGTTAGGTGCAGTTTTCCCTTTATGGAGTCCTTGGTGCTCTCTGAGCTTGGTGGTTTTCTTGCAGACGTTTTGTGACCCAACTTGGTAACATCATCAGCGCTAGAACGAAGTGGGGTTTGCAAGGAGGAGGGGGAAGAAGAAGAGAGAATGACAAGAGCTTTGGGACGCTTGGTGCTCTCTGAGTTGGTTGTTTTATTGCAGACATTTCATGACCCAACTAGGTAACATCATCAGTTCCAGAAGGCAGTGGAGTTTGAAGAGAGGAGGAGGAGGAAGAGGAGGAGGAGGAGAGGGGCTGGGACTGAGAAATCCTTGGTGCTCTCTGAGCTTGGTGGTTTTCTTGCAAACGTTTCATGAGCCAACTAGGTAACGTCATCAGTGCTACAAAATAGTGTGATTTGCTCTTTGCTTATACACAATACAACCCCTCTCCCTTCCACCCCTGATGGTGTTACCTAGATGGGTCATGAAACGTCTGGAAGAAAACCACCAAACTCAGAGAGCACCAAGGACTTATTAACCATGTTTTTATAGATTAGTAATCGGGTAGCCTCGTGCAACAAACTTGCATGCATGTTGTGATTCTCAAGCCACAACAACTGGGTTTCTGTAGCATCATATATACTAAAACATTTTTGAATTCAATATTATTTCAGGCCAAATGTGAATCCAGCTAGCAGTCATCCAGAAGGTTTTTCTCTGAAAGTGCAACAGCTGACAATTTCTGCTGGAGACACGGAAGGAAGTTTAGGCTGACTTCCCAAGAAGCCGGGTGACGCGATTTTCATGATGCAGATGCAAAATTATTTAAAGTAAACAGGAAATGGAATCAGGATGTAAGGTGGACAGCTTCCCTGTCCAGAAATTACAATTAAAAATAAGCCCATGGCCTTAGTATTCTGCTGTACATGGGGAATAAGAAGATGTGATGAAGTCTTTTTGTCCTTAAATCTAAGATAAGGAATAATTCAGAAGAGGTTTATTTGTTGAGGTACATTAACTTCACTTAAAACAGTGTTATAAAATTAAATTTTAGGCTGGCGTAGCCGGATTGGACTTATATCAACACAGACCAATAGAAAACAGTGGAAAATTCAGTATATTGGCTTATACTAAATTATTAGAGCCAGTTTGGTCTATTGGTTAAGGGCTAGAAAGCAAGAGCTCATGAGTTCAAGTCCCGCCTTAGCCATGAAAGGCAACTGAGTATTTCTGGGCCAGTCACTCTCTCTCAACCCAGTAAGAGAAGGAAGATGTGTCAATATGCCTTGAATTATTTGTAAAAATAATAAAGACAGGCTACAAATAAATGTAACTTAAGAAGAACAATGTTTAGCGCCTTTCAAACCCAATTTGAAAATAGGTCTGCTATTTTTAAATGGATGTCAACAATAACAACAATAATCATCATCATTTGTAATCAAGAACTGGTGGGATCATAAAATAGAGAAAGTCATAGAAAATGATAAAATTAAACTGCTCTGGGACTTCAGAATTCAAACAGACAAGCACCTGCAACATAACACCCCGGACTTAACAATTGTCGATAAGAAAGACAAAAAAGTCTGGATAGTGGACGTGGCAGTGCCTGGAGACAGCAGAATAGATGAGAAAGAACTGGAGAAGATCACAAAACACAAAGATCTACAAATAGAAATAGAAAAACTGTGGCCAAGGCAAGCAAGGGTAGTACCAATAGTAATAGGTGCCTTGGGTGCAATCGCAAAACAGCTAAAGCACCACTTGAACACCATCATCGGCATTGACAAATTCGCCATTAGTCAATTGCAAAAGGCGGCCTTACTAGGAACTGCTTCCATCCTGCGACGATATCTGTAATACCATCAAACATCCACATCTGCCTATCCCAGGTCCTTGGTAAGGACTCGATAGGTACACAAAAATGCCAAATCCAGTCTGAATATCTGGCTGACTATGCGATGATCAATAATAATAATAATTAAAACAAATAAAGTTGGAAAGGACCTTTGAGGTCATCTAGTCCAACCCCCTGCTCAGGCAGGAAACCCTATACTAGACATATCCCATTCTTGCAACCATTCTTCATATGTTTTAGCCTTTAAATGAAGATATTTAGTTCATTAAGGCTTACTGAGTTTATTTTATTCGTGCACACCAAGCACACACCGTGCATTCTCACCGCTATTGTGCCAGGAAATGAAGTTCAGACAAGTTTCTTCCTGCAACATGCATTACACAAGAGAGCGTTCATACAGTCAGGGTGAACCAGCTGCCCTTGTGTTTCACCTCTTTATTGCATTCTACCTCCCAGAAGATCAAGCTTTTGTTCGTATATTGTCGGGCACCGAAAACCACAATTAACAGCTTCAACTGTCCTCCAAGCAACGCCTGAATGGAATCTGAAGAAAGTGACCCTGCAATTTCAAAAATCAACAAATTTCTGATCATGGGCAAGATAAACCCAGGTTTAGCTTTCTTTTTTTTCAAACCATTCAATCTAAAATAAATATGAACGCATTCATTTAGGTGTGTACTGTGGCGCATTGACCTGTGACAATAAAACAGATCCACTTTATGGCAAGCTGATGTCCCAATCATAAAAAAAAGTTCACATTTCTGAAACGGGTGAAAGAAACGTTACAGCTTTTTGACACTCCATCTTGAGCACACCTACTGTCTACCTGGGACAGGTGTGTAACAAAACACATTTGCTAATCCCATAAATTGTCACGCCTCACACCTTAAACAACTTTGACCTCCAGACACGACAAGTGTACCCCTAAAATTATACCTCATATCTGTGGTCCTCCATCAGAAGCCTTAAAATAGTTTAACTTCTTCTAATGGGACCTTAAATTCAGTTGTTGCTATAAAAAAGACAAGCTTTCTTTTTTTATAAAAAAAAAAAGTACCTCGATACAAAATATAGCACGAATACAAACGTTTTATAAACAGGAGCTGGCTGGAGAAAAGAAATTTATTGTATCTCAAACAGCTCAAAACAAGGAACCCTCTGATGCATGAGCCCTTAATTTCCACAATTCCCCATCAGTTAGATGGAAATTACAATTTTTAAAAAAGAACGTATCTCGATAAGGCTGTTTTATGTTCACTCATCCTAAATACTGAAATATCACTGGCCTCAGTCAACGCTTGTTGGAAATACTCTTTGAAGGCTGGGATATAATTTACTGCCTGTTGTTAGTTTTCTTTCTCTATGCATCTCCTGAGCATATGGAAACCATTAATCATGGGAAATTAGGTAGCCCGCCCTTCGTTACTAACGGTCTCGTGTATATTTCAATCCCAGGCAACGTATTCTACTCATTTCTGGGCTAGAATTGAAAAACAAAAGAATCCTGTAGCGAATTCAAAGCTTGGAACACCTTCTGTAGGCAACTCTTTGAAGTATATTTCATTTCTTGACTCAAAAAAAATCAAAGCACTGTTGACAGATCCTATTCCCATTTCTCAAGCTGCACCAGAAAATCAGAATCACCCAAAATGCCCTTTTAAGATCTTTATCAATTGGGTGTTGAATGTATAAGACAGGGGTGGGGAACCTTGGCCCTTTATGACTCGTGGACTTCAACTCCCAGAATTCCTGAGCCAGCCACGCTGAGGGGAAAGGGAGAGGTTTCCAAGCTGAGCCAGGCTGGCTCAAGAATTCTGGGAGTTGAAGTCCACGAGTCATAAAGCGGCCTAGGCCTAGGCCAGAGGTTGGCAACCTTGGCTCTTTTATGACTGGTGGACTTCAACTCCCAGAATTCCTAGGCCAGCCACACTGAGGAAAAGGGAGGTTTCTAAGCTGGGCCATGCTGGCTCAGGAATTCTGGGAGTTGAAGTCCACGAGTCATAAAAGAGCCAAGGTTGCCTACCCCTGGTAGAAGACAACAGTGCTTGTGCTACAGTAGTCCTGGACTGCAGTTGTTCAATTAGTAACACGGTTGTTAAGTGAATCTGGCTTCCCCCATTGATTTTGCTGGTCAGAAAATCACCGACTCCGGGACAGTGCGACAGTCATAAATATGAGTCAGTTGTCAAGGCGTCTGAATTTGATCACATGATACTGGGGGGATGCTGTGAACGGTGTTAAGTGTGAAAACTGGTCATAAGTCGCTTTTTTTTCACTGCCATTGCAAATTCAGTCACTAAATGAATTCTTGCAAGTCGGGGCCTCTCTGTATTAAATTACTGATTTTGATTTATTAACAGTTGTGTGTGTGTGTGTGTGTTGTGTACGCATGCAATAATATTGAATCATATTCAATGCATAGTATAGAGCTAGGACTAACACGAGGTGGCAAATGACATATTCTAACTTCCTGATTTGAAACGCTGTGCTAAATTTTTATCTCAAATGTGGCCAGCGTAATATTATTCATAGGGGCATTGCATACACAAGTACATCTATAACAGTCCTGAGAGCCTGTTGTTCATTCAAGAAAAAAATCATTTTTACCAATTTTCATGTTGTTGCTTCCAGCACCCTTAATGTAGATTTTCCTCTTCGTCTTCGACCTATTATTTCAAATGGGCTCGTGTATTTTGACTACCGTACAGTTTACCTAACGGAGATGTCTCTTGTTTGCAGAAACTGAAGTGAAATTTCTGTAGCACTCCCGTGCTTTGAAACCTCCTTTTTCATGCCACGAAAGAGCCTTGCCAACTCTCTTAACTCAGACCCAAGTGGCCTTTTCTTAACTCTTCTGTTTTATTTCCACTGTGGTTGAGCGTGGGTGTGGAATGCATTAAACTATCTTTAAGGGCTGATTACAGTGTTCAAAACGAGCCCTGGAGAATCTTCCTTGCAGCAGCGGTCTCTTCATGGCAGGGAAGGATTTTAAATATATCTTTAGAATCTGGTGCAATCTAAAACACTTTAAAACTAACAGGGTTGCTAACAGCCTCGCCTTTGTGGTAGTGTCATCACGGCACGCAAGACAAATCTAGAGATGAGCTGTCATCATGTAGTAACATCTAGGGCCTTGTGCATGGTAATTATATATAGAGAGAGAGAGAGGGAGAGGGAGAGGGAGGGAGAGAGAGAGAGAGAGAGAGAGAGAGAGAGAGAGAGAGAGAGACAGACAGACAGACAGACAGACAGACAGACAGACAGACAGACAGAAAACCTTGTCATTTTTTTTACTGTAGGCACAATGGCACACATTAAAGATGAAATTTAGTTGCTTGCTCTCAAAGTGTACACATACATAACACACATTTAAACATACTATATACAACATATGAATAGACCCACACCCTTACATATAAGTAATATATAAATATTAATCACTGTTCATCTTGGATACATAACAGAAGGAGGAAGCTTTATATATATATATACATATATATATATATGTATATGTATATGTATATGTATATGTATATGTATATGTATATGTATATGTAGGTCTTTGGTTATTCGGGTTTTCTCCCGCGTAAAACTGGAAGTGTCTTGGTGACATTTTGACGAAGTCCCATTTGTCATCTTCAGGTTGGTGTTTTCGGCTTCGTGCTTCTAGGAGCAATGTGAAATCGTAGCTGTTTCTTCCTTTTAGCTGCCAGTGGGGGTATGAACTGATTGGGTGGGAGCTTGGCTGTGTTCTGATTGGGTGGAGGTGTGTTCTGATTGGTTAGGGGCTTGGCAGTTAAAAGGAAGAAACAGCTACGGTCACACATTGTTCCTAGAAGCACGAAGCCGAAAACACCAGCCTAAAGATGACGAATGGGACTTCGTCGAAACGTCGCCAAGATACTTCCAGTTGTTTGAGGTCCCAGGCAGTTTCGGAGCATTCAAAAGTTTGTCCCATGGTTTATTTTTTACGAAGGCTTAAGAATCGAACCTGGATTTTTCCTTAACTTAGTTTTGCACTTGCATTAACAACAAACAAATGTATACTTAACTTGCAAATGTGTAACAGAAATACTTGCCTTTCTGGACGCCTGGCCCATCTGAACTTTGTAAATAATGGTGACAAACAACGATTGCTATGTTTACTTGCGAAAAAAAAGCATCATTTCTTGGAAGGCAAATTTCTGCTGTTGGTGTTCCTCATGAAAGTTTAGACCGGGGTCTTCAAATTTGGCCCTTTGATGACTTGTGGACTTCAACTCCCAGAATTCCTCAGCCAGGTACACTGGCTGAGGAATTCCGGGAGTTGAAGTCCACAAGTCAAAAAAGGACCAAGTTTGAAGACCCCTGTCTTAAATCTAACAAACAAAATGGAGGCTGGCTGAGGAATTCCGTGAGTTGAAGTCCACAAGTCATAAAAGGGCCAGATTTGAAGGCCCCTGTCTTAAATCTAACAAACAAAATGGAGGCTGGCTGAGGAATTCCGTGAGTTGAAGTCCACAAGTCATAAAAGGGCCAGGTTTGAAGACCTCTGTCTTAAATCTAACAAACAAAATGGAGGCTAGCTGAGGAATTCTGGGAGTTGAAGTCCACAAGTCATCAAAGGGCCAAGTTTGAAGACCCCTGCTTGTGGACTTCAACTCCCAGAATTCCTCAGCCAGGCACACTGGCTGAGGAATTCTGGGAATTGAAGTCCACAAGTCATCAAAGGGCCAAGTTTGAAGACCCCTAGTTTAGACCATCCTTCTCCTTGTTGCATTTCTTCTTCAGGTAGTCCTCAACTTAACAACCATTCATTTAGTAACCATCCAAAGTTACAATAACACTAAAAAAAGTGACTTATGACCGTTTTTCACACAACCGTTGCAGCATCTGCATGGTCACGTGATCTAAATTCAGACGCTTGGCAACTGACTGGTATTTATGACAGTTGCAGCATCCCGGGATCATGTGATCCCCTTTGGCGACCTTCTGACAAGCAAAGTCAATGGGGGAAGCCAGATTCACTTAACAACCATGTCACTAATTTAACTGCGGTGATTCGCTTAATAACCACAGAAAGGTCATACAATGGGACAAAATTAATCTATCAAATGTCTTAGTTAACAACAGAAATTTTTGGTTGTAAGGCAAGGACAACCCTGTATGGAGGTATAGCTTCAATACTAGTGTCTGTTGGACTTGGCTACTTATAACCAATATAAATAAATAAAACAAATGAGAGCTGTGGACTTTTTTCAATTTTCTAAAGACATCTGCATGGTCTAAGTGGAATGACACAATCATTCTTTGAAATAAAAGCTGATGATGGAGGCTGTCCCTGGACTTTGCGGCATCTCTTCCCACTGAATTATAATTTTAGAATTAATTTTAAATCTGAAAGCTGAAATTTGATGAACAGATAAAGAAAAAGTCGCATGATGCAGGAACTCAGCTGCAAATAAAAAAGGCAACTGTTAAAAAAAAAAATTAGGACCCTACCTTTGTCACCTTTTGTGCTGAATTTGAAATAGAAATTACACATTCAGGAAGAAGCTTCCAGACAAGATTTTTTACAGATAATCCTTCGGTTGTATGCATTTATTCATTCGTTTATGTCACATCTTTCATATGGAAACCACTCAGCTTTTCTCATTTCTTCCATCATTTTTCTTTCCATAGGAAAAAAAAATCTGCTGAGGAGGAAATATAGAAGAAACCACGTAATGTATTTGGATGCCAAAGCTAGCACTCTCTATTTGCAATAGCATCTTTTAAAATAAAATAAAATAAACATTAAGAATGTACTCTGTTTTTCTTGGGAGTTTTGACTTCTGAGCCACAGAATCGGGACTAATTCAGAGTACACTTGTGCTGAACTGAAATAAGTATTTTTAGGTACAAGAAATTTTACCAAAATCTATCTTTTGGTAAAAATAATAACAACAACAACACATAAAACAAGCATTAAATTGACAAAATCTGTATTGCTTGAGTTGCTGGTACTGATGGTTTAAAAAGGAAATGAGTGAGGTTCAGAATCAAATTAAAATGATTTATTGCATATTACTTTGACTGTTTTCACTTACAAAAAACAGGTTATAAATTAATGATATGTTGTTTTGGACAGTCTCCCCTTATCCAGAGGCATGAAAATACAAGTAGTCCTCAATTTACAATCATTTGCTTAGCGAACATTCAAAATTACAACGGCACTCAAAAGAGTCACTTAATGGCCATTTTCTCACACTTATGACTGTCGCAACATCCCCGCGGTCACGTGATCAAAATTCAAATGCTTCGCAACTGACTCGCATTTATGACGGTTGCAGTGTCCCAGGTCACATGATCACTGCTTGACAAGCAAAGTCAGTGGGGAGGCCAGATTCCTCTCACAAGCACCTTACTCATTTAAAAACTGCCGTCATTCGCTTCGCAACTGTGTCCGGGAAGGTCGTAAAGCGGGGCAAAGCTGATTTAACAACCGCCTTGCTTAGCGGTGGAAATTTCGGGCTGAATTGTGGTCAGAAAGCGAGGACTGCGAAGTAAAATGATCTCTTTCCAAAAAATAATAATAATAATAATAATTGCGTTGCAGGTGATTAAAGGAACCTGGTTAAAGCTTATAAGCCACGATATGGCTTTGGCGTTTTACTATGAGGTTTCAGCCCTGAGCTTTCTGAATTAATCCCGCCAGTTGCAGCTCAGTCCACAAATTGGTGGTTGTGCGAATTGTGTATCAGTGCGGGGGTGGGGAGGTAAAATAACGTCAAGTCCAAATTCTGGAAATATTCCCGGAGATTTACGGGGAAGACAAACCCGAGGAGAATCTCCAGGAATAACCCCTGAAGTGCGGCATGGATGCAAAAGCGACCCGTTCTCTGCGCTAATACGCTTAAGCGTAGCCAAAGGAGAGTGGTGGGACGATTGCGCGCAATACTCTTCCGGTTCCCACTCGGCTCCCCTAACATGGCTATCCGCTTCTTCCTGTCCTATCACTATTGCAATCCTCCCCTTCTGCTTTGTACTATTCTCCCGGCGTGGCCGCTCCCTCGTGATATTGGCGGCGAAGGCTGATCAGAACAGAAACCAGATCGAGGCGAGAGCCTCCCTCTGTTTCCACTCAATAGCCCCTAACATGGCTGCCTGGCTCCTCCGATCTTGTCTCGATTGCAGCTTCCTAGCACGGCCGAGCCTGCATCCGGTCCGCTTTTTTTTTTTTTTAAGTCTCCCGTTTCTGCTCTTCATGGCGCCTGCTGGCCACGCGACAACAGCGACAGCTTCAGAAACAGCGCTGGAAGCGTGTAAAAGACACAACCTGGTTATTGCTCGTGGGGAATCAGCACCTCTCCCCCTTGCCCGCCAGTGCCCCTCATTGGCTCCCAGCCCCTATCATGGCTGCCCGCTTCTTCCTGGCAACTCGACTGCTCCGTTGCAGCCTGTTCTGGTTGTTATTGCGAGCGCTTGAGAGCCAGTGAGAGCCCTCTAGTGGCTCAGGCTGGCAGTGCGACTGGAATGGAATGGAATGGAATCTTTATTCAGAATAGAAGAGAATATTGAGAAGAGAAGAGAGAATAAAATAGAATCTTTACTGAGAATAGAATAGAATAGAATAGAATAGAATAGAATAGAATCTTTATTGAGAATAGGATAGGATAGGATAGGATAGGATAGAATAGAAGTCTTCAAACGTGGCCCTTTTATGACTTGTGGACTTCAACTCCCAGAATTCCTCAGATGAAGTCCACAAGTCATAAAAGGGCCAAGTTTGAAAACCCCTGGAATAGAATAGAATGCAATAGAAAATATGGAATGGAATGCAGAGTAGAGTAGAGTAGAGTAGAACAGAACAGAACAGAATAGTGGAATGGAATGGAATGGACTAGACCTAGACTAGACTAGACTAGACTAGACTAGAATATAGAATAGAACAGAATAGTGGAATGGAAAAATTAGAATAGTTGGGAGCCAATGTGAAAGCAACAACAGGCAACTCTAACACTGATGATGCTACCTAAAAGAACTATTCAGAAAAATCTATTGTTTTTCTTTGACTACAGATTGTTTGGCCATAACTTATATCACTGCTACTTACCTTCATTTTAACAAATATTGAAAGCATCCAGTGTGCTTCAAGTTTATATGCCAACAACTTTCAATTGTCATGCCAGCAAGCATTGTCAAAATGTTTTAATATTGTGTTTTTCCAATAACTAAGAAACTTTGACAAAGTAAAATAATTTAATTTATTTAATGCAGAATTATAACCTTAATATAGCATGCAAAATTTATTGCTTCCAAACATGCCACTTTGTCAAGAGCATATTAAATCAAGTTTGTGGATGCAATTAAACCTTTATAGACAAATATAATTATTAATTGTGAAGTCACATTGGTTCATTTAATTTTATAAAGCTAATCAACGCATGCACTCCAATTCTTCCACACATTTCATCAAATTAGGGATAACTCTTACATCTCCTGTTGAATCAATTTGATCCCTTGATTAGGATGAGATATATTTCTTATTAATTTTAATGACAATGTTAAACGGTAACATAGAATGATACTTTAAAGCAACTTTCAAAAGTCTCAGAACATGTACATGTAATAACCTGAATAACATCAGATGATCAGGAGGAAAATATGTTTCATTTAAAAAAAAAACCCAATAAGTTTGCAACTAATGAATGTTCTGTCTTTCAGCTTGTCAAAATTGGCAAAATTCTGTTCTTCTTAAGCTCGACTTACAATAGGATCTATGATTATTTAGATGAAAGTTGCAAGCTGGCTTAATTGTTTTCTAAATCCTGGCTTGATCAGGCAAGGATGTTTTTGTTTGGGTTAACAATGTTTCAAACGCCACAAAGCTGTAATGCAAGGAACAGGCTCATAGATCAACCTCTACAGACATGGAATAAAACAAGATAACGATAATACAGTGCCAATTTAAAGTATCAAAGTCCAAAACTGCCATGACCAAGCAAGACAGTTATTGAGTTCTGCCCCGCTCTTCCTTGCCACTATTGTTAAATGAATCACTGCATTTGTTAAGTTAGTGACAGGGTTGTTAAGTGAATCTGGCTTCCCCATTGACTTTGCATGTCAAAAGGTTGCACAAGGAAATCACATGACCCTGGGACACAGCAACCGTCGTAAAGTACATGTCAGTTGGCAAGCTTCTGAATTTTGATCACGTGACCATGGATGCTGCAACGGCCGTTAAGCGTGAAAAACAGTCCTAAGTCGCTTTTTTTCAGTGACGTCGTACCTTCGGTCACTAAACGAAATGTCGTAAGTTAAGGACGTATGATTTTTCATTGGGATTTTCACCGGTGGAAATTCCCAGTCATCCAGCTTGTCTCAAAGGAGTCTTTTTTTCCTTTCTTTTCAAAAAGGCAAGTGGACTTCCTTCCTTTTGCCTTGAAATCTCAAAGGAACGTCTTCAAGGAAATACAAAAAAGAAAAGTCCAGTTGCCTTTTCAGAAAAACCAAAAAAAAACATCTTTAGGAAATTTGGCTTTTCACACTGCTTCCAGACCCCACTTTTCACACCCAGCAAACCAACAAACATACAAACCAAGATTCATTACAACAGTACTACCTTTCCCAACATGACACATTTTCTGAAGCATCTAGTTCAGCAGTTCTCAACCTGTGGGTCGCAACCCCATTTGGGGTCGAATGACCATTTCACGGGGGTCGCCAAACGCTGCAGTCCACCTTTTTTTTTTGGGTCGGCCATTTTTTTCCGCATTGCGATGCGGGCCGTCGCGCCGCGCATGCGCGATGCGGGCCTGCTTTTTTTGGGGGGGTCGGCCTTTTCCCCTTTGCGATGTGGGCCGTTGCGCCGCGCATGCGCGATGCGCCCATCACGCCACGCATGTGCGATGCGCCCGTCACGCCACGCATGCGCGATGCGCCCGTCACACCACGCATGCGCGATGCGGGTTGGGGTCGAGCCCTGGAAAAGGTTGAGAACCGCTGATCTAGTTTCTAGCCCAGTGGTGGTGAACCTGTGGCACGCGTGCCGGAGGCGGAACTCAGAGGCTTCTCTGTGGCCATACGTGTCGTTGCCCCAGCCTCGCCTCCCCCCCGCGACCCCCTCCTCTCCAGCAGCCCCCCTGGAGGACAGTCACCCCCGAGCGTGGCCAACGCAGAGCAGCGCAGCCAAAGACATGGCAGCCAGGCAGCGTAGACAAGACTCTGTCCTCACGCCCCATCCCGCAGTTGATGCTGTGGGGCGCGGGCAGAGGGCGTGGCTGCCATGGTGCTGCTGGGCTGCCTGGGCGATCTGCGGCGGGCCCTGGAGGCGATGAGTGGCCCTGTGGGCAGGCAGGTTGGGGGATGGGGTGGGGGCGGAGCAGGGGCATGACAGGGGGTGGAGTGGGGGCGGGGCCAGTTTTCCAGCACTCGGTCTCTAAAAGGTTCGCTATCATTGTTCTAGCCAATTCTGTTGGATTTCAACTCCCAGAATCCCCCCAATAGCACCAGATTATGAGAGGTGAAGCCCAACACATTCAAAGGCCATTAAAACCCGGGCAATCCACCTTGTAAATGTAAATTAGTCCTGTAGGTAAATCATAGCATCTTAGAATACAAAGTGCAGGTGTGTGTGTGTGTGTGTGTGTGTGTGTGTGTGTGTGTGTATTTGTTTTCTGAGGTTTTTGCGGGTGTTTGTATGTAGGTCTTTGGTTATTCGGGTTTTCTCCCGCGTAAAATTGGAAGTGTCTTGGCAACGTTTCGACGAAGTCCCATTCATCATCTTCAGGCTGGTGTTTTTGGCTTCGTGCTTCTAGGAGCACAAAGCCTAGAAGCATGAAGCCGAAAACACCAGCCTGAAGATGACGAATGGGACTTCGTCGAAACGTCGCCAAGACACTTCCAATTTTACGTGGGGGAAAACCCGAATAACCAAAGACCTACATATATATATATATATATATATATATATATATATATATATATATATATATATATATATATATATATATATATATATATATATATATATATATATATATATATATATATATATATATATATATATATATATATATATATATATATATATATATATACTTTAAAAAATTGTGGGCAGGGGGAGAATCCTAAAGGGTTTATTCTCCTTGATCCACTGTTTTAAACACAGAATCTTCCCCTAGGGTTTTGCAAAGTTCATTCAGTCTTTGCTGCATTTTTGGCATCCCCGCCAGTTGCGATTCGAGTCTCTGCTTCTCCTCACTCAGAGTTAAGCGGATAGCGGCATCCAACTCTTCAAAACGCCAGCCTCCTTCTCCGTCAAATTGGAGCAAGTGCGTGTGGTACTTCCTGCAAAATAAAAAGGGGATAGGGGGAAAAAACTCACTATATAATCGAGCGACGGGACCCCTGCGTTAATATATAGTCACAACTGGGCCGTACAGTTCTTTATAGCTAGTTTTCTACTCTCTCCCTCCAACTTTCCCGGGGGGGGGGAAGATACAGAATACAGAGTAACAAGAGTTGGAAGGGACCTTGGAGGTCTTCCAGCCCAACCCCCTGCTCAAGCAGGAGACCCTAGCCTAGCCCATTCCAGAGAAATGGGCTGTCCAGTCTCTTCTTAAATGGAGAGAAGAAAGAAGAAGCATCCTCAACTTCTGGAGACAAGTCGTTCCCGCTGATTAAAGCTGGAGGTCTTGACCGGGAAATCCTTTCCAAATGACAAGGTGTAAGAACTCTGTACTTACTATTTATTTAAGCAGTAGAGCAGGGGTTGTTAATTTCATTGAGGGCCGCATCAGCTTTGCGATTGCCCTTGGGGGGGCTGGGTGGCCAGGGTGGGTGTGGCCTACTGGGTGGGCGTGGTTTCGGCAGGCAGCGGGGCGCTCTCCTCACAGCGCCAAGAGTTTGAGCCGGGCGGTGCGAAGCTCGCCAACTTTGCACCTTGCTGCCCGCTGAAACTAGGCAGGCTGAGGCACTTGGCAGCATTGCACTTCTCATCAGATTCGCGCCACCCAGCTCAGCTCTTGGCGCTGTGAGGAGAGTGCTCCACTGCCTGCTGAAACTGGGCAGGCTGGGAGCTGGGCGGCCTCGCGTTTCTTTTGGGATTCGCGCCACCCGGTTCAGCCTCTCGGCGCTGTGAGGAGAGCGCCCCGCTGCCTGCCGAAACCCCTCCCCCGGAGCCCATCAAGCCGGATATGTGAAGTAGGCGAGGGCCATTTGCTGGCCACTTCCAGGCAATGGTGCATTTCTTCATTCCTCACAAAGGGGGACACCTCCCCAGCGCGCGCCCAGGGGGCAGGGCCAACGCGGCAGGGGCTGGTTCCTCACTGTTTCTAGGCGGCCTTGTGGAGCTAGGACTGAATGCGTTTCAGCATAGATGGCCACCACAAAATTGTACATTGGCTCCTGGCCGGCCTGGGCCAGGACCAAGGCAGCGGGGGCCGTTCCCTCACTATTTCCAGGATGGCCTCGTGGGCCACATGAAACCACTTCGCGGGCTGCATCCGGCCCCCGGGCCTTGTGTTTGACATGTCTGCAGTAGAGGCTTAAAGCCACATTATGTGATGCCCCACAGAAAGACGGGGAAGAGGGAAGCGTATCTTCCTCTTATTATTATTATTATTTATTATTATTTACAATTTTTATACCGCCCCCCTCCCGAAGGACTCGGGGCGGTGTACAGCCCAATTAAAACAACAACACACAAAAATTAAAATTATTAAAAATAAATTAAACAATTTGGCCTAATATTTAAAAACCCAACTAAAAACACAATCCCACTTATAATCCCACAATCTTATAGTGACTCACCAAAGAGACAGCCTGTGAGTTATTGAAAGCAGGGATATGCCAGCACTTTTTGCAGCCTGGAATATTTTTCCTTCCACATCAACGCTGACAGCGCTCGTACATTCATCTAGCAACGCGTATTTTGGCCTTGCAAAGAAAAAAACAACACGATTATTCTTGTTCTTTCTGCTATTCCCCTGAATACTGTACAGGTACTCCGGGGCTTACAACCATTTTTTTTTTAGTGACCGTCTGAAGTTACAACTGCCATTCAAAGAGTGACTTATGATTGTTTTTCACCCTTAGGACTGTTGCCGCATCACTGTGGCCACGGGATCCAAATTCAGATGCCTGCCAATTAGTTCATAGTTATGACGGTGGCAGCGTCCCAGGGCTGTGTGATCCCCTTTTGCGACCGTCGGACCCAGCCAGATCAATGGGGAAGTCAGATTCACTTAACAACGGTGTCAAGAAAGGTCGTAAAATGGGGAAAAAGTCACTTAAGAAATGTCTCACCTAACAACATTTCTCCTGATTCCAGGATGGACAATTTCTCCACTTCAAAGCAACCAGATGGGTGTCCCTGTTTCATCTCCTCTCAAAGAAAGGCCACTAATATTTATGTTTGCTGTTTATCGACACCACCCGCTCGTTTTTCACTCACGCCATTTCCGACCCACACGTTTCTCGTTAAAAACGATTATTTTTCCCCCTTTCTTGCAGATCTCCATAGGAAGATACGGCTGAAATCACCTCTTTTTGTCTCACCTCCTTTCAGCTGACTGAGGGCTTTTTACAGAGCCCGGTGGAAGCCTCCTACTGTCCTTGGAAACTTGCACGGGATAAATTGTGTCATGCCAGACACATTGGATAGAATCCATAGCTTCTGGAGGACACCCAGTTGCCACCTGTGCGTTTTTTTTTTCCTTTTTCAGAATCTCTCTGACCGAAATCCACACCAAGAGGTGACTCAATAGGCCTCGTTCTTTCTGCTTTGCTGGATCCCATTGTTGCTAATTCTTTGCTTGCATTTATAGTATCAGGTGCTTATAAACCAGGGTTTCTCAACCATGGCAACGTAGCTGGCCGGAGGATTCTGGGAGTTGAAGTCCAGCAATCTTCAGGTTGCCAAAGTTGAGAAAGACTGCTTTAGACTATCAGTGGCGATATACCAGTGGTGGCGAACCTATGGCACGGGTGCCAGAGGCGGCACTCAGAGCCCTCTCTGTGGGCACGCCGCCATCGCCCCAGTCCTAGGCCTTCAGCTGGGTTTTATAAAACCTTTTCGCTTTAGGCCTCTGTTGTCGTGTGCAAAAAAAAAAAAGATTCAATCAATCAGTCAATTTCAACTTCTCGCGGGAAAAAAAAGCTCTTGCAAAGTTGGAATTGGTTGATTGAACTTTTTAGTCCCACCCAGTCTGCCGTTACCACCGCAGCCACGCCCAGCCAATGGGCCACGCCCGGCCAATGGGCCACACCCACCCGGCACTCAACGATGCAGAAGTGGGTTTTGGGTTGCAATTTGGGCACTTAGTCTCTAAAACAGCGGTTCTCAACCTTTTCCGGGGCTCGACCCCGGCCCGCATCATGCAAAAAAAAAAATTAAAAAATGGCGGGGCCGCACCGCACATGCGTGGCGTGACGGGGTGCACCGCGCATGCGCAGCGTGACGGCCCGCATGGCGATAGGGAAAAAATGGCTGACCAAAAAAAAAATGGCGGGCCTGCACCGCGCATGCGTGGCGCGACGGGGCGCATCGCGCATGCGTGGCGCGACGGCCCGCATCGCGATAGGAAAAAAATGGCCGACCCCAAAAAAATGGCCAACCCCCCAAAAAATGGTGGACTGCGATTCTTGGCGACCCCTGTGAAATGGTCGTTCGACCCCAAATGGGGTTGCGACCCACAGGTTGAGAACCGCTGCTCTAAAAGGTTCGCCATCACTGCGATATACTAACTCATAAGTGTTCTATCCTCACTGAAATCAAAAATATTAAGATTTGTTCTGTCCCAGTCTACATGAGTCCTTGTTATGCTCACAAGAAGAAACGCCTCTTCCAAGAAACAGGTAGGAACCGCAGGAAAAAAACAACCCCTTTTATTCTCACAAACCTGAGTCAATGTCCAAGGCAAACAAACACAGTCCACGGAAACTACATCCTCACACGAACGGCAACCAGCACCTCCCACACCTTCCCTTTTATAATTCAGCCAAGGCGTGGCTGCCTAATGCCTTCTCCTTTGCCTTTGGAGGCACCCCATTGCATGCCTCTGTCCTGCTCGCTTCTCTTGCCTGTGCATTCGTGCATCTGGGATTTGTCCCAGCTGTTCTTCATCACTGTCCAACTCAGGCTCCCAGCACAGCTGTGTCTCAGCCTGAGCGCGAGTAGAGGGGCCAGGCTCCTCGTCCGACTGTAAGTCTTGGAGCTCCTCAGAGCCTTCCTCTGACTCTGAGGTCACTCCAGGCCCTTCCTCCTCATCCTCCTCTGATTCCTCAGACTCAGCTGCCGGGTCGACCGGCTAACGAGGAATAACAGCAAGACTTACCTGTGATAAAACATCCGAGCCATCCCCATTCTCTGCTTCTCTCCTCCAGACAAGACATCTTTCCAATCGATCACAGCGTTCCAACCTTCGGGAAGACACATAAAAGTCACAAGGGGCTTCCTGTGTATTTTACAAACTCTTTTCATCCTTTGTAAGGCAACCTTCGTCAGCTCAAAAGAAGAGTTCCGCGAACGCTGTAAAAGTGGCTCAGGCTATGGGGAGATCTTTGCTGAAACTGGTTTTGTTGGCCTTGGCAATCCCAACTTCCTAATGATACGCCATATTTTCCCGGGGGGGGGGAATGCATACCTCCCTCTCTCTGAATAATATGATTCAGATGAACTATCTGTAGGATAATTTCTAGGTCCAGGTCTTGGTATCCTTTCCCATGCATGTCATCCACTGAATCAGGATAGATGACTTGATCCCGTAGCGTTCCCAGGGACATGTAAGGCCTGAAAGAAATAAAAAGAGAATTGGATTTTGCCTTCTTCGTGCCTGGGATATCGCATCTCAGACCTGCTATTTCAGGCTGCTGTTCTCCGAGCAGCACATAATGCTTTAAACCAGCGGTTCTCAACCTGTGGGTCGCGACCCCATTTGGGGTCGAACGACCATTTCATGGGGGTCGCCAAACAACGCAGTGCGCCATTTCCCCCCCCTTTTCCTTAGCTGTGCTACTCCCTCTTATTCTATTGGCTTTTGAAAGCCAATAGAATAGACTCTCTTGAATAGAGTCTAATTCTATTGGCTTTCCAAAGCCAATAGGAATTGTCCAGGCTGTCTCTGCCCTGCTGAGCCCGCCAAAAGTCCCAGTCTGCAAACGGTGCTGCAAGTTGTCTGCAGCGAAGGCGAGCTCTCCGGAAGTTTCCACCCCTCCCTGCTGAGCAACTACTAAAAATGTAAGTAAAAGAGGGCCAGAGGTGGGAGGTGGGAGGCCGGTGGGCGCAGGGAGGGTTGCTGGCGTGTGTGGGACCCGGCGGGTGCCTTACCTCCCTTGGGCTGGGCCAGCTGGTGGCCTCGGCCGGCGCAGGGGGCGGCACCACGCATGCGTGGCACTCTCGGGCAGGGAAAGTCCTCGACTTACGACCGGTTGGGGAAGTCCTCAACTTACGATCGGTTGGAAAGTCCTCGACTTACGACCGGTTGGGAAGTCCTCGACTTACGACCGGTTGGGGGTCGCGGCATTAAAAAGGTTGAGAACCACTGCTTTAAACGCCACGTTTCTAAATTATCTGAGGACAATTGTTTCCTCAACTTGCTGGAAGAAAACAATGCATTGTTTACAGAAGAAATGATTAGAGTTTATTAGCGGGGATAATTCTGGCTTAAGAAGAATTGGAAGGAAAATTCACACACGAAACAGAAAATCCGGCATTAAGCCGGCACTATACCTACGCAAGATGGGCAGCAAAGAAGTCTGAACACTGAGTAAAAAAAAATATGTATTTTTATTGTCTTCCATACCAAGCTGATACAAATGGGGGAATTTTCGTGGACTATTTGAAAGCGGTTCTTTTTCCAAATCCATACAGCCTCTTATTTTTTTTAATAAACATTCCTAATTATTCCCAAGTCTGATCATCTGGATACCTTTTTTTTGCCTGGAATTATGAGCTGAATGTAGAAATGGGGGTGTGTTTTGGATGTGTTTCGTTGGCTGGTTCGTTGGTTTGCTTTATTAGCCATACATTAAACTGGTCGATCCATCTAACATGGTCAACAAGAGTTCTAAAATGTTGCCTCTCACTGGCCTAATCAACTGTAATGTTTTACATTCCTGATTCCATTCTGACAATCAGGGGGTATCTGTGGGAAAGGAAGGGCGGGCGGAATAAAAAACTTCCAGCCACAATTTAAATTTTGCTTCTTGTTTTACTGTGCACATGAAAAACAACCGGGCGTCAACTGCGTCCTTGCAGTAACACTCTTTGTTAAATCGTTGAAAAACTGTCTCCTTGAAAAATGGAGAAAAATCATCCACCAGGGAAGAGAATACAGGTTAAGTCCTCAGCTTACGACCGCAACCGTGCCCAAGATTTCTGTTGCTAAGCGAGACAGTTGCTGAGTGGGTTTTTTCCCCTCCCATTTTACAAGCTGGCTTGCCACAGTTGCTAAATGAGTCACGGCAGTTGTTGAGTCAGTAACCGTGACTCTGACTTTCTCATTGACTTTAATAATAATAATAGCAAAGTTGGGAGGGGCCTTGGAGGTCATCTAGTCCAACCCCATACCCAGGCAGGAATCTTTATACGATTTCAGAGAAATGGCTGTCCAGTCTCTTCTTAAAAACCTCCAGTGTTGGAGCATTCACCACTTCTGGAGGCAAGGAGTTCCACTGGTTCATTGTTCTAACTGTCAGGAAGTTTCTCCATAGTTCCAGGTTGCTTCTCTCCTTGATTAGTTTCCATCCGTTGCTTCTTGTCCTGCCTTCAGGCGCAAAATGTGATCATGTGACCCCAAGGACGCTGCAACTGTCAAAAAGTACAAGTCAGTTGCCAAGCGTCTGAATGTTGGTCACATGACCATGGAGATGCTGCCACGGTTGCAAGTGTGGAAAAGGGTCCTGAGTCACTTTTGCAGTGCCGTTGTAACTTTGAAACATCACTAAATGGACTTGTTGTAAGTCGAGGTTCACATGCACCTCCTTGCCAGCAATCAGCATCCAGATGAGCAGAGATTCACACCCAGATTAACACTAGGCCAGGGGTGGGCAACCTTGGCTCTTTTATGACTCATGGACTTCAACGTCACATTGATGGCAAAAGCCGGCTGACATAAAAACACTGGAATTCACTGTTAATGTTCTTACAGGGAGGATTAAAGCCTCAATCCTGACCTACATTCTGATAAATGCAAATACGGGCAACCGAAAAAAATGGGAATTACTAATTTATATTTATCAAAGTGATTTATAGCCATTATTCCATAGAGGTGAAACACGTCTTTGGTATAATCTATTATCCAAGTTATAGTTAAGATCCCACCACCACCATCATCATCATCATCATCATCATCATCATCATCATCATTATTATTATTGTTTATTTAAAATTTTACATGCAGCGAGAGTCAAATCTAAAGAAAAGGAAGGGAAAAGATTAAGAAATAAGCAAGCAAAAAAAAAAGAGGAGTTGTGAAATACGTCTTCCTGCTTTCTCTACAATCTTATAATCCTCTGTCTCTCTTAGAGCAGTGGTTCTCAACCTTTTTAATGCCACGACCCCCCCCAAACCGGTCGTAAGTCGAGGACTTCCCAACTAGTCGTACGTCGAGGACTTCCCAACCGGTCGTAAGTCGAGGACTTTCCCTGCCCGGGAGCACCACGCATGCGTGGTGCCGCCCCCTGCGCCGGCCGAGGCGTGGCTGGCAAGGGGCAGCAACGGCGCAGGGTGACCACGGGCTGGGCCACCTGCTGGCCCAGCCCAAGGGAGGTAAGGCACCCGCAGGGCCCCACGCGCGCCAGCAACCCACCCTGCGCCCGCCGGCCTCCCACCTCCCACCCCTGGCCCTCTTTGACTTACATTTTTAGTAGTTGCTCAGCAGGGAGGGGTGGAAACTTCCAGACAGCTCGCCTTCGCTGGAGACAACTTGCAGCACCGTTTGCAGACTGGGACTTTTGGCGGGCTCAGCAGGGCGGAGACAGCCTGGACAATTCCTATTGGCTTTTGAAAGCCAATAGAATTAGACTCTATTCAAGAGAGTCTATTCTACTGGCTTTCAAAAGCCAATAGAATAAGAGGGAGTAGCACAGCTAAGGAAAAGGGGAAAAAATGGCGGACTGCGTTGTTTGGCGACCCCCGTGAAATGGTCGTTCGACCCCAAATGGGGTCGCGACCCACAGATTGAGAACCGCTGTCTTAGAGGTATATAAATCCGTTCAAACCCTAGTAGTCCATATATTTTTAATCCTCAGATCCACAAAATCTGCTCAATCTCTACTACTGGTTCTTGATTTTTCACTAATGTGCGACTTTCTCCACCGAAATTAGCTCACGAGTATGCCAGGCCAGGTTCTATTTCTTGCACAATTCTTTAAGGGAGGAGTTAATTGATCTGTGCCTCAAATAACTGTCAGTCAGCTTCTCTGTCCAGCATCCAGCAGGGTCTGTTAAATATTTCAAAGAGCTCAGTTACTATAACTGAGTTTAATTAGCTTACACCCCTTAGCACAGCTCAATCAGCACAGAGCTTAGCGTATTTTTTTCATACAGAGCTGGTTATAATTAGAAGTCAAGACACAGGAAGGGAAAAAAGTGACCAGCTATTGTTCCATTACAGAAGTGCAAAAAGTGTAAAAGTCTTCGGTGTGGGAAGGTACCGTGGCCAGTCCAAGTGGTGTTTGGGGGGGGGGCTGGAGAGGTCTAGCTAGGCCAGGGGTAGGCAACCTTGGCTCTTTTATGACTCATGGACTTCAACTCCCAGAATTCCTGAGCCAGCCACGCTGAGGGAAAAGGAAGAGGTTTCCAAGGTGAGCCATGCTGGCTAAGGAATTCTGGGAGTTGAAGTCCACCAGTCATAAATGAGCCAAGGTTGCCTGCCCCTGGTCTAGGCCTAGGCCGCTTTATGACTCGTGGACTTCAACTCCCAGAATTCCTGAGCCAGCCTGGCTCAGCTTGGAAACCTCTCCCTTTCCCCTCAGCGTGGCTGGCTCAGGAATTCTGGGAGTGGAAGTCCACGAATCATAAAAGAGCCACGGTGGCCTACCTCTTGCCTAGGCCTAAGCCACTTTATGGCTCGTGGACTTTAACTCCCAGAATTCCTGAGCCAGCCTGGCTCAGCTTGGAAACCTCTCCCTTTCCCCTCAGCATGGCTGGCTCAGGAATTCTGGGAGTTGAAGTCCATGAGTCATAAAAGAGCCAAGGTTGCCTACCCCTGAGCTAGGCCCTCTGATGTTTCACAGGTGAGCTCATTTGCTGGCACACGGTAAAGTATCACCAACATCCATCCATCCATCCATTATATTTCTATAGCCACCCATCTCAATCAAGGACTCTGCCATCCAAAAAGGTCAGTACGTTGAGGATATGCAGCTATTCACAAAATCATAGGAAGGGATCCCAGAGGTCATTACATCCAACCCCCTCTCCCCCCACACCCGCCCGCACTGCACACTGTAGGATTCCTTACGCCGTGGAAAATGCAGAAAACGTTCTTCAACCGATCTAAGAATCCAAGGTGATCTTCATAAACTTTCCGTGTAGGACGTATTCTTCCCTTTGGGATGTTATTTTGGGGAGCTACTCTGAGCAAGACATAGAAGATATATTCATTGGGTTGGTCTTGCAGGTCTTCCAGTCCCCTGCTGAGGCAGGAGACCTTACACCATTCTGGACAAGTGACTGTCCAGTCTCTTCTTGAAAACCTCCAGTGATGAAGTACCTACAACTTCTGAAGCCACACCGCTGATTGCTTGTTCTCGCGATCAGGAGATTTCCCTTAATTCTAGGTTGGATCTTTCTTGGGTGATACTCCACCCGTTACTTCTTGTCCTGTCCTCAAGTGCTTTGGAGAATAGGTGAACCCTCTTTTCTCTTTCCCTTAAGTACTGGAAGACTGCTATCCTATCACTCCTAGTCTTTCTCTTTGGTAGGCTAGACATAGCCATCCCCATCCCTCAACTGTTCACTATGCGGTTTAGCGCCCGTAGACCCCCTTATTATGAACCGATTTGGTAAGAAACGAAAATTCCAAACCTTTGTGGAATGTAGAACATATGCTGGGGAGGTGGTTTGTAAAGAACCCCTTCGTAGACGGGCCACAAGCCACTTAGAATCCTGAAAAGCGAGCTCTTCCCACAACCATTGGGACCTGCAATTAGGAGATGCATGCCTTCCTCAACCTGCAAAGGGGAGTGAGAGACGCAGTCACTTTGGGAAGAGGGCTTGTTTTCACCTGGCTTTTTATAGCAACAGCACTTAAGATTTATATACCGTTCCATTAGGGCTTTACAGACCGCTCTTTGGGCGGGTTTACAGTGCCCCCAACAATCTGGGTCCTCATTTTACCAATCTTGGAAAGATGGAAGGCTAAGTCAACATAGAGCCGGTCAGGATCGAACTCCTGGCAGTGGGCAGAGTCCGCCTGCAATACTGCATTCTAACCACTGCGCCACTACTGCAGAGGTAACAATAGCACTGATATACCGCTTAATCGTGCTTTACAGCCCTCTCTAAGCGGTTTACAGCGTCAGCGTGTTGCCCTCAACAATCTGGGTCCTCATTTTATCAACCTCGCAAGGCTGGAAGGCCGAGTCAACCTTGAGCTGGTCAGAATCGAACTCCTGGCTGTAGGAATGCAGAGTCAGCCTGCAATACTGCATTCTAACCACTGTGCCACCATGGCAGAGATAGCAAGAGCAATCGCACTTAGACTTATATACCGCTTCACCGTGCTTTACAGCCCACTCTAAGCGGTTTATAGAGTCAGCATATGGCCCCCAGCAATCTGGGTCCTCATTTTACCAACCTCGGAAGGAGGGAAGGCCGAGTTAACCTTGAGCTCGTCAGAATCGAACTCCTGGCTGTAGGAATGCAGAGTTAGCCCTCAATACTGCATCCCAACCACTGCATAGCCAGGATTCTTTTTTATCAAGATGACTGGCACCATCCAAGGGTCCCCCACCCACCCTCGAACATGCTGGTTCAATGACTTTAAGATTCACCCTAAATTGCTCGGGCGGCACCCTGGCACCACATCTGGAGGGGATGGAGACTGAGGAGTGAAGGTCAGAGGGAAGTAGGGAGGTGGTAGGAGGAGGGAGGAGAGAGAGGGAGGCAGAGAGTGGGTGGATAGAAGTAGAGGTAGGGAGAAAGGAAGAGGGGGATGTGGTGGTGGGGTGCCGACGAGCAATACCCATAGTTATTTTAACTATTTTAGCTAAGTTTTTATGTTTTGTTTTTGTGATGGAAAAAGTTGTAGATGATTGTACTCAGTTGAGTTGTTTTAATTTGATTTTTTTTGTTATATTTATAATTATAAAATTAATAAAAAAAGATATTGAAAAAAAAAAGATTCACCCTAAGATTTGGTTAGCTGTGTGTCCCTCTTCCCAGCCTGGATCCTTAGCTCGCATAAGAAATTCAAGCACAACTGAAGTGTACCGAAGCAACAAATTATTTCCAAAAGTATCTTTCACAAGATACGTTAACAGTGAATTATCTGCATCCCTAATGGTACCCAATTCTACTTACACATCAGTTATGGATGTCAACTGATATATAAATATCGGCCTAAAATGGCTATTATTGCCCATCGAAACATAAACTGAAAGGCAGTACTGTGCATTACAATTTGCATCTGACTATTGCTTCCTATTTTAGTAACCATCAAGCCAATTTATTTTTAAAAACAGGAGCATCGGTCTCTCTGTGAAGGGCAGGGAAAAATACATCCCGACATATTCACAGGCTATGATTGATGACAAATCTCAGTTTTGGATACTTCTTACGATTGTAGCAGCAGTTTCTAGCTTCAACGGCACAGTTTTAAAAAAATGAACTCAGAATTTGTTATACTCCACAATGTAGGTAGTCCTTGATTTACAACTGTAACAGAGCACAGAATTTCCAATGTAAGTCATGGCGGTCGTAAGTCGAGACACCCATCTGACGAGAGCCGATTTTACAATTAAGGAAAGGGGGTCGACATTAAGGAAGTCTATGTATTGCTGCAGGCATTATTTTAATATTATATACTCTTTGGGACACTGAGGGAGATAAGAGGTGGGCCCGTGTCCCAGCTTGCATCTGGTGATTGCGAGCTGAATGACGGAGAGAGCTCAATTTATACAGTAAGACCCATAGACACAAACGGGAGTTTTTATTAACGACTGACTGCAAACACATTCAGTCGCTGTAGTTACTTCTCGTGTTCTTGCAGAGCACAGAGACTAGGAGATACAGTAGTGGCCAAAATGGTGGAAACCTTTTTGGGAAAAGTGTACAGTAGAAATGCCACCTTGGGTTAAGTGTCCACCCATTTTTCTTCTCATTTCTTTATAACTGTAGCCTTGTTCACTTCATAATCCTATTTTACATCGCTTTCTGGGCGACCAGTCAACTCTTTGCACCATTCCTTGAATTGTATGACGTTTTACAAGCTCACTAAAAGAAAGAACACAAAAAAACCCCAACCAACTTGATAGCTCTCTATATGGGGCTACCTCTGAAAAACGTTCGGAGACTTCAGGTCATGCAGAATGCAGCCACGCAAGCAGTGTTGGGCCTGCCTAGAAATGCCCACATTTCGGCATCACTCCGTGAGCTGCATTGGCTGCCAATTGGTCTCCGAACGCAATTCAAAGTGTTGGTTATGACCTATAAAGCCCTACATGGCATCGGACCAGGTTACTTACGGGACCGTCTGCTGCTCCATGAAACCCAGCGACCGGTTAGGGCCCACAGAGTCGGCCTTCTCCAGGTCCCGTCAGCCAGACAGTGTCACCTGGTGGGGCCTAGGGGAAGAGCCTTCTCTGTTGCGGCCCTAGCCCTCTGGAACCAACTTCCCCCGGAGATCCGTATTGCCCCCACCCTCTCCGCCTTTCGCAAATTGCTAAAGACACATCTTTGCCGACAGGCCTGGGGCAGTTAACATCTTGCCCCTAGCCAGTGTATGTTTGTGTGCATGTTTGTTTGGATGATTGATTTTTTAATTAAAGGGTTTTTCTTATAAAGTATTTTAATGTTAGATTTCTATCCATGTTGTGAGCCGCCCTGAGTTCCTGGAATAGGGCGGCATAGAAATCCAATAAATAAATAAATAAATAACACACTGACCAATGTCCTCCTCTCAGCTTCAATACATGACATCAATCACCGGATCCTACTGTGATCCGATTGGCTCATGGCCAAAACAAGATGACACCCGATTGGCTCTCTAAACACTCGTGCTCATTGGCTACAATCAGATGAAGGAAAGCTACCTGAGATCAACCGAAGCAAATTGTGCTTCCTTTTTCTGGTTTATCTGGCTATAACTTTTCACAGAATACAATACAGATAATCGAACAAACTTTATTGCATGACATTCTTGATTAAATTATCTTTCCACTGATATATGATTTTATGGTACTACTCCCCCCAAAAAAGTGGTGTTATTAGCCATCCAACCTCAAAAATACACTTTGCCCAAAAGGTTTCCACAATTTTGGCCACTACTGTATATAGGTCCTGGAAGACCTATACAGGCGATCCTAGACTTACCGTTCAAAGTTACAACGGCACCCCAAAAAATGGGACTTAGGACCAATTTTCAGATCGTTGCGGCATCCCCACGGTCAGCTGATCAAAATTCAGATGCTTGGCAACTGGCATGTACTTAAGACGGTTGCAGTGTCCCGGGGTCACGTGATCATCCTTTGTAACTTTCCCGGCTGGCAAAGTCCAACAAGCAAAGTCAAATGGGGGGGGGGGGAAGCCAGATTCACTTAACAACCCCATGATTCACTTCACAAGCTGAAGTGAATTCCATCAAAGCTCTGCCCCACCCCCCCAAAAAATAGGTTGTAAATTTGGGTCAAAGCTTGTTTAACCACCACTTCGCTTAGCGACGGAAATGTTGGGCTCAGTCGAGGTCGAGGACTACCTGTAATGGGATAAACTCAACATTTCTGCCTCTGGTCGTCGAGCTGCTATGCCTACCTTGCTTGATTCTCCCCATTTTTTCCATATGCTTGTCCAAGTATTAACATAAGGTACAAGAACTCTGTGTTCGTTTTGTGCTAACTGGGATGACAACAATCAGAAGATTCCTGCATAGCCTCTTACTTTGAAGTTTAGCTTGGAAACCACCACATCTCCATTTGGGGTAATTATAGGGACATTTTCACAGATAATCCCATGATCAATATCTATTACTTTTCCTATAAGTAAAAAAAAAAAAAAGAAAGACAAAAAAGCACAAAGTACATTAATAGAGCAAGCAGAAGACACACAAGCGCAGACAGAAAGTTATCGTTCCGGGAACGGCTGTTTTGGCAGACAGACCTTTGTCACCGGGTGAGTTTCACACAAAAAGGCCTTCCTAAAATTCTAGATGGGATTAAGGAAGAGATTGGACTTTGGTTTCTCAATTCTTCGGTTATGTTAAGAACTTGCACCAATGTCCATCACAGAGGAAGCTTAAATCACTACAAATTTGTTATATGGTGTTAACGTTTATTTAACACTTTAGGAAATGGTTCTATATATATATGTATGTATGTATGTATGTATGTATGTATGTATGTATGTATGTATATGGAATGAGTGTGTGTGGGTAGATATGGATAGATATGGATAGATATGGATAGATATGGATAGATAGATAGATAGATAGATAGATAGATAGATAGATAGATAGACAGACAGATAGACAGACAGACAGACAGACAAGAGATGATAATAGACATAGATAGGCAGACAGATAAATGATAAAGGTAGAGATAGAGATAGATAGATAGATAGATAGATAGATAGATAGATAGATAGATAGATAGATAGATAGATAGATAGATAGATAGATAGATATACAGATTATATAGATTATATATAGATATAAGAACATAAGAACATAAGAAGAGCCATGCTGAATCAGGCCAAAGCCCATTGAGTCCAGCATTCTGTGTCACACAGTGGCCCACCAATTGTACATGGGGATCTTGAGCAGAAAGAGAAGGCAAAACCCTCCCTTTCCCTTGACCCCCAACAAATGGTACCCAAGGGAATCCTGCCTGCCTCAACCAACATAGAGGCGGCACATGGACATCTGTTTTAATAACCACCGATACACTTGGCATCCATGAATCTATCTAGCCCTGCCTTGAAGCTGTCAAGGCTGACAGCTGTCACGACCCCTTCAGGAAGTGAATTCCATAAATCAACGACCCTCTGGGTATATATATATAGATGTAGGTCTTTGGTTCTTCGGGTTTTCTCCCACGTAGAATTTGAAGTGTCTTGGTGACGTTTCGACGAAGTCTCATTCGTCATCTTCAGGCTGGTGCTTTTGGCTTGAAGATGACGAATGAGACTTCGTCGAAACGTCGCCAAGACACTTCAAATTCTACGTGGGAGAAAACCCGAAGAACCAAAGACCTACATACAAACACCCGCGAAAACCTCAGAAAACAGATATATAGATATAGATACAGATATATAGATACAGATACAGATATATAGATATAGATATAGATATATAGAGATATAGAGATATAGATACAGATATATAGATAAAGATATGGAATGATTTCCAAGCCCAACTAGGGCAGTATTTCCAATCTTGGCCAATTTAAGACATGGGGATTTCAACTCCCAGAATTCCCCAGCCAGCCATGCATAGCTCACCACCCATGCACATGGGGCCCAACTCCTTGCTAAACAACTGCCTCCTTGCTTAGGGACAGAAATGTTGGGTTGTGCATGTGATATATAACAAGGCATGTAAAAAGGGGGTTGAATCTGCATCACAAGGGCACAGTGGTTTTATTTTTATTTTGTCATTTCATTCTGCCTCCTCTTCCCTCCTTCCTGTCCTGAAAATACCTCTGCACTAAGCAATCCTGCAAATTGCTCTTTGCCATCGATCGTTATGCTTTTAAGCGGTCAGCGTTTATTAAAATGGAGAGTAGCTGTACTTCAATACAGCCACTGGATAAGGGAAAGTCTGCACGGACGTTTATTTGAATCAACCAAACAGCCTTTTGACTTTTCATTTGAAAGAGTTTCTTGACTTCATCTTCATACCACCAAAAGTCAAGGATTGTATTAGAGCAGGGGTCTTCAAACTTGGCCCTTTCATGACTCATGGACTTCAGTTCCCAGAATTCCTGAGTCAGCATGGCTCAGCTTGGAAACCTCTCCCTTTTCCCTCAGCGTGGCTGGCTCAGGAATTCTGGGAGTTGAAGTCCACGAGTCATAAAAGAGCCAAGGTTGCCTACCTCTGGCCTAGGCCTAGGCCGCTTTCTGACTCGTGGACTTCAACTCCCAGAATTCCTGAGCCAGCATGGCTCAGCTTGGAAACCTCTCCCTTTCCCCTCAGCGTGGCTGGCTGAGGAATTCTGGGAGTTGAAGTCCACGAGTCATAAAAGAGCCAAGGTTGCCTACCTCTGGCCTAGGCCTAGGCCGCTTTCTTACTCGTGGACTTCAACTCCCAGAATTCCTCAGCCAGCATGGCTCAGCTTGGAAACCTCTCCCTTTCCCCTCAGCGTGGCTGGCTCGGGAATTCTGGGAGTTGAAGTCCACGAGTCATAAAAGGGCCAAGACTGAAGACCCCCTGTATTAGAGGCAGCTAGAGAGCATTCAAGCACAGAGGGGCTATTTTTAAAATGTTAACAGCCTTAGCTGGAGTAAAAAGTTATACTAATAAAATAGTATGCTTTTTAAAATATTAACAGAATAACAGAGTTGGAAAGGGACCTTGGCGGTCTTCTAGTCCAAGCTCTTGCACAAGCAGGAAACCCTATAACATTTTAGACAAAGAGTGGTCCAGTCTCTTCTTAAAAATCACCCACAACTTCTGGAGGCCAGTTGTTCCACTGGTTAGTTATTCTGCCTGCCAGGAAATTTCTCCTTAGTTCTCAGTTTCTTCTCTCCTTGATTAGCTTTCACCCATTGCTTCTTGTCCTGCCTTCAGGTGCTTTGGAGAATAGGATGTCCCCCCTTGTTTGTGACAGCCCCTCAAATATTGGGCAATGCTATCATGTCACCCCTTGTCATTTTCATTAAATTAGACCATGGGTAGGCAACCCTGGCTCTTTTATGACTCGTGGACTTCAACTCCCAGAATTCCTGAGCCAGACACGCTGAGGGGAAAGGGAGAGGTTTCCAAGCTGAGCCATGCAGGCTCAGGAATTCTGGGAGTTGAAGTCCACGAGTCAGAAAGCGGCCTAGGCCTAGGCCAGAGGTAGGCAACCTTGGCTCTTTTATGACTCGTGGACTTCAACTCCCAGAATTCCTGAGCCAGCCACGCTGAAGGGAAAGGGAGAGGTTTCCAAGCTGGGCCATGCTGGCTCAGGAATTCTGGGAGTTGAAGTCCACGAGTCAGAAAGCGGCCTAGGCCTAGGCCAGAGGTAGGCAACCTTGGCTCTTTTATGACTCGTGGACTTCAACTCCCAGAATTCCTGAGACAGCCACACTGAGGGGAAAGGGAGAGGTTTCCAAGCTGAGCCATGCTGGCTCAGGAATTCTGGGAGTTGAAGTCCACGAGTCAGAAAGCGGCCTAGGCCTAGGCCAGAGGTAGGCAACCTTGGCTCTTTTATGACTCGTGGACTTCAACTCCCAGAATTCCTGAGCCAGCCATGCTGAGGAGAAATGGAGAGGTTTCCAAGCTGAGCCATGCTGACTCAGGAATTCTGGGAGTTGAAGTCCATGAGTCATAAAAGAGCCAAGGTTGCCTACCTCTGGCCTAGGCCTAGGCCGCTTTCTGACTCGTGGACTTCAACTCCCAGAATTCCTGAGCCAGCCATGCTGAGGAGAAATGGAGAGGTTTCCAAGCTGAGCCATGCTGACTCAGGAATTCTGGGAGTTGAAGTCCATGAGTCATAAAAGAGACGAGGTTGCCTACCCCTGAACTAGACACACCCAATTCCTGCAACCATTCTTCATAAGTTTTAACCTTTCATTTATTCATGCATTTATTCATTCGTTACTTCATTCATTTATTCTAATAATATTGTTCGACATTGTACAGTATCAGCAGTTGCTCTCTCTCTCACACACACACACGCTGAAATGAGCCACATTGTCTGTGTTCAGAGCTTTAATGCAGCATTAAAGTCCATTCAGTGGCTCTTTACTCATTATGCCCACTGAATGTGCAATTAGGTATTAACAGGATCATGCTAAGAATATTACATTGCATGTCATGTTCATGAATTTTCACGTAATATCCATGATGTCAGCAAATGATGCCAACCAATGAAAGGACACATTCCAACATATACAGTATGTTGGAATTGTGTATAATTGTATATTCTTTACCCTTTTAAGGGGTCCTCACTTGTATCTGTGTGGGCCTCTCCTTGTTAATGTATAAATAAAGAAATACTAATCTACTTTTTTGGCTCAGATCCTATTTTGGGCTAGAGAACTCTTTGCCTGTTAATTTTGCCAATTTTACTGGCTAGAAGTGATTAACTCTTCTCTGCTGGATCCACTGCCAGTGACAGAGAACGTATAGATTATCCTTTAATAAATGCCTAGTTATAAAAGCAGTACAAAGCTAGTGAGAAACACAGATACTTAAGAACAGATATAAGCCGTCTCACCGTTTCCATGTTAAATTGTACCCAGATGTGAAATATTAAAAAATAAATAAATCAAGAAACAGAAATGTATGGATTACCTTTGATTTCTAAAGGGCCATTAATGCATTGTTTGGCTTTATTCCTTTTCTTGTTGCTGTTTTCCCGTTCCGGAGTAAGGTTTGACATTTTGTAAATGCCCCTTTTTACTTCATCGAAAACTGAAAACATATTGTAAACACGGGCAGTGTAGCCGGCTAATTCTGCAATCTGCAAAACAACAAACAATCACAAATTAAAGCCATAATGATAAGTTATATGGACTAAGCACCAAAATAAATGCTTTGTTTATTGTTGCAAAGGGGTGAATTTGCATTTTAGTAATCTGGCTTTTGATGAAGAACAAAATCTCTGAATTCATCATCAGATATTTTTCTCTTCACAATAGAAGATCCACAAAAGTCAACATTTAAACTAAAGTAAGGTATGAAGTTTCCAATAGTTTGATGGCTGAATCAGTAAGCCTTTTTAAAATTCTGACAGGTTCTGGGGCAGAATATTAATTTGAAATTATACACACTTTCTTCTGCTGCAGAAATGGAGCAGTTAAACTCCGACTTTACTAAGAAATGTGGAGTTTAATTGGCTATAGGGGAGAGCAAGAAATGATTGGAAATGTAAAAGAACATTTTTGGATCTAATTATATCCTAAGAACTCCCCGTCTATCAGAACTGATTGCGTGTCTCAGATGGTAACACACCCTGCTTGAAAATGAATAATCTTCAGCGCTTCAATCGTATGATTCCTTTAAATGGCGGCAACAAATGAATTTCTGAGTCAGAGGACCTGATGAAATTCATTCATTCATTCATTCATTCATTCATTCATTCATTCATTCATTCTACATCCTGCCTATTGCTCCCATCTCTCACCACAGTAACCCTGTGAGGTAGGTTGAGTTGATAGACAATGATTGGCCAAAGGTCATCTAGTGAGCTTCCATGGAACGGAATGGAATAGAGAAAGGAATGGAATAGAGAATAGAGTAGAGCGGAGTGGAGTGGAGTGGAGTAGAGTGGAGGAGTGGAGTGAAGTGGAGTGGAGTAGAGTGGAGTAGAGTAGAGTGGAGTGGAGTGGAGTAAAGTGGAGTGGAGTAGAGTGGAGTGGAGTAGAGTAGAGTAGAGTAGAGTGGAGTGGAGTGGAGTGGAGTGGAGTGGAGTGGAGTGGAGTAGAGTAGAGTGGAGTGGAGGAGTGGAGTGGAGTGGAGTAGAAGTGGAGTGGAGTGGAGTGGAGTGGAGTGGAGTCGAATGGAGTAGAGTGGAGGAGTGGAGTGGAGTGTATCTGTTTTTTAAAACCACACATTCGCGCGCACACACACACACACACACACAGAGAGAGAGAGAGAGAGAGAGAGAGAGAGAGAGAGAGAGAGAGAGAGAGAGAGAGAGAGAGAGAGAGAGAGAGAGAGAGAGAGAGAGAGAGAGCCAATGGTAAAAATGTAAATTTTCATGCTGCTAAAGAAAATTAAGAAAAGATGGTTTAATTGAGCGGTCATTATATTCTCCTAATATGTCACTGGGTGCGCCACAGTTTCCCCAAAGTTTGAGAAATGTTGCCAGGCCTATTTTGCCTATAGTACACCGTTATGTACCGCGTAACTGGAAAACATGGAAATTTTCCCATCTGAACAATCCGGCTGGCCCGCCTTCACTTCCTGCTGATTCCGTGGCACCCCAATTCAATTGAACGAAGCGCACCGTAAGGGAGTAGTGAACCTTGTTATCTGGCTTGAGTGCACCGCCCTGGGTTTCTGCAGAAAACAGCGCCATTTCTGAGAAAGGACAAGGCTTCAGTCGATCATCCCAAACGAAGAGTGAGCATTCTCCTTTTGCAAACTGACCTCAGAAGTTTACAGTAGATCCCCCTTTCTGTTATCAAGGCTAAGCGAATGGAATACCTCTTTGTAGGAAGACATGATCCGTTCAATGGCATCTGCTCCAGAAACTAACAAATTTCGTGAGGTAGTGAAGGTTTCCGTCCGTTCGCTCACCATGGCTTGTTTCTGGCCATTGTCCAAATCTATCGACGAGAAAAACAATCAATGGAAGCAATGTTTTCAACATTTTATTGGAAATATTCTAATACGATTAGAAGAAAAAAAAATGGTTGGGCATAGACTCTGGCACTTTGGGGTTTCTTTTATAGTTACAAGAAATTCCTAGTATTCTGAGTACACAAAATATTGATATGAATAAGAAGATGAGCCTGATTAAGGTTGATTAAGCTTACATTTTATACAGAGATCTGCACCTACAGCTAAGATTAGACTCCTGTGAAGTCTGGTTGAAAAATGACTATCATGGTTAGATTCAAGGCGGCGTTTCATGTTTAGGAGGTTTCTGACCATTAGGTGGGGTCTCCATTTTTTTTATTCGGGGGAAAAGTCATGGCAAAATCCTTTATAAAGAGTTGTCTGGAGTTGGATTTTGGCTTCCTTATGTGTTGACAGTAGGGGAATCTTTAGGTCATTTCTCCATGAGGTCTAGGTGCAAATAAAAGGTCTTCAAATGCATACTTAAGGCAACATCTGGATGTACTACCTGGTTGCATCTGGGTTTGTGGTATTCAAGGGATAGGGGCTAAGCTAGGCTAGTGTTAAAGGCCGCTTATGTAGCAATAGCACTTGGCCAGGGGTTCTCAACCTTGGCAACTTTAAGACTTGTGGACTTCAACTCCCAGAATTCTGGGAGTTGAAGTCCACAAGTCTTAAAGTTGCCAAGGTTGAGAACCCCTGACTTAGACGTATCTACCGCTTCACAGTGCTTTGCAGAACTCTCTGACCGGTTTACGGAGTCAGCTTATTGTTCCCAACAATCTGGGTCCTCATTTTACCAACCTCAGAAGGATGGAAGGTTGAGTCAACCTTGAGTCCCATCAGGATCGAACTCCAGGCAGTGGGCAGAGTTTGCCTGATATCCTGCATTTTAACCACTGGTTATTATCTATGTATTGAATTAGTTTCCCATCTCTTTTTTTCAGAATGGGTTATACCAGGGGTGGGAATCTTGGCTCTCTTATGACTCGTGGACTTCAACTCCCAGAACTCCTGAGCCAGCCACGCTGAGGGGAAAGGGAGAGGTTTCCAAGCTGAGCCATGCTGGCTCGGGAATTCTGGGAGTTGAAGTCCACGAGTCAGAAAGCGGCCTAGGCCTAGGCCAGAGGTAGGCAACCTTGGCTCTTTTATGACTCGTGGACTTCAACTCCCAGAATTCCTGAGCCAGGCACGCTGAGGGGAAAGGGAGAGGTTTCCAAGCTGAACCATGCTGGCTTGGGAATTCTGGGAGTCCACGAGTCATAAGAGAGCCAAGGTTGCCTACCCCTGGATTACACCATTGATCCAGTTTAGTGAAAAAGAGCTATGCACAATCAGATGTGATTGAACAATACATAACATGACATAACATAACATAACATAACATGACATGACATGACATAACATTTCTAATCCAAACAAAGAACAAATGTTGGGATTTTTTTTTTTAAAAGAAATATTAGGTTAAAAAATGGCGTAGCACATCTAATGTCAGTGTGATTTGTCATTTTTTTCCCCTGTGATTTCTTTTTTGACTTCCTGGTCTTGTTCACATACAAGGAAGTTAGATAAGGGACACAGATTATTCTGCCAAATTAAAATAAACAATGAAGAGCCATCACTCTTACCAACGTATCAGGTAATACTAATCACTGGTTTAAGACTCATTTACACAGTAGTAGTATTACATTTATTGGCATAGTAACTACAGGTAGTCCCCGACTTACAACCGTTTATTCAGTGACCATTCAAAGTTACAACAGCACTGGAAAAAAAAAGTCACTTATGATCCTTTTTTCAGTTACGACCGTTGCAGCGTCCCCCCCTCCACGGTCACGTGATCAAAATTCAGACGCTTGGCAACTGACTTGTATTTATGACGGTTGAGGTGTCCCTGGGGGGGTCACGGGATCCCCTTTGGCGACCTTCCGACAGGCAAAGTTAATGGGGAAGCCGGATTCACTTAACAACCAGGTTACGAACTTATCAGCTGCAGCGATTCGCTTAACCACGGAGGCAAGAAAGGTCGTAAAATGGGGCAAAACCCGCTGAACACATGTCTCCCTTAGGAACAGAAATGTAGGGCTCAATTGTGGTTGTGTCATACCTCCGCGGGAGCCTGAATCTGTGGAGGAAAATGAGCTGGAAGGGGACCCTATGGAGGTGGAGGGGTCTGTGGCTTCAGAGGGATGTGGGGAAGAACAGGCCGAGGCAGGCCAGGGCCTTTCTGGATTGGGACAGGAGGAACAGGAGAGGCAGAGCTCAGATGATCAGCAAGGGCCATCCCCACCTGATCCTAGAGCACGGGAGAGTGGAGAGAAGGAGAGAACAACGCAGACAGGAGAGTCCCGCCCCTCTCCACGAGGCACACCTGGAGACCGAGACTTAAGGAGACGGCTGTGGGGAGAGTCATTTGTCAGGAACGCTGATTCCTTGCAGTTTTGTGTGCTGTTGCTGATCTTGTGGTTTCTGCTTGGAAACCCTGAAACTCTGACCATTGGACTGGCTGACAAACTTGATTTGGGAGTTCAAAGGCCTGGGATTGTGTTTTGGCTTCTCTTCTGAAACTGCTCAGGCAAGCTTGTGTTTCCACAGACTCCTTAGATTTGGGATGTAGCTTTCATTCCTTGCTCTCTATGTGGCCTTGAGTAAATTACTCTTCTACTCTAACTATATGTGAAATTACTTCCAGCCAGAAGCTGCTGAAAGTGTGTGCGTTCTGGGGCTTGCCAGAAAAATGGGAGCATTTGGGGGAAATTTGGAGCAATTAAAGGGCAGTTTGAAATGCCAGCTGACTGCACTGCCCCAGCGCCCTGCCCTGGGTCATCGCACTGTTATCACACAGAAGATGTCTCTCTTCTATGCCTTTACTTCCCCTGCCCGTTTCACCAAAATCCAGAGGAAAGCAATCTTACCCCCATCAGCAAATCCTTTTGCGGTGATAATAGGGACCGCCACCATAATCAATCCACTGCTACTCCAGACGTATTTCATCAGGAACTGCTCAAGCATGATGTACCACAAGCGCTTGGACAAAATGATGTTCATCTGCTCTTCCAGAGCTTGGTAACTTTTCTGAAGTTGGTGCATTTCAACCTGTGAATTTTTATTATTTATTATTTATTTATTTTATTTTATTTTTTTAAAAAATGCGGTTGCTACAAGAATGGGATCTGCAAGGATATCCCATAAAAATGGATCAGACATGACCCTACAGGTAATCCTCAGCTTACAACAGTTCATTAAGGGACGGAGGATTGTTTTTCACACTTAGGACCACTTGAGAACTGACTCAGATTTATGACGGTTGCAGTGTCCCGGGATCACACGATCCCCTTTTCCAATCTTCCAACAAGCAAAGTCAATGGAGAAGCCAGATTCACTTCACAGCTGTGTCACTAAGGAAGTGATTCACTTCACAGCTGCGGCAAAAAGGGTGGCAAAATACGGCAAAATTCATTTAGCAACCGTCTCGCTTAGCAACAAAAACTTTGGGCTCAATTGAGGTTGTACGTCGAGGACTACCTGATGTTATCCTGAAGTAAAAAGACACAGGATTGCAACAAGCTTGATCCAATTGGATGGGAGAATACTTAAAGGGCCTCTGTGTGAACTAAATGTCTACATTGCAAGATTAATGTGCAAATTACAGAGAAAAGTGGAAGAAGAATAAACAGGTTCCCACAGAAGGATAGCCGATTACTGTACATTCTTCAAAGTCCACAGACCTGCTTTATAGCCACCACTGCTAACAGAACAGAAATTCACCCTATGAGTAAATTTAATTTCTGCCAAGGAAAAAAAATACCGTAATACAAATTGGGGAGTTACCTAAGGAATTCTAACCTACGGCTACCTTCTCTTACCCCCTTCCAGAGAGCTCTGCTAGGAATAAAAAATAATAATAATCTTGTTATCAAGCACAGAGAAAAGACCCAATTTGGCAGTGTTTCTCAAACTAACTTGGCAACTTTTCAGATGTGTGGACTTCAACTCCCAGAATCCCTGAGCCAGCATGCCTGACTGAGGAATTCTGGGAGTTGAAGTCCACAAGCAGGGAGTCTTCAAACTTGGCCCTTTGATGACTTGCGGACTTCAACTCCCAGAATTCCTCAGCCAGGCAGGCTGGCTGAGGAATTCTAGGAGTTGAAGTCCGCAAGTCATCAAAGGGCCAAGTTGGAAGACTCCTTGCTTTAGATCTTGACTACCCCATTAATTCAGTGGGTTTTTTTTTGCCCTGAGCAGAAAGATTTAGCAAGAATTACAGGAGCAGCAACAAATCCACCTTAGATCCCTCTCTTTCTCTCCATCCATCTCTCTTCTGCCCTCTTACCTTGTGCCCTCTGTAAAAGGCAATCTCTTCCCCGTGGGCAATGATCCGCGAGTGGAGATAGCGCAGGTAGCCCTTCCGGTGGGCCTCCTCGGCCACCAGCTTGCCAAATTTGGGTGAACAGGCTCTCAGCACTTTGGCTGTGGCGTAGACCACCAGGCCGGCCAGCAGCGTGGGTCCCACCGGGCTGGCACCCCTGGCCTGGGCCGTCCGGATGAGCGTGTAGGAGGTGAGTCCTACGTCCAGGATGGGCTTGGTCAAGTTGGAGTAGAGGTGAGCCACGGACTGGGAGAACATCGTGATGTCCTCGGTGAGCGACTGGTCCGGGTTGGCCAGCCTGCCGTCCATGTTGGTCACCTTGTAGTAGGTCTGGTGGTCGAAGTAGGTCTGGTAGGCGTGAGCCACCAGGCGGGTGCGGCAGGCCAAGGCCAGCTTGCACTCCAGGTAGCGGATGGCGCTGTTGACGAAGGTGGCCGGGATGGCCACCAGCAGCCACTTGAGCAACTTGCAGCCGAAGCTGCGCGGCCGCTTCTCCACGATGCTCTTCACGATCTGCCCGTCCAGGCCGGCCACGTAGATGGAGAGGAAGGTGCGGGAGACCAGCGCCACCGAGTGCAGGCACAGCCAGCCGCTCTCCGGGCTCACCAGCCGCGGGAAGAAGATCTTGCGCAGCGCCAGCAGCTGCCGGAGGAATTCCGCATTGGCTGCCGGCGAGGCTCTGCCGGCAGCCGGTCCGGAGCGATGCAACGACAATGACCCGGACCCCGATCCCACCGCCGCCTCCTTCTCCTTCTCCTCCTCCTCCTCTTCTTCTTCTTTCGCAGCTGCTTCCCATGCCAGGCGGGGCTCAGCCCTCTGCCTCCCCCCTGCCCCCCGCAGCCGCTTGCAAACCAGCGGCCAGAGGATTTTCAGCCCGTACGCCGCCGCCAGCAAAGCGGCCGCCCTCTTCGCCGCGCTCACCCGGCTCCAGCGCGGCGCTCGCCCGGGGACGCTTTGCAAGGTGGAGGTCATCATCCCGTCCGGAGACCCGCAGATGCGGGTCGGGTGAGTGTGTATGTGTCGTGGGGAGGGGAGGGGGGGAGAAAGGAGGCAGATGCAACGGGACCTCCACGGCCCGATCCCGCTTGGGTGCAGTCGCTGCAGGCTCCACCTCCTCTGCCTTTCATTGGCCGCGCCCGCACCGGCAAGGTGGCCGCTTCCCCACGAGCAGAAGCTGCGGGTCGGGCTTGGAAGAGCTGCCGCGCCGGGGATGCTCCTCCGGCGGGGGGGGGCGGAGTTGCAGGATGGCCGTTCTGCGGGGACGTCTCCCCGGAGTCCTTTCCAAGGTGGTGGTCCTTCCCGAAGACCCCACACACACAAACACACACACCCGAGGGAGGAAATGGATCCGTGCGGGGGAAGGCTGGGCGTGGGAATGCACCCGGCTGGTCTGCCTGGTTGCTTTGAAGTAGAGTTTCCCAGCCTCGGTTACGTGAAGACGGGTGGTTAGGAAGTTCTGGTGGTTGAAGGCCACCAAGTGGAAGCATGATGGGTGGGGAATTCTGGGGGTTGAAGGCCACCAAGTGGAAGCATGATGGGTGGGGAATTCTGGGGGTTGAAGGCCACCAAGTGGAAGGATGATGGGTGGGGAATTCTGGGGGTTGAAGGCCACCAAGTGGAAGCATGATGGGTGGGGAATTCTGGGGGTTGAAGGCCACCAAGTGGAAGTATGATGGCTAGGGAATTCTGGGGGTTGAATCATGCCAGACAAATCTTATTGCATTCTTTGATCAAGTGACAACATTAGTGGATCAGAGGAATGCTGTGGACATAATTTACTTGGACTTCAGTAAGGCATTTGATAAAGTAGATCACAACCTACTACTTGATAAGATAGAAAAATGTGGGTTAGACAGAATCACCACCAGATGGATCCATAGCTGGCTGACCGGCCATACTCAGCGAGTGGTCCTCAATGGGACCGCATCTACATGGAGGGAAGTGTGTAGTGGGGTGCCCCGGGGCTCTGTTCTGGGCCCAGTGCTCTTCAACATCTTCATCAACGATTTGGACCAAGGGATAGATGGGGAACTCATCAAATTTGCAGACGACACCAAGCTGGCAGGAATAGCCAACACTCCAGAAGACAGGCTTAGGATACAGGAGGATCTGGACAGACTTGAACACTGGGCGCTATCTAACAAAATGAAATTCAATGGTGAAAAAAGCAAGGTTCTACATTTAGGCAAGAAAAACCAAATGTACAGGTATAGTATAGGGGCTACCTTGCTCAATAGTAGTAACTGTGAGAGGGACCTCAGAGTCCTAGTAGACAATCACCTAAATATGAGCCAGCTGTGTGCTGCAGCTGCCAAAAAAGCCAACACAGTGCTGGGCTGCATTAACAGAGGGATAGAATCAAGATCATGTGAAATATTACTACCACTTTACAATGCCTTGGTAAGGCCACACTTGGAATACTGCATCCAGTTTTGGTCACCACGATGTAAAAAAGATGTTGAGACTCTAGAAAGAGTGCAGAGAAGAGCAACCAAGAGGATCAGGGGACTGGAGGCTAAAACATATCAGGAACGGTTGCTGGGATTGGGTCTGTCTAGTTTAACGAAGAGAAGGACGAGGGGGGACATGATAGCAGTGTTCCAATATCTCAGGGGCTGCCCCAAAGAAGAGGGTTAGTCAAGCTATTCTCCAAAGCGCCTGAAGGCAGGAGAAGAAGCAACGGATGGAAACTAATCAAGGAGAGAAGCAACCTAGAACTAAGGAGAAACTTCCTGACAGTGAGAACAATTAATCAGTGGAACAACCTACCTCCAGAAGCGGTGAATGCTCCAACCCTGGAAGTTTTTAAGAAGAGACTGGACAACCATTTGTCCAAAATGGTATAGGGTTTCCTGCCTGAGCAGGGGGTTGGACTAGATGACCTCCAAGGTCCCTTCCAACTTTACTATTATTATTATTATTAAGACTACCAAGTGGAAGCATGATGGCTGGGGAATTCTGGGAGTTGAAGGACCACCCATCTGAAAGCATGCTGGTTGGGGAATTCTGGGAGTTGAAGGCCACCAAGTGGAAGCATGATGGCTGGGGAATTCTGGGACTTGACATCCACCCATTTTCATTGTCTATGGAGATTCTCAGTCATCCAGGTCATAGTTGTCCCCCAAGGTGCTTTTTCAAGAGGCAACTGGACTTTCTTTGTTTTTCCTTGAAGATGTTTCGCTCTTCATCCAAGAAGCTTCTTCAGTTCTGACAATGGTGGAGAATGGGAGGATTTATATTCTTTGCAGTCATCTGGTCATTAGTACTATCTCTGAGTTCTTTAAGTCGTAAGTTGAGGACTGTCTATACAGCTATTCCCAACAGGATAGTCCCATGTTGTAAAAAAATAGTACTAAAGCAGTGTTTCTCAACCTCAACAACTTTATGATTTGTGGACTTCAAGTCCCAGAATTCATCAGCCAGCATGCTGGCTGGAGAATTCTGGGAGTTGAAGTCCACACATCTTAAAATTGCTGAGGTTGAGAAACACTGTACTAAAGACTTTTGGTTCAGCTCAATCCAAGAAGTTGGGGCTGGGAAAAAACAATCTGGAAATCAAGATTTCAGGACAAAATGTGACAAAACAAATATTTCTGTCATTAACACAGCATGGCATTTAAATATCTAGAACTTCTGACTTGCTTCAAGGAAGGCTCAGGTGTTAACAATACCCCAGAGTGGTAATTATCATCAGGAAAAAAAATGAGATTCAGGAGATATCCTTTCATGAACAATGCAGGCATATAAACATCTATTCTTGTTTATGGGCAAAATAAGAATCCATGTCACAGCTTAACTGTCAACGCTGCTAACATCAGATGTTATTGCTATGAAAACATATGAAGGTGCAGCCATTTTCATTTACTTTGTTTTACTCTTAGAATTAGAGTTAGAAATAGATGATGCTGGTGGGAGGAGGAAGGATGTGTATGGGAATTAGTTAGACATAACAACATCATAGTAGAGTGTTTTTCAAGGTTGTTTGAAATAAGAGCTGATAAGAAATGGCGGGTTGGAGAACTGGAGGGAAGGTCTGCATTTCAAACTAATTGGAGAATGTGATTTCTGACTGTTAATTAGAGGAGGGAATTGTGCTCAGGGGAGGGGAATTAAGATTTTGGCTTGGCCTATGTACGTGCCGATGCTATGCTACTCGAATAAAGATCCTTTAAGATAAACAATGCCTCGGAGTTCTTTGAAGAGTTTCATCCGTCGGAACCATGACATGAACGCCGTCTCCTTTCGTAAACGTATCATTTGACGACCAAGCAACAAACACAAAAACTGCCATACTTTACAAGTAGTCCTTGACTTCGCATAGTGTCCATTTGGAATTACAATAGCACTGGGAAAAAGTGACACGACGGTCACCGTTGCAGCCTCCCCATGGTCACATGATCAAAATTTGGACATTTGGCCACTGACTCGTATTTATGATGGTCACAGTGTCCCAGGGGGTCATGCGATCCCCTTTTGCAGCCTTCTGATCAGCAAAATCCATGGGGAAGCCAGATTAATATACCAACTGTGTTGCTAGCTTAACAATCGCAGTGATTCACTTAGCAACGAGGGCAGGAAAGTAAAGCACCAGTAAAATGGGGCAAAACTTAACTAAACTACTGTCTCACTTAGCGACAGAAATTAATACCTGTACAATCTCAAAAGTTACCTCTCTAGATTATTTCATGCTGGCTCAGGAATTCTGGGAGTTGAAGTCCAGGAGTCATAAAAGAGCCAAGGTTGCCTACCCCAGATCTGGTTATTCTTAATAAAAAATATAGTCCTATTATTTTTATTCTGGTTTATGTTACAGGCAATTGTATTTAGCTAGGTGCATTACTTGTTCACGATTACTTATTTTTCATCAGATTTTTTTTTATCTCCTCAAATCAATAGACTCCTGGTGGCTCAGTGGCTTATGAATACAATAAAACGAAAATACAGACCTACAGAAAGACTAAACATGATAAAATGTGTATTACTAAACAGAAAGGGGTCATCACCCCACTTTTTTTGATCCTGAGACACTTCTAAAGCTGATAAATCAGCAGGACCACCATTCTCTTTCTTTTTTTCTTTCATAAGAATTTCCATCTTGCTGATCATAAAATGGGTTCCTGATCCCCTGAGCTGCTTATTTCCGGCCAGAGATTAGAAGCTACAAGGGATTATCCAGCTCAGGATTCAGAAACAAGAGAAGCGTTGAGGGAGGAGAAACATGCTTTTTATTTTTGCCATAAATATATATATATAAATGCTGAGTAATAATGTATATACTGCAATAACGGTTCCATTTAATTTTGAGTCCTGCTCATTTGGACTCAGCTTTGATGTGGAAAAAAACAACAACCCTTAACAAACCGGATTATCAACAGTAAAATAAGAGAGTTTTTCATTTTAATTGGGTTGAATGTGGATCGTTTGGTACTTTTATTTGTGACTGAGGGTTTGTTTTTTTTCCTCTAAGCAATTATGGAATGAAAAATCTATGTTCTAAATATGGATTTGCTTTAGGCTGGTAACAATAGAGAGCAGTTGTCTGTTCTGTTTGTTTATTTATAGTTACAAATTTGTGCTTCTATAACGAGATTCTGAAATCTCGAACTAGATCAGTATCAAATCAGATCAGATAGCATCTTTGACACAGCGGAATGATCGGTTGGATATAAAACACCTGTGTATGTGTGTATGTATGTTTGTATGTCTGTTTGGATGATTGGTCTTTTAATTCACGGTTTTACAATGTTTTTTATATATTAGATTTCTACATATAGTATTTATGTTGTGAGCCGCCCTGAGTTCTTGAAATAGGGCAGCATAGAAATCTAAGTAATAAATAAATAAATATTACCGTGCATTATTCTATTGCACATATTAAGCTACTTTACCTCTGTATGACACATATTAAGTACTTTATCTCCGTATGAAAAAATAAAAATATACTGCAGTACAGATGCAAGGCGAGTCAGTTTTGTGTAGTGGTCAAAAGCAACATACTAGAAATTTGGGGACTGTTTTAATCTTGCCTTAGGCATGAAGCCAGTTGGGTGGCTTTGGGCCAGTCACTCACTCTGAGCCCTAGGAAGAAAGCAATGGCAAACCACTTCTAAAAATGTTGGCAAGAAAACTCCAAGTCCATCATCAAGATTCAAGACTGACTCAAAGCTGCACATATGCACACAAAAACACACGCCTATACAAAGACATAAAAATAAAATATACAAGCTCAATAGCTTGGATAGCCACGACTGTATTGTTTGAAGACTAAAATACTGGTCCTTTTCAGAATAATGACCTGGCCTCACACATAGGCTGTGTCCTTAAAGTTTAGAAATGTTTGTCTTTTCTTAATTTAGGGTATTTAGTTTTGGAATACTTCTAAAGGAGGATTTTATATATCAAATATATACAGGTAGTACTCACCTTACAAAATTGAGCCCAAAATTTAGGTTGCTAAATGAGACATTTGTTAAATGAATTTTGCCCCATTTTACTTTTCTTGTCACAGTTGTTAAGTGAATCTGGCTTCCCCAGTGAGTTTGCTTATCAAAAGGTTGCAAAAGGTGTTCACATGATCCAGGAAATTTATTGCAACATCATAAATGTGAGCCAAGTGTCTGAATTTTGGTCACATGACCATGGAGATGCTCCAATGGTTGTAAGTGTGAAATGTGGTTATGTCACTTTTTCAATGATGTTGTAACTTTGAATGGTCATTAAATGAATTGTCATAAATCAAGGACTACCGGTATAAATATGTCTTTGTGTGTTTGTTTGTACACACACACACACACACACACACACACACAAAGCCATTCAGGGAGGAACACTATATTAATTTACAAAATAAGTGCATAAAAATAAACACTGATCCTATTTACTTTACTGAAGACTTATCTCTTCAATCAAGCCGGCCTGGCCTAGAGCTCCTCGGGTTTTATGTAATTTAAATTAAGTAGTTAGGGTTTTAGTATGGGATTTTAATTTGGTTTTTAGTACAGCCTAGGTTATTTAATTCTGTTTTAAATATTTATTATTGTTGCGTTTTAAATTTGGCTGTAAACCGCCCCGAGTCCTACGGGAGAGGGGCGATATAAAAGTTTAATAAATAATAATAATAATACTGTATGATCCTGACTCATATTTTCGCGCATTTCCATGTCTGTTCAATTTAAATGATACAAAAGATAAAACCCTCCTCATTCCATCTGTTTATGAAATCAGTCATGTAAGCATATCCCCTTGGTGGTCTCTCCTGTTTTACTGAATAATCAATAACTCCTCCTGTATTTGGAATTGAATTACGGCTAATGGGCATTGGAAATAAAAAAGATTGATGTGAACTAAGTGTGACCTTTAGCTTCCTCCTGTTTAAAAACTAAACTCTGGAAAAAAGCAGCCTTTAAAGAAAAAAAATTAAAAACTGGTAAGGGTAATTGGTTTGGGAAAGTCAAGAAGAGGATCAAGAAGATCATAATATAGCATAGTATAATAAATATAATAATGTAATGTAATGTAATGTAATGTAATGTAATGTAATATAATATAATATAATATAATATAATATAATATAATATAATATAATATAATATAATATAATATAATATAATATAATATAATATAATATAATATAATATAATATAATATAATATAATATAATATAATATAATATAATATAATATAATATAATATAATATAATATAATATAATATATAATATATAATATATAATATATAATATATAATATATAATATATAATATATAATATATAATATATAACATAGCATAGCATAACAACATAACATAAATACATAATATAATAATATATAATACCATGATATAATAATAAATAATGTAAGTATATAATATATAGTATAATATATAATACAATAATATAACATATATATAAGGAGGAAGGTATGTTGATATGTTTGATGGCTTGAGTTGTTTGTAAAAATAGTAAAGGGATACAAATAAATAAAATAAAATATCATTTCCTGGTGAGATTAGCCCCAGCTGTATTGGCATTTGGGAAATCTGACTGATGAATCAATCACATCCTCTTGCAACCCCCAGGGAGAAATCCACCCATATTTTACATAAAAAGGGCTTTAAGGGACCCTGGATTTTCTGGAGCGGGGGGGGGGCTTGGCCTTTCCATAGGACCCCAGAGGGGAGGAAGTGTATTAATGGGGATTTGAATTAAACTCTTCCGTTGCAAGGTTGCATTTTATGCATATATGCATGGAAGGACTTTGTTTGCAGTGACTTTGCTTGCAAACGCCAAACAGGGAATCTGGAAGATTTGGGTCATCCATCTCGTTTTTTGCAAGCCCTTCTTCCCCAAATCCTCATTTCCCCTCTTCTCTCCCACCACCCATTTTGCTCTTTATTTCATTGCCTCTATTTTTTTTTAATTTTTCATTCCCGAGAAGCCCCGGGTTCAAGAAGAGGCTGACACACCCAGGAGAGTCTTTCCCTCAGCCATCTTGTGGTTCCCCACTGGGACTTGTGGGTGCTGACATTTCCCCTCAGGGCCCTCCGGAGCTGCCTCTTTTCTTTCTTTTCTTTTTCCTGTCCTTCTTTTCCAGCTGGTGGCCATCTGGGTGGCCTGCCTGTCAGGGCTGGTGTTGGCAGGACAAAGGAAAAATGAACTGGGTTGGGGGGTCCCGGTGAGTGAAGCAAAAAAAAAAAGCCTCACAATTACACCACTGTCCCCCTGAGGAAAGATTTTGTTGTGAGGGGACAAACTGCCTGCTTTAAGGTTGACACTCTCCTTCCAGGCTGGGTTATTTTATTTTATTTTATATTTTATTTTATTTTATATTTTATTTTATTTTGTATCCCGCCTTTGTTGATTTTGCAAACAATCTTAAGGCAGTGAACGTGTCCAATGTGATCCTTCCTCCTTCCATTTCCCCCCACAGCAACATCAATGCAAAATAAAAAAAAGTGATTTTTTTAAAAAAAAATTCCAATTATTACATGCAAGGCCCGCAAAGTACTGGGACAGGTGGAGGGGAAAATAATTATTTTCCTTTGGATTTAATAATTTCAATAATAATTTAATAATTTCCTTTGGATTTTCAAAGCCATGGCAGTGCCTTCCCTTTTGAACTTCTGCCTGCTCTCCAGAATGTATTTGTTGTTTAAATTCCTCTGTTTTATTGACCCCCATTCATTATATATATATTTTTTGCAGGGCAGATTAGATTCACCAAAGAAATGCAGTCCAGAAATATTTAAAAATATTGGCACCCTTCAGAAAACCCCTCAGATTTCTCCATTTTGAAGTCAGTTATTTGAAAGCTGGGTGGATCAAACTGACTTTTACTGTAATTAATCTAGCAGATATTTTTAACCCCAGCTGGGGAAAAAAAATCCTTTCCAAATTTGGGGAAAATATAAACTGGACCAATAATTAAATCATAGCTGTCAACCCGGGACAATTGTAATGGTTTGTTTATATTAGTAATGGAAGGAAATTCAACCAAATTTCCACTGACAGGTTATGACCCAGTCAGATTAACACTTCACAGTCTACTTTATGATCTATTTTATGGGAATATTCAAATTCTGAATCACTCTGGTGTTTTCCTTCATTTTTTATAAATTGCTGATTTTTCCAAAAACAGCCAAGCATCTCTTGGTATCATAACAAGGAAATTAGACATGGAAAACTATAATGATAGAGAGGATGCAGTCATGTCTTTAGTAGTAGTTCTTCTTTGTTTTTTAAAAATGTTACCTTTCCACCCCCCAAAAAATATTGGAAACTTTGCCTCAGAAATTTAAAATGTAAAATAACAATGACCACGAGGCCTGTTTTTGATGCTAATCGTGCCAATCAATAACCATAAATTGGGATATATAGGCTGGCTTATTTTAAACAAATGCTTTTTTATTTAATATTTGTTATTTGGTCTTTTATTGTTTTTAAAATGTTTTTATTGTTTTAATTATTGTATGTCTTTTCTGAATCATAAGCTGCCCAGAGAGATTGATTGAGATGGGCAGCTATGTAAATAAAATAAATAAATTTTAAGTCTTCAGAATTTTGAATTCAGTGGGCAAGAAATTTAATCAAAGGAAAAAGCACATTATTAATCCCTTCTGATTTAGTAGCCGAATAAATCCGGCTTCAGCATTACACATTCATTAATTTTAGAAACTGTTCTAAAAATGCTTCTTTTCTCTCTTCCATCTGCTAGTCGAAGAATCCTGCTTACCAAAGAGAGAAGAAAACAGAAAGTAAGTAACAATTACCCTCCAAAATTATACTTGAGCTAGCCAGAAATCTTCATCATCGTCACTGACATAATAATTTTATAATTAGAATGTTATGAACCTAGCGCGGCAGTTTGCATATTCTATAACAATGGAGTTGTAGGGTAGCTGTTTTCAGATACATTGAATGCTGTTTTAAAATCATTAATTGTTCACAATCGTTGTACAGACTTTTAACTAGATCTGGGAAGACCCAGGAACCCACTCTTAAGATTTTGAAGGATTTCAGGCCCACCACATTTCTCTGTCCAGCCACAATGAAAGTTGCTGTTGTAACCTTCACGTACATGTTAATTTCCAAGAGGAAAAGTAAAAAACAATCATATCAATATATTTGCTAGAGAAGCTATATATATTAGAACAATTAACCAGTGGAACAACCTGCCTCCAGAAGCGGTGAATGCTCCAACACTGGAAGTTTTTAAGAAGAGACTGGACAGACATTTGTCCAAAATGGTATAGGGTTTCCTGCCTGAGCAGGAGGTTGGACTAGATGACCTCCAAGTTCCCTTCCAACTTTACTACTATTACTATTAATATCGCTACACAAAAGTCTATATGATAAGTGCTACCTCTTCTCAATAGGATTTTTTCGAGAAGGAAAAGCTTAAGTCCAAGATGAAGCTAGTGGGAGTATCTCCTTTGAAAACCTCAGCTGTCAGTTTGGACCTTCTCAATCTCTATGTTGTTAATCAGATCTCTACAAAGAAAGAAAATGCTGGTAAGAATTAAGAACACATTTCACGGACACCGTTTTAACTTTCAAAAACAAGACACATCGCCAGGTGGTAGCCTCAATATTCATTTCATCACATTTCAATTGTATTTTCCAAGTTTGCTACTGGAATTTGAAGTAGGAATTTGCACAAAAAGCTGTTCTATTAATAGGCGTGCTTGCCAATTGCTAGTGGGAATTAGAGCTGTACAATAGTTTGGATTCTGTTCTAATAATTCTGTGCTTTGCAACATAAGATCATGAACAAAACACCTGTCTGCCATGTGTAAAGTAGATACCTTTTTTCCCCAAGCAGGAAAAGACATAGTTGCTTTTAAACACAGCCAGGTGCTGTGTTTGCATTTCTAGGCATCCCTTAATACCTATTTGGATCTAAATCTGAAAAACTGGCCAGGTTCTGCCCCCTTATAGATATATAGATGTATCCCTAGATATATAGATTTACTGTAGATATATAGAGATTATAGATATAGAGATACAGAGCCATAAATATAGAGGAAGAAATATAGAGATAGAAATATAGAGATAGAGATAGGTATATAATGTGTTCCTGTTTAATTCACCGTAATCTTTATTTTAATCATCTTTATTTTAATTACAGAGAATATTCGAAAGCCCATTCATGTAGACATTAACAGAGAAACTAAAATTCCTTTGAGAAAGCAAAATGTAGAATTTCCCAAGTCACCAGAATGCAGACCAACAACGCTCTCCCTTGAGGACATCCAGCATAGGTATATAAAATGTCAATTATCTTTTTACATTTTAGCAAAATGCTTTCGTTTCTTTCATGCGCTGCCTTTTCAAGTGCAATTTTTTCAGATAATCGTCACTGCCAATCATATGCTTAAAGTACTAAGATTTCCAGATCGTTTCCTTTTGGCAAGCATTGCCTTGCGTGAAAATGGATGTGAGCGTATAAAAAGCGATAAAATATCATGGGCATTAACAGCTTAGGGCTGTTAATATCCATAAGATGGACTCTTCATTAAACTCTCAAGATATTTCCATGTTCCTAAACTCATGAGAATATAGATTACAGGGCATCAGACTGCTGTCAACTGTTAAATGAAAACTTGCTACTGCAGCTCAGAAATTTGAACCTCATTTCTCCTTATGGAAAACTATATACATTATTAAATACTTGCATATAATTTGCTGATATCTTCCTCAGCCGTCCCAGATTTAGGTTACAGGTAATCCGGTAGCAATTTCCACTGCTAAGCGGAACAGTTATTGTGAGATTTGCCCCATTTGCAACCTTTCTTGCCACAATTATTAAATGAATCACTGCAATTAACACGCGATTGTAGGCTTCCCTTATTGACTTTGCTTGTCAGAAGGTTGCAAAGGGGGAATCACATGACTCTGGGACCTTGTGACTGTCGTAAGTATCAGCCAGTTGCCAAGTGTCCAAATTTTGATCAGTGTGACCATGGGGAGGCTGCTACAGTCATAAGTGTGAAGAACGATCGTAACTCAGTTTTTTCAGTGCCATTGTAACTTTGAACGGTCGCTGAACGAAAAGGTTGTGAGTCAAGGATGACCTGTATTTACATAATATAATAAAAGGATAACTGATAGATTATATATACAAAATAGAGTAGAGCAGTGATGGCGAACCTTTTAGAGACCGAGTGCCCAAACTGCAACCCAAAACCCACTTATGCATCGTCGGGTGCGGGTGGGTGTGGCCCATTGGGTGGGTGTGGCCCATTGGGTGGGCGTGGCTGCAGTGGTAACGGCCGACTGGGTGGGACTAAAAAGTTCAATCAATCAATTCTCTACAAAGATCTCCTCGGGTTTTAAATTTTTAAACAAGGCTGTTCGGGTTTTAGAATTGGGTTTTTAACAGGTTTTTAGTAACAGCCTTGTATTTATTTAATTTAATTTAATTTTAAATATTTATTGTTTTATATGTTTTTATTGGGTTGTAAACCGCCCCGAGTCCTACGGCAGAGGGGCGGTATAGAAATTTAATAAATATAATATAATATAATATAATATAATATAATATAATATAATATAATATAATATAATATAATATAATATAATATAATATAATATAATATAATATAATATAATATAATATAATATAATATAATATAATATAATATAATATAATATAATATAATATAATATAATATAATATAATATAATATAATATAATATAATATAATATAATATAATATAAATATAATATAATATATAATATGATGTAAATATAATTCCAACTTTGTGAGATTTTTTTTTCCCGCGAGAAGTTGAAATTGACTGATTGAACCTTTTTTTTTTTTTTTGGCACATGGCGGAGGAGGCCTAAAGCGAAAAGGTTTTATAAAACCCAGCTGAAGGCCTAGGGCTGGGGCGACGACGCGTGTGCCCACAGAGAGGGCTCTGAGTGCCGCGTTTGACACCCATGCCATAAGTTCGCCACCACTGGAGTAGAGTAATATTTTTTATCTTAACTAGGATAACTATTTTGTAGTAGAAGAAGACATAAGAGAGATTTGTGATAAGAGAAAAATTGGTACTAATCAATGACTTATTAGACTCAGAAATAGAAAATATCTGGAAATATTAGAATGTTATTGTTGGAATATTATGTGTATTTTAGAAGGGGTACCCGAAGTGCTAATAATATGGTTATTCAAGATTAAATTGGATTATGGTAATTCTAAATCAGTAAAGCTTAAAAACAGGATTTGGATCTATATAGATGTAATGTAGAAATGGATTAACCTAAATATGTTATACTATTTGAGGGAAACAGAGAGGGAACATTTAATGAATTAATTTGAGTTATATATATATATATATATGACTTTGTCTTTGGATGATTGATTACCCCATCACCACGGTATTTCTCAAGCACTTTGATGTAAAAGTTAAAAAAATCAATAAAACTTGTTTATAAAATAAATAAATAAATAAAAGGATAACTTGCTCACTTTACACTGATAAGATTTTTGTTTCACGCATTAAATGCTGTTTCCTTTCTATATTCAAGCAATGTACGCAGTACGTTATTTAGGTGACCCACTCGCCACAATCTGGTGGTTAGCCTTGAAGTTACCCCAAGACTCTTCCTATTGTACGAGATTTAATGCGCAATTAGATTTGTTAACTGTTAGCAGAAATTTGTGCACATTTATTTAAAATTGGAGGCAGCAGGACCTAAACCTAGGTAGGTCTGCATAGGATTATCCTATAGCAGTAAATTTCTTTAACTTTGTTTCCAATCCAGTTTGCTTCTACCTGAAAATGGACGAATCGTATGTTGTTTTTTTAAATATACCAATGACTTACTTTGCTTTTTAAATTGTTTTCTTCATAGGATGCAAGAAGAAATCTTAGACAGTAGAAGAAAATACCTCTATGAAAAAGCCAGTGTTCATTCTGAAGTAAGGTTTTTTTTCCAGGAAAGTAGATTTATCACTTGTCTCTCTCTGTCAGATATAACACTATGGGTTATTATTATTATTATTTATTAAACTTATATGCCGCCCTTGTATTTATGGAATGAATTTTAGAACAATTCTAGTGTCAGCTTGTAGAGTAGAAGACCAAAAATAAGCCTCGACTTCATTGTATAGCTCTAGTCAATCACCCTTCCCAAAACAATATTAAAATGATATATAAATCCGTCAGCATAACAAAAGGAGAAAAAAAACCCAATAAAATACAGGCATTGTGAAGCAAATAAATGCACATTACTAGACAATTCCATGAAGTAAAAGAACAAACGGTTTCAGTTTGCCAGTTCTTCTCTAAAGAAAAAAAATGTATTCCTATCATTGAAGTTTATTTATTTATTTATTAAACTTATATGCCGCCCTTCTCCCAAGACTCAGGGCGGCTCACAACAGGAATACAAGTATAAAAAATAACATAAGATAAAAACAATTAAAATTACTAATTCACAATATAAAAACTAAGTAGTTAATTTCACTCATACCACACACAGTCACAGTCAAAGGCCCAGGGGCAGAGTGCAGTTTATGAAATGAACAAATTTCTTAGAAGATGCCTAACCTGTCATGAAGGCTTCTTCTAATGTACTGGCAGGATTTGGGATCTACTCGAACAATAAATAACAAAAAGGAAGATTTCTGGCTTTCTACAACAGCCTACAGGCCAGAAGAATTCAGTGTCCCAGATCCAGAGGTACCAGTGGGTCTGTATTTCCAGCAGCTGAATAGGTAAAGACAGATTATTTGTTGATTGTATTACAGTTCTTTTAAATGTGTCATTATCTTTGTGTGTGGGGGGGGATTCTTTGTAATAGTGATTTTTCCATGTGAATTTTTAATGAACTGGTAATTTCTCATGAAAAGTGGAGGTTAATCATTTATTATTTCATTTATTATATCATCATCATCATCTTAGCTATTGTCTATCCACTGAGGGATAAAGGCATCTTCCTCCTATTTCCAACCAATATGGTCCCGAGCTTTCTTTTGTCAATTGGGCCCACAATATTTGCTGATATTGTCCATCCATCTTGTTTTAGGTCTCTTTTGTGGACGCTCTTTATATAATATATACTGTATATATGTATAATTATATTTTTGAAATCTTGTGCTATTGTTTGAGATTATGTGCAGGAAACAGATCAATCTTCATAGATCAATCTTCACCCTATACAGTATACCTATCTCACTGTAATTCTCTTCAGTTCTCCTGTTGTTCTCTTTAGTCCCCCCAAAATGGCTTGTTTTGTTGAAAATAAAACTGAAGCAGATGCTTGCAGCTGTGCACAATGTAGTAATCATAATTGTGCTTATCTTACGCTTTCTTGCTCATTTCACTGTTTACAAATGGGCTTAAATACATAAAGCTAACTATATTTAAGCCCTACCTCAGGAATAGCCAAATTAAAGAGAATATTATCAAGTGTGACAAGAGTACAGTAGTTCTTTTTTTCTGAATGTACACATTCAGAAAAACGAATGACTGATTAAATACAGTATTGTTGGTTCTATTTGATTTGTTTAAAATATTAGGTGTAGCATGAGCGATGGTCCAAATCAGAACATTTCAAAATTCTTAGATGATGCCTTAGGTATTTTATGCTCTGACATCATTTCCTGTGACATTTCCTAACCCTCTTTTCCTGACAATAATGGAGCCACAGTGACATACAGTGGTTAGACTGGTTAGTCACAGTTATTGAACAATATATTTCAAATGATATACGGAAGAATCAGATTTCCGGGTTTTGTTTTAAGAGTAAAAATCTATATTATAATTATTGCAGTATTCTAAACCTCAGAACAATGTCAAACCATTTTTACGTAATACGAAAGATGGACTTTGAAGTGAGCAAGAAGTCCATCTTTCGTATTAAGTAAAAATACATTTTAAAACCTTACACATTGATACTGTCTGTACCATACCAGCAATTCACATTTTACCTCCCCCCCCCGAAGTCCAGGATACGGTAACTCCATTGATAAGGATTTTGGAAACAGTCAAGCTAACGGAGAAGAATCATTGTTTGGTACTGTAAATGATCTGATAAAGACTAGCCAAGATACAAGCTTTCAGCCAATTGCAAGTTTGTTTGAAGAGGGCAATCAGTTTCTGGCATTTCCTCCTTCTCAATCTTACTGTTCCTTTGCTAACCAAAGCCATATCGAGCAGCTATTCACAGATATTGGCGATGCAAAAGAAATATTTAGTAAGCCCAGCCTGTATGATGGTGAAGAAATGCATCAGATGACGGGTCCCCACTGTGCAGCTGAGCGGGACCTCACCAGCATCCTCACAGCTCCAGAGATGATTTGCTCCCTTGGCAACCAAAGCTTAAGTGCGATAAACCAGAATCCAGTTTGGAATCAGTCCAATCACTGCAGTATCCAGAAAAGAAACCCTGAGGAGTTTACTGATCAACAAAAACTTACTACGTTCTTCGATAATATAGGTAAATGTCCGCAATGCAAGTAGCAAATGTAATGAGGAGGCTTTATGTTTTAAGGCAGACATGTCAAACACAAGGCCCCGGGGGGTCGGATGCGGCCCGCGAAGTGGTTTCATGTAGCCCGCGAAGCCATCCTGGAAACAGTGAGGGAACCAACCCCTGCCGTGTCGGCCCTGCCCCCCTGGGTGCATGCTGGGGAGGTGTCACCCTTTGTGAGGAATGAAGACATGCATCATCACCTGGAAGTGGTCCTGGTCCCACCCCCTTCTGCCAGAGACCCTCAGGTCTGTCCCACTCCTACCCAGGCCCCCACAGGCACCCTTGACGCGGACGATGTAGAGCTGGCCATGCCCACCCAGTAGGCCACACCCACTCCATCCACGCCCACCCAGTAGGCTGCACCCACCCTGGCCCACACCCACCCGGCCTCCCCGAGGGCAACCGCAGTGCTGATGCGGCCCTCAATGAAATTGAGTTTGACACCCCTGGTTTAAGGGGTTGTGCAGTTTGATGAACATTTTTTAAACATTTTATTAAGGCAGGCGTTCGATGTGGGTGGAAAAAGAGTTACACCCATTGCAGGGATGTCTTGCTGGGCTATATGGAGCATCGCTGCACTCACGTACAATTACTGCGTTCAAAGAATACCCCTAAACGAAGGGTCAATATTGTCTCTTGCAGATGATTTCTCAAATGTGTAAACGACAACCACAATTAACCAGGGGAAAAGAGAGAATGCAGTTGTGGCTGGACCGGAAGATTCGGCCTGGAGACATGAATCTCTTTCTGTAGCCCAAAAAACAGCCTGCTTGTTCCATGAAACCTTTACAGAACGAGAACCAAAGCGTCCCTTTTATGACTTAGTTCTCATTCTTCTCCACGTGATGTTGGAGGAACTGATCTTTAAAATGTTTTGACTATATCTGTCAGGCACAAACCACCAGACCCACAAGTAGAGAGTTCAAAGTAGCTACTTTATTGTTCTCGGCCTATAATACAGAAATCTTCCCAGATTGGCAGATTCACCTGAGAGAGACCAGATAAAGCTCAAAGGCATTTAAAGGGGACCTTGCCCTCTTGTGTTTACATAATGAGTCCATATTAATTCCCCCGTTTGATTCCTCCTCCTGACTGGGACGGTTGCTCTCCAATAATATTGGTGTACATATAGTGTTTGGCAGATTTGAAAGCAGAATTAAGCATAATCCAGCCTTATTATGGAGTGACCAGCTGATTAATTAACTGCATATTCAATTCAATGACTAAGATCCAGTTTGACCTACAATTGATCATAAAAACGAATACTTCTGTTATTAGGGAAGGCTCCCTTTTAATTTTAGCAGTAGAGTACTGAAGCTATGAGTAAGTGAAATTAATGAAGACATTGCTGAAGGAGGAATCTTAAAACCTATCTTTGCCGGCAGGCCTGGGGTTGCCTGTGGAATGTTGAGTGAATGATGAATGCGTCTGGGGTTGTATTTTTTAATGATTTTTAGATTTGGACTTATAGTTTTGAAGTGCTGTTTTGTTTATGTTGTAAGCCGCTCCGAGTCTTCGGAGAGGAGCAGCATATAAGTCCAAAAAAATAAATTAAAAATTAAATTAAATTAAATTAAAAACACACCGCTGATTTATGACCCATCCTCTCTCTTTTTTAACGTTGTCGCGTGAGCTTATTTTTAAGAGGTTTTTTATTTTGTTTCGCAGGAGGTTTTAAAAACCAAAAGAAATATACAAAGGCACCAAAAACCATAAGGAATGACTTAAAGAACAGGTGAGCTCTTTTTAAAAAAAAGAGTTTGGTTCACATATAGAATGCTATTATAGTAGGATTTTCCACATAGTTTGTGAGAAAGCATTCTTATAAGATGAATACAGGAGAAACACGATCAGTCACAGATGACCAGGAAGCAGCTCTAATATGCCCCCACACAGAGACTTTTTCTGTCTTCCAATATTATTGTTCCTTTTTTCCCAGCCGAGGATAAATTTCAAACCAGTGCTGAAATAGCCTAGTCTTTATTCTCATAGACCAGCGGTTCTCAACCTGTGGGTCGCGACCCCATTTGGGGTCGAACGACCATTTCACGGGGGTCGCCAAACACCGCAGTCTGCCATTTTTTGGGGGGGGTCGGCCATTTTTTTCCCCTTTGCAATGCGGGCTGTCACGCCGCGCATGCGCGATGCGGGCCCGCCATTTTTTTTTGGGTCGGCCATTTTTTTTTGGTCGGCCATTTTTTTCCCCTTTGCGATGCGGGCCGTCGCGCATGCGCGATGCGGGCCCGCCATTTTTTTTTTGGTCAGCCATTTTTCCCCTTTGCGATGCGGGCCGTCGCGCCACACATGCGCGATGCGGGCCGTCGCGCCGCGCATGCGCGATGCGGGCTGTCGCGCCGCGCATGCACGATGCGGGCCGGGGTCGAGCCCCGGAAAAGGTTGAGAACTGCTGTCATAGACTAAGCGACTAGCTTTGACTAGCTACAGCCAAAGTGATCAGCAAGCATTTCACAATCAACACTTATCAACTTGCTTGTTATACAGAGAGCCAGCTTGGTCGAGCGGTTAAGGGGCTGGCCTAGAGATCAGGAGATTCTGAGTTCTAGTCCTGCCTTAGGCAGGAAAGCCAGCTGGGTGATTTTGAGCCAGTCGCCAGGGGAGGGTGAGTCTTTGAGCCAGTCACTGTCTCTCAAGCCAACCACAGGGTTGTTGTGATGAAAATAGAGGGAAGAGTATTGGGATGTGTTTGCACTTCGAGTTATTTGTAAAAACAAGAAAGGTGGAATGCAAATAAATAACAAACGAACAAATCATGGCAGAAGCTGAGACGATCTGCGGTGGCACCTGTTATGCAAGAAAACTGCACACTTCAGTGCCGAGGGATTTAGTGTTCTTAGGCAACTTTGCAGTCATTGTGCAGTTAGCGTGGGAGATGTGCCCTAACAGGTTAGAGCCCACGGAGGGGCCTTGGATGATATTCATTAATATATTATAATAACGACAACACTGGATCTTCCGGTGTAACAATTCTCCATCCTTCTTTCATCCAGGATGAAAACTGACAGCAGTGCTTTGAGTGTAAGAAATGAGAAGGGATTCGACTGTTGCAAGCAAATACTTTTCTGTGTATTAGATCAGGGCCTAGATAGTTATCTCAAAATTACTGTTATGTTTGTCGTGTTATATTTTGTATTGTAGAGTATCCTGCCTCCATGTTAGAATAGGCTCCTAGCGTTAGATTTTTCCTAGTTCTAAAAGACGTCAGCTATTTGGCGAATGCTTATGAGATGAACTTGCTAAGAACAATTATTGAATTAGCCTTACATAATGTACTTCCTAAACTAGAGAGTACCGTTATATTGATTATTTTAATGTGGGGAATAACTCTGCTTTATCCTTTCTCACTGTATTTTCCAGCAGGAAGAAAGGCCGTCCCGATCCCAGTATGGATTATTTGAAGATTTTCGAGCACGAAACGGTAAAATTTTTACCTAAGCTGTTCAAACAAAGTTGCCTGGCAGATTTTTCCTTGCTGCTTGTAATTATTTTCAAGATAATTGTTCTCATTTGAAAGGATACTTTTTTTAATTAAAAAAAAAACACACACACCCTTATTATTTTTGTTGCTCTTCTCTGTACTCTCACAACTTCTTTTTTACCTTCTGTTTTCATTTTACATTTGGTTAGCTTGCCAGAGGAAACAAGGCTGAGTGGCAGAAAACAAATGACCTCTCAAGTTGATTTGCGTGCAGAGTATACCAGCAGTCAGCAGCTACATAGCAGATGTCTGACAATCTGCCCTTGGCATGCTGAAAGATCATTTGCACAATGAGCACATAAAAGACACATTTGCTGTTTCTTTCTAACCAGATGGGCCTATCACAAGTACCCATTTTCTTCGGTTAGGCTTTAACCCTAGGGCAAGTAGGAAAGAAACGTGCGTTCCCTTACTGGAACAATTGTGTAATTACATTAGTGAAGACATCAGGAAATGTATTCTTGCAAATGCATTCTTGATTAGAGGACAGGGAGGCTAAAACGTATAAGGAGCGGTTGCTGGAACTGGGTCTGTCTAGTTTAACAAAGAGAAGGACGAGGGGGGACAGGATAGCCGGGTTCCAGTATCAGGGGGCTGCCCCAAAGAAGAGGGAGTCAAAGCTATTTTCCAAAGCCACCTGAAGGCAGGAGAAGAAGCAACGGATGGAAACTAATCAAGGAGAGGAGCAACCATTTCAGTGAAGCAGCGGAAGTGATGTGCCGATGTCTGTTATGTCTGGCCCTTCTCAGCTTAGTAAAATCCACAGTAGTATGTCTTTAAGAGTTTTATTTAACACATTTTCAAGAGATTCATTGCAAAGCAAGCTGCTGGCATTTTGTTGGCCGGGGAACGGCCAATTCTGATTTATTTACATTCCGCGTTAACATGCTCTCCCTCCCTTCCAATTAACTCACTCTTTATCTGTAAAGTTGTCCAAGAGCTCATTAATCTTCCGTAGAGTCCAAAAACATCAGAGAACTAAGTTCAAACGAACTGGGCAAGGCATCAAGCTACTCCTTGATAGTAACGTTGCTCGTGACAAAGGCGTAGTCTCTCTGTCCCCTTCTAATATAGTTTCCGATACGTCACTTCCCCCCATTACTTCCTTTTCCCACTTAACTGACACCTTCGCTTATCAAACCTTCTGAATCTCGGATCAAGCCATCTATCTTCTTGCTCCAAATCTGACCCCTCACTTTGCGAATCTGACCCAGACTGCCTGTAAATCTCCTCCCTGTCTGTCTCAGCTGCCGGGAGGGGAAAATACCCAGAGGGGCCTGGCTGCTCTTCCTCGGCTGCCGGGAGGGGAAAACACCCAGAGGGGCCTGGTTGCTCATCCTCATACTCTGATACTTCCCAAGCTGGTCTAGGGACACTCACAACAATGTCTGGAGGCTGTTAGGGTTTGGATGGGTGCCAACAGACTCAAACTCAACCCCGACAAGACGGAGTGGCTATGGGTTCTGCCTCCCAAAGATAACTCAATCTATCCGTCCATCAGCCTGGGGGGGAGCTTTTGACCCCCTCGGAGAAGGTCCGCAACTTGGGCGTCCTCCTCGATCCACAGCTAAATTTGGAACATCATTTTTCGGCTATGGCGAGGAGGACATTTGCCCAGGTTCGCCTGGTGCACCAGTTGCGGACCTATTTGGACCGGGAGTCTCTTCTCACAGTCGCTCATGCCCTTATCACCTCGAGGCTCGACTACTGCAATGCTCTCTACATGGGGCTACCTTTGAAAAACGTTCGGAGACTTCAAGTAATGCAGAATGCAGCCGCGTGAGCAGTGTTGGGCTTGCCCAGAAATGCCCACATTTCGGCATCACTCCACGAGCTGCATTGGCTGCCAATTGATCTCCGAACCCAATTCAAAGTGTTGGTTATGACCTATAAAGCCCTACATGGCATCGGACCAGGTTACTTATGGGACCGTCTGCTGCCCCATGAAACCCAGCGACTGGTTAGGGCCCACAGAGTCGGCCTTCTCCAGGTCCCGTCAGCCAGACAGTGTCGCCTGGCGGGGCCTAGGGGAAGAGCCTTCTCTGTTGCGGCCCCGGCCCTCTGGAACCAACTTCCCCCGGAGATCCGTATTGCCCCCACCCTCTCCGCCTTTCATAAATTACTTAAAACACACCTCTGCCGGCAGGCTTGGGGCAGTTAACATCTTGCCCCTAGCCAGTGTATGTCTGTGTGTATGTTTGTTGAATGATTGGTTTTCTTTTAACTTAGGGGTTTTTATATATGTATTTTAACTGGTGATTTCTATTTATGTTGTGAGCCGCCCTGAGTTCTCCGGAATAGGGCGGCATAGAAGTCAAATCAAATAAATAATAAATAAATAAATAAATAAACCTAGAACTAAGGAGAAACTTCCTGACAGTGAGAACAATTAACCAGTGGAACTCCTTGCCTCCAGAAGCGCTGAATGCTCCAACACTGGAAGTTTTTAAGAAGAGACTGGACAGCCATTTGTCCGAAATGGTATAGGGTTTCTTGCCTGAGCAGGGCGTTGGACTAGATGACCTCCAAGGTCCCTTCCAACATTATTATTATTATTATAAGAGGTATACAGGTAGTCCTTGACTTATAACCATTTGTTTAATGACTATTCAACGTTAACAACAGCACTGAAAAAAGTGACTTATGACCGTTTTTCATACTTGCAACCCTTGCAGCCTCCCCCGTGATTAGGTGATGAGAATTCAGACCCTCGGCAGCTGGTATGTATTTATGACCGTTGCAGGATCACATGATCACCTTTTCCGATCTTCTGACTAGCAAAGTCAATGGCAGAAGCCAGATCCACTTCACAACTGGAGTTTAACAACTTGCAGCGATCCACTGAACAAATGTGGCAATAATAATAATAATAATAATAATAATAATAATAATAATAATAATAATAATAATAATAATAATAATAATAATAATAAAACTTTATTACGGTCGTAGACCAGCAATAGCCATCACTTTTTACACTATATTAAATAATAATAATAATAAAAATAGTACAAACATTAATAGTAAATAATAACATCCCTGTTAAGAAAATACATATTCTCAAAATGTGGCAAGAAAAGTCATGAAATGGGGCAAAATGCCCTTAGCCATTGTCTCTCCCTTAGCAAGAGAAACGTTGGGCTTAACTGTAGTCGTAAGTTGAGGTACTGGAACCAATTCACTGAGAAACAGAGCATTCTTTCCTTGGTGTAAGAAAAGAATTTAATAATGATAATAATAAAGTTGGAAGGGACCTTGGAGGTCATCTAGTCCAACCCCCCTGCTCAGGCAGGAAACCCTATACCAATTCGGACAAATGGCTGTCCAGTCTCATCTTAAAAACTTCCAGTGTTGGAGCATTCACTGCTTCTGGAGGCAGGTGGTTCCACTGGTTAATTGTTCTCACTGTCAGGATGTTTCTCCTTAGTTCTAGGTTGCTTCTCTCCTTGATTAGTTTCCACCCGTTGCTTCTTGTCCTGCCTTCAGGCGCCTTGGAAAATAGCTTGACTCCCTCTTCTTTGTGGCAGCCCCTGAGATACTGGAAGACTGCTATCATGTCACTGGTCCTTCTCTTCATTAAACTAGACGTACCCAATTCCAGCAACCATTTCTTGTATGTTTTAGCCTCCTTTTTTCCATGTTATGTTGTCAACAACAGAACCTTCTTGAGCAAATTCCTAATAACATGATGCCAAGACCTGAAAGAGAAGTTAAAAAAAAACAGTTGCGGCAAAAAACAACAACACAAAATTGATACTAATGTCATTTTTTAAATTTTTTGTAAAGCTGGATAAGGAAGTTTACAGTGACTTGGATCAGCATTGGAAGCAAAGCAGGCAAAATGGTGAGTTTTCATTTGACATTCATTAATAGCTGCCTTCTCATCTAGGCTCTTCGTTGTCTTAATCGGTTTCACATTTAACGGTGGAGAAAAAAAGACGCCCTCTGTTCTTTGGCCCTAATGTCCTTGTCGAGAATGGAAAAAGTCTAACATGAATTGTAAAATATTTCTTAGTCATCTTAAAGAATACCTCCCAAACGGAATAAATTCTCCAAAATTGGGTAAAAGTGGTTTTTCTTGGGGTGACAACATCCAAACCCATTACCCAATCACAACAGGGATGGTTGGTTTTATCTATATCAGGGGTCTTCAAACTTGGCCCTTTTATGACTTGTGGACTTCAACTTCCAGAATTTCTCAGCCAGGCATGCCTGGCTGAGGAATTCTGGGAGTTGAAGTCCACAAGTCATAAAAGGGCCAAGTTCAAAGACCCCTGATCTATATTGGGCAAAAATAACTTTCTGATCAGCAGTTTTGGGTAACAAAGGCAAAAGTTTGATCAAGCAGAGTTAATGTGGGGGGAGCTGGATTCATTTAACAATTCCCTGATTCGCTTAACAACCATGGTGAAAAGGTTACAAAATGGGGCATGCCTCCCTTCACAACCGCCTTGCTTAGCCCTTGGTAATTTTGTGCTCAATTGTGGCTGTAAGTGTAGTGAACTGTTTAGAGTTTCTCCATAACAAACTCAAGAGTTTTGTTGTTCTTCAGATGACGATTCCCAGTTGACCAGCCCGTCACCCACTTATTCTCCAAAGCAAACAGATAGACATACCAGTTCTTCATCTGATGAGGTAAGGACAAGGCATCCTTCAAGTTACAGTAGTGGCCAAAATTGTGGAAAGCTTTTGGAAAAGGTATAGTTTTGAGGTTGGATGGCTAATAACACCGCTTTCTTTGGGAGTAGTACCATAAAATTATACATCAATGGAAAGATGATTTAATCAAGAGTGTCATGCAACAAAGTTTGTTCAATTATCTGTACTGTATTCTGTGAAAAGTTATAGCCAAATAACCAGAAAAAGGAAGCACAACTTGCTCAGGTTGATCTCAGGTAGCTTTGCTTCATCCGATTGTAGCCAATGAGCACGAGTGTTTAGGAGAGCCAATCAGGTGTTATCTTGCTTTGGCCATGAGCCAATCAGATCACAGGAAGATTCAGTGATTGATGTCACCTATTGAAGCTGAGAGGAGGACATTGGTCAGGGTGTTATGTGATGGCTATCAAGTTGGTTGGGTTTTCTTGTGTCCTTTCATTTAGTGAGCTTGTAAAACATAATAAAATTAAAGGAATGGTGCAAAGAGTCGACTGGTCGCCCAGAAAGTGATGTAAAATAGGATTATTAAGTGGACAGGGCTACAGTTACAAAGAAATTAGAAGAAAAATTGGCGGAAACTTAACCAAAGATGGCATTTCTACTGTACACTTTTCCCAAAAGGTTTCCACAATTTTGGCCACTACTGTATACAAGTTGGTGGTTCAAATACTTGCGCACTGCGGGCTCTGAATCCTTCTGCAAATTGTTTTAATGCATAGAAGCCCTCTCGAGAATCCATCATACACATGAAAGTAGAAGAGCTGATAGCATCATGGACATTAATTCTAGCTAATTTAATGGATTGATGGAAAGCAAAGCTATCGGCAATGCTTTGAAGCTGGTCCTCCTCCATTATATTATCATTTCTCTTCCATTATGCGGTTCTCTTCCATTATATTATCATTTATATATATTTTGAAAAGGTCATACGAACAATAAAAAGGACTCATTAACAATCATGGTGATTTATGGGCCCCTGTCAAAGAATTACACTGACTCAAGATTTATTTCAACAGTCTAAAGCAGAGGAGTGGAATGAAGAAGCATCATCTGATTCTGAAGGCTCTTTTTCAAGGGCTTCCAACGATCCCTACTCGGGATCAGGACGTGGAAGATCAGAGTATGTTGGCCTATTTGACGGCAGGCCCCGGAATACAGCTAATGTTCAACCCCAGGCAAAACCTGCCATAACTCCAGAAAAGACTAGGTTGCACAGAGCTAAACTGCAGTTGTTCGACAGGAATGAGAAGGGGAAGCACGATGCTTCGTCTCAAACAGATGCATTTGCTGAGCCTGTAGAAAAATGCAGTGCAGCTGTGCAGTGTGACATCATCCAGGGCTGCAACTGTAAAAAGGAGCTGTCCTTCACCCACAGTGCTGAAATTGTGACTTCGACTAGCAAGGTAGAGACCACTGGAGGGCAGGCCGCTCCAGCGGAAAGTGCAATCCTCCAGCCTACAAATAGAAATGCTTTGTTGATTAAGAATTTTGTCTCCTGAAGCAGATTGTTTCACAGTGGCAAGGTCAGCCTGGCTCAGTCTAACCAATAAAAAAAAAAAGGGGGGGGGGGGAAATGCAGCCGAAGATACATATTCATTGGCAGTGCAGTCAAGAACAGAGCTTAAATTAATTGTTTCTTCCGGCATACATATTTCCCAGCTCTTGTTTCATTACACAGATTGAAGGATCCTTAAATACATATGTCACAAAACAGTGGGGAATTAAGCAATTATAATAACAATGCTTAAAACAACATATATAATATTGCCAGTCTGGTTTAGCAGCTTTTATCTTCTGGCTGTTTTCTCCCGCCCTTGACTAAATATAATCTTCCTGTACCTTTCAGTTTTGTTAACGTAGTTTAATGTAAATGTCTCTGTGAAAACAACACTTAATTCATTTGTATTTTGTCCTTTCCTTCCTAAAACCAATGCACAGTGGCCCAGTTCTGTCATAATGAGTCCTCTAGGTCAGAATTGGTTGGCAAGCTGAAGCATTTGTCCTCTTCAGCTGAGCTGGGAACAGAAGGAAAGGAACGAGTCAATTCTCGTTTTTAAATGATGTCTGCACCATAAAATTATAGCTGAAAAGCCTCACCCAGAGTTCATTTGCTGTTTTGTTTTTAAGCAATCTTTAAACATAGTTTCCTGGCTGATCTATAATTAAGCATACAAAACGACAGAGAAGAGGGCACACTTCATCCTGTTATTTATTCATAGGTCAAGAAGCAGTTTTCGCACTGTAAATAAATTGGATCAGAGATTGAGGGACTGGACCAATGGATTTCCATTTTATTGTAAACTCTAATACTATCAGAAGCTATATTAGAAATGAAGAATATAAATTTCTGCATCGGAAATTGGGAGTTTTAAGAATGCTCCTGAATAGCTATATTTCAGCCCTCCTTTAAACAGCTACTTAATTCACCAATTCTTGCTTTTATATTGAACATCTTCTGGTTTAAGAGATTTGAAATTTGCTGTCATTTTCTTTGTAGCTACAGTATGTTGCATGTAACTCAGGAATGACAGCTTGTTTTATTTTTACTGTTTGAACAAAACTGCTGTGCTAAGATAAGCACTTTCCTACCCATTCCTGCCTTCAGTTTTGCCCTATCCATGTGGGTCAGTCTGTAGCTGAAAAAAAGCTAATTTAAAGGACAAGTATTGTTAGTATCATCTCATCGGTTAAGCAGAGAGAGAGCTACTAAGTCTTACTGAAGAAAAAGAGGTTGCTATGTAATGCCTTTGTCCTCTTTGAAGCACGTTACTGGGTATCTTAGCAGACTCCGTGGCTGTTCTCAATCTGGAAGACCTTGAGCCTTAAAGAAATGTGTTTTTCAAATTGTGTTCTAAAGCGCCGCCACCTCACTAAAATAAAATTGGTTTTAAATGAATTGCTTCTTACTGTAAAGGTTTACCTGTGCTCGTCTGCCAAAGGAAGTGTTCAATCCACACACAGAGCATACCTTGGCTGTACCGTGTGGCTCTTTTAAGAGTTTCTCTAACAGAAAACCAACATACTGCAATCCCCACTTGTAGAATTCAACAAGTCTGAGCAGCTTTTGGGCAGATGGAGAATTTAGAAGAAACAAATAATCAAGAACTGCTTTTCTGAAGATTGGGAGAGAGGGAGATTCAGAGATGGATGGGAAAGAAAGCAATAGAGAGAGAGATAGATAGATAGATAGATAGATAGATAGATAGATAGATAGATAGATAGATAGATAGATAGATAGATATAGAGATATAGAGATATAGCTAGATAGATAGATAGATTATAGATAGATAGATAGATAGATAGAGATAGATAGATAGATAGAGATAGATAGATTATAGATAGATAGATAGATAGATAGATAGATAGATAGAGATAGATAGATAGATAGATAGATAGAGATAGATAGATTATAGATAGATAGATAGATAGATAGATAGAGATAGATAGATAGAGATAGATAGATTATAGATAGATAGATAGGTAGGTAGGTAGGTAGGCAGATGATAGATAGATAGATTATAGATAGATAGATAGATAGATAGAGATAGATAGATTATAGATAGATAGATAGATAGATAGATAGACAGATAGATTATAGATAGATAGATAGATAGAGATAGATAGATTATAGATAGATAGATAGATAGAGATAGATTATAGATAGATAGATAGAGATAGATAGATAGATTATAGATAGATAGATAGATAGATAGAGATAGATAGATTATAGATAGATAGATAGATAGATAGATAGACAGATAGATTATAGATAGATAGATAGAGATAGATAGATTATAGATAGATAGATAGATAGATAGAGATAGATAGATTGTAGATAGATAGATAGATAGATAGATATAGATAGATAGATAGATTATAGATAGATAGATAGATAGATAGATAGATAGATAGGTAGGTAGGTAGGTAGATGATAGATAGATAGATAGATAGGTAGGTAGGTAATAGATAGATAGATACTGTTGTGAGTGTCTCTAGACCGGCTGGGGACATATCAGAGGATGACGAAGCACAACCAGGCCCCTCTGGGTATTTTCCCCTCCCGGCAGCCGAGCTAGACAATGAGGAGATTTGTATGCAATCTGAGTCAGACTCTCAAAGTGATGAGTCAGATTTGGAACAGGAAGATAGATGGCTTGATCCGAGATTCTGAAGGTTTGATAGGCGGAGGTGTCAGTTAAGTGGAAAAAGGAAGTGACGTATTGAAAACTATATTAGAAGAGGAAGAAGGGACTAATTCTTTGTCACGAGCAACGTTAATATCAAGAGGCAGTCTGATGCATCACCGAGTTCGTTTGAACTCAGTTTTCTGGTGTTTTTGAAATCTACGGAAGATTAATGATGTCTTGGACAATGTGAGAGATAAAGAGTGAGTTAATTGGAAGGTGGGAGAATGTTTAAACTAAATGTACATAAATCAGACTGGGCCGTTCCGGCCAACAAACTGCCAGCAGCTTGCTTTGAAGTGAATCTTTTGAAATGTGTTAAATAAAACTCTTAAAGAAATATTTATGTGGATTTTACTAAGCTGAGAAGGGCCAGATACATAGATAGATAGATGATAGATAGATAGATAGATAGATAGATAGATAGATAGATAGATAGATAGATAGAGATAGATAGATGATAGATAGATAGATAGATAGATAGATAGATAGATAGATAGATAGATAGATAGATAGGTAGGTAGGTAGGTAGGTAGGTAGGTAGGTAGGTAGGTAGGTAGGTAGATGATAGATAGATAGATAGATAGATAGATAGATAGATAGATAGATAGATAGATAGATATAGAGAGATAGATGGATGGATGGATGGATAGATATAGATAGATTATAGATAGATAGATAGATAGATAGGTAGGTAGATAGATAGATGATAGATAGATAGAGATAGATAGATTATAGATAGATAGATAGATAGATAGATAGATAGATAGATAGATAGATAGATAGATGATAGATAGAGATAGATAGATTATAGATAGATAGATAGATAGATAGGTAGGTAGGTAGGTAGGTAGGTAAGTAGGTAGATGATAGATAGATAGATAGATGGATGGATGGATGGATGGATGGGTAGGTAGGTAGGTAGATAGATGATAGATAGATAGATAGATTAGATAGATACATAAGTAGATAGGTAGATAGATAGATAGATAGATAGATAGATAGATAGATATAGATAGATAGATAGATAGATAGATAGATAGATAGATAGATAGATAGATAGATAGACAGAAAGAGATACACACATAGAGAAAGAGTCCTTGACTTACAACTGTTTGTTTAATGACTGTTCGAAGTTATGACCGCACTGAAAAAAGTGACATCACCATTCTTCACACTTACATTGCGTTGATCATTGCAACACCCCCCTAAAGTCACACAATCAAAATTCAGTCGCTTGGCAACTGGCGTTGCAGTGTCCCAGGGTCACGTGATCGCATTTCACACTCTTCTGACAAGCAAAATCAGTGGGGAAGGCAAAGTCACTGACTAAAACTTAACAACTGCAGTGATTCACTTAATAGCTGTGGCAAGGGAAGGTGGTAAAATGGGGCAAAACTCACCTAAGAAGGGTCTTAACTTAGCAACAGAAATTTTGGGTTCGCTTGTGTTATCTCAGAGGTCCCCAGCCTTTTGGGCACCCGGGACCGGTTCCGTTGAAAGAGGTTTTTCCATGGACCGGAGAGCGTGTGATTTTGTGTGCTGCCTGTGTCCTGTGAATGGGGCTTTCCTTGTTTGTGTGGACCGGTTGCTGGCATGCTGTGGCCCGGTACTGGTCCACAGATCAGAGGTTTGGGGACCCCTGGTGTATCTCATACATACAGATACTAACATATAAAGAATGAAACACACAACACAAAGCTCTTTAAAAGAATACCTTTAGTTCTTCCAGATAGGCGATTCGGCTCAAGAAAGTTGACTAGCACCCAGTGATACAAGGAGAGTTGCTGACAATAGAGAATCCTTCTCCAGGAAGCCACCTAACTAAATAATCCATTTCTGAAATTCAATTGGCTTCCAATATGATTAGATTTGCAGGGCACATTCACACACGCTCTTGCCAGCTGTGCTGGTGATCTCAAAAATAACGTTCATGCGTTCTAAAATACGTTAATATCTTCTAAAAGCGAAGGCAGTTGTCTGCCTTTCCTAACCACCTACCAAACGCCACCACGGGGGCTTTGAAGGTGTCCTCAATGGAGGGAAGAAGAAATTAAAAAAAAAAGAACCAATTTGTCAACTGTTAGTATCTTAATAGCAATTTTGCCATCAAAATCTTTAGGACTACCTCAAATCCCTGGAAAGGGAGAAGTCTATCTGTGAACGTGCCAACAGAAAGTAAAACAGCAAAAGAAAGAAGCAAAAAGGGGAAACAGGTCAGCAAAGGACACAACAGCCCAGGGGTGACAATAGATGTACCTCAAACCTGCAAACAGTTTATTCACTGTTGAAAATTCTACCAAAATCATTCGATCGACAATGGTTAACCCGATAGAACAGAAAATTAGCCAGCCAGAGTGGTAAGATGGGCGGGTCAATAAATTTAATAATAAATAAGTGAATAAATTTGTAGCTCAGAGGGTTGAACTGTGGGGCCCTCGGTCCTCTCTGAGCTTGGCGGTTTTCCCGCAAACGTTTCATTACCAAACTAGGTAACGTCATCATTGCTAGCAATGAAATGTCTGCAAGAAAACCAGGTTCAGAGAGCACCAAGGACCCCACAATGCTTCGCCGTGCGTGAATCCTTCTAGTCAACGTTTCTGGAGTCTCCATCAAAGGGTGGAACAATATGACGACGAGGCCTCTTTGTAATGTATATCACTTGGCCCAGATACATTATTTGAACATCCAGGCTAGTTGTGTGCTGCATTTGAAGTGCAACAATGCACTAAGGTTTGCATTGGTGGAGAAGACACAGTGCGGCCTGCAATTTGGGGTGTGGTGGTCGTAGCCGTGTCCCTGTCTGTGGACTGGCCCGTGCAAGCCTCAGCAGTAGCTACAGTACAGGAGTGGCCAAAATTGTGGAAACCTTTTGGGAAAAGTATATTTTTGAGGTTGGATGGCTAATAACACCGCTTTTCTTTCGGAGTAGTACCATAAAATTATACATCAATGGAAAGATAATTTAATCAAGAATGTAATGTAACCACATTTGTTCCATTATCTGTACTGTATCCTATGAAAAGTTATAGCCCAATAACCAGAAAAAGGAAGCACAACTTGCTCAGGTTGATCTCAGGTAGCTTTCCTTCATCCGATTGTAGCCAATGAGCGTGAGTGTTTAGGGAGCCAATCGGGTGTCATCTTGTTTTGGCCATGAGCCAATCAGATCACAGGAGGATTCAGTTATCGATGTCACGTATTGAAGCTGAGAGGAGGACATTTGTCAGTGTGTGATGTGATGGCTATCCAGTTGTTTGGGTTTTGTTGTGTCCTTTCATTGAGTGAGCTTGTAAAACATAATAAAATTAAAGTCATGGTGCAAAGAGTTGACTGGTCACCCAGAAAGCGATGTGAAATAGTATTATTAAGTGAACAAGGTTACAGTTATAAAGAAATTGGAAGAAAAATGGGTGGAAACTTAACCAAAGGTGGCATTTCTACTGTACACTTTTCCCAAAAGGTTTCCACAATTTTGGCGACTACTGTATGCTGCTGGTTGTTTCCTAAATATTTTACAATATTGGCAAACATGACTGTCGAGAGCTTTCTATCTCATATGGAGATATACATGTTTCTAGCACCTATGCGATATCATTCAGTAATTGGGGAAAGAAAATAAAGGGAAGAAACTATTTTTGTTCCTTCAGATTGAAGATTTATCTTCATTATTTGATCATCCAACATTTGCAGCCACAGGCTTCTATCTCCCATCTCTCTCCCAACTCTCTCTCTCTCCCTCTCCCTCTCCCCTCTCTCTCTCCCTCTCTCTCTCTCTCCCCCTCCCTCTCTCTCTCCTTCCTTCCCTCCCTCTCCATCTCTCTCCCTCCCTCTCTCCCTCTCCCTCCCTCCCTCCCTCTCCCTCTCCCTCCCTCTCTCCCTCCCTCCCTCTCCATCTCTCTCTCCCTCCATCTCCCTCTCTCTCTCCCTCCCTCCGTCTCTCCCTCCCTCCCTCCTTCTCCCTCCCTCCCTCCCTCCCTCCTTCTCCCTCTCCCTCTCTCTCTCTCTCTCTCTCTCTCTCTCTCTCTCTCTCTCTCTCTCTCTCTCTCTCTCTCTCTCTCTCTCTCTCTCTCTCTCTCTCCCTTTATGAACCACCAGGAGACTCCAATTTTATAAGCCTATTTGAAGATAACAGCAAATCCAGGGGTTGTTTCCTAGGAGACGTGGGCCTACTATCTCTGCTTTCTAGTTACTAAATCATTTTTTTTTTGCAAGAAGCATCTTTCCTCTTAAGATACAGGGACTTGTCTGCTTTCATTAACAATATGAAAACGGTAGAATGGGGAGGGGGGCAACAAACACCTTTGCTGCTTTTATAGATGGATTCAGTCAAAAGGGGTTGCCAGAATAATTAGGGATCCCTTGTGTGTTAACAGCTTTTCTCTTTTCTTGCAAGGACCTTAGCAGAGAGTAACACATTTTCATGCAGGGACACCAACACAGAGAGAGGTTTGAAAACCAGCAGTCCGGAGCACGTGAGATTTCTGTGTCTTACCTCCTAGATGAATGGCTTGCGCTGCTGTGGTTATGGTTACGTTGCCTTTAATTATGAAATCTTTTCCGTTTGCACACAAACCAGCAGGTCACTTGGCTTTTAGCTTATTCTTGCCGTTCCCTTCTCTGAAAATTCATTAAGTGATAATGGCACAGACCTGCTGAGAGGGACAACAGGATAGTAATCTGCATTATCTTCCAGGCGTAAGAATTGAGCCATTTATTTGCCCTCTGTAACATTCAGGAAATAATGGAAATATCAAATCTATGGCGGTCAGATGAGGGGCACACAAGATAGGTGCTTTTTTTTTTCAAAAGAAAAAGAAATGAGATCAGGATTGGAATCAAACCATTGTGCAGCTGGGGCCTGCACTCTCTGCATCTCCTCTCAGTTCTTCCAATAACACTTGTGATATAGCAGATATACCAATACAGGGAGTCCCCGACTTATGATCGCTTAATGCAGTGGTTCTCAACCTTTTTAATGCCGCGACCCCCAACCAGTCGTAAGTCGAGGACTACCCAACTGGTCGTAAGTCGAGGACTACCCAACCGGTTGTAAGTCGAGGACTATTTCCCTGCCCGGGAGTGCCGCGCATGCGTGGTGCCGCCCCCTGCGCCGGCCGAGGCATAGCTGGTAAGGGGCAGCGACGGCGCAGGGTGACCACCGGCTGGGCTACCAGCTGGCCCAGCCCAAGGGAGGTAAGGCACCCGCCGGGCCCCACATGCGCCAGTAACCCTCCCTGCACCCGCTGGCCTCCCACCTCCCACCCCTGGCCCTCTTTTCCTTACAAGTTTAGTAGTTGCTCAGCAGGGAGGGGTGGAAACTTCCGGAGAGCTCGCCTTCGCTGCAGACAACTTGCAGCCCCGTTTGCAGACTGGGACTTTTGGCGGGCTCAGCAGGGCAGAGACAGCCTGGACAATTCCTATTGGCTTTTGAAAGCCAATAGAATTAGACTCTATTCAAGAGAGTCTATTCTATTGGCTTTCAAAAGCCAATAGAATAAGAGGGAGTAGCATAGCTAAGGAAAAGGGGGAAAAAATGGCGGACTGTGTTGTTTGGTGACCCCCGTGAAATGGTCGTTCGACCCCAAATGGGGTCGCAACCCACAGGTTGAGAACCTCTGGCTTAATGGCTGTTCAAAGTTACAATAGCACTGAAAAAAGTGACTTATGACCATTTTTCACACTTATGACCATTGCAACATCCTCTAGGGCCACATGATCAAAATCCAGGGGACATTAGATGAGATGCTTCACTTAACAGCCGTTGTAACATGAGGCCATAATGGGTGGGCTCCATTATCATCCCAATCCTGAGACTAGCTGAAAGTGATGTGAAAGCAGACATAGCTTAAAAAGGAAAAGGGGGAAAAATGCAAACTCTGAATAATTCCTGTATTAATTTTTTCATAAACCAAAAATTACTCCTTAAAGTTCAAAATTTAAACCCTCGTCTCCACCTCAAGGAAGTTTGCTAACATCTTCCAGTTAAAATGTCTTAGCTGCCAAGCAGCTCGGCAAAGGTAAATAATTTTTTTTCTTTTTTAAAAAAATAAACCTTTCTTTTCTGAGTTCATTCTCAATAAACAAGACAAGCAGCATAAGTATTACGAAATTTGCGAGAGACATATTAGGTTTGTGGTTTTTGTATGAGAATATAAAATATATAATATATATAAATATTTATATAATAATTTATATATAAATATATAAAAAGTAACAAAAGGGTTGGAAATGACTTATTTTTAAAATATGGGCTTAACAAGCTTCGCCTCCTGGACATCTTTCAATACTACACGTTTATAAAGCTCCAAATTATCTGACGTGTTTAAGGCAGTAGTTTTAAAATAAATGGCGTCGAACCACAAAATATTCATTTACAGTTTTTTTTCCCTTTTGGTATGGATTCAACAACTGATAATGTTGAATATTGACTGTACATTAGTTTTATCTCATTTTAAACATGGATGCATTTACATCAATAAAATTGGGTCAGTGTATGCTGTTTATACGGATTTGTTTCGGAGCGCCACTAAAAAAAGGAATTTTCCAGAAAAGACTGTTCTTTTATACAATAAAATATTTTGAGATTACCTATTTGGAGGGGGTCCTGGGTGCTCCTTGAGCGTGGTTGTTTTCTTGCAGAAGTTTCATTACCCAAACTAGGTTAACATCGTCACTAGCACCAATGACGTTACCTAGTTGGGTAATGAAATGTCTGCAATAAAGAAGCTACACCCCTCATTTCAACGCTGAGCTACAAATATTCTCTTTTATTATTACCTGTTTTAATTTAAATCTCTTTCAGGCAAATCAGATATTCCTGCCACATCAGAACCTTAACGTGGTTGTTTTTACAGGTTAAGTTTTAAGTAGTTGAACAGTAGAATCCACGACTGTGTAATGCAGTGTTTCTCAACCTTGACAATTTTAAGGCATGTGGACTTCAACTCCCAGAATTCCACAGCCAGGATTGCTGGCTGTGGAATTCTGGGAGTTGAAGTCCACATGCCTTAAAATTGTCAAGGTTGAGAAACACTGGTGTAATGAATGCTTTATCTTATTTTTTTTTCTTTCCAAACCAACATGCCGTAATTTGTCTCATTAATTTTAAATATTTTTCCCCCTGGTCACTATGGATCAGATTGCTGGTTTCCTACCGCTAGCAGCTGTGGGAATCTAATGGGTTGATGGGTCTCATCAGCATTATTCTAGAACTAGAAAGTTTATCGTGCAGGAATACTTCTCCTTTCTGCATTGTATTAATATTACAGTATAGGTAGTGCTTTGACTTACAACAGTTCATTTAGTGACCATTCAAAGTGACAATGGCACTGAAAAAAGTGACTTATCCCGTAGCCGCAGAAATTTTGGGCGCAACTGTGATCATAAGTCAAGGGTTACTTGTGTCAGTATTTACGAGCGGTAGGTACCTTTGGAGGTTCAGAGACTACACTTTGAACTAGGTGTTTGCAAATTAAACTTGCCCCTGACACACCAACAAAATGCCACACCAGATTCCGTAATCAATTTATCTTTTATTTTGTTCATTTATTGTTGTCAGACCGTTTTTTAAAAGATATTTATCTTTTACATACATACATAGAGGGGAGGGGGGGAACCCATTGGTCCGAAAAGCAGTTTGAACATAAAAACAGTCAACTTCAGATCACTACATTTTCCAAAAATAAAAAATTAAAAAAAAATACACCACTTTTTATACATCATAGGCATGGTTGCTGGAAAAAAAATAAAATGGCACGTGTTAAAATGTTGAAAAGGAAACCCCTGGCAACGGCTGAATCTCACGGTCTTTCTGAAATGGCAAGAAAACGAGTTACTTGTTCTTTTACCATCTCCGTCTCATCTGTGCCTAAAATCCTGGATTTCATGATGTGATAAAATGGCTCCTGAACACTGTAATTTCGGAATGAGTGCAGGGAAATGTACTTTTAAGTCAGTTGTTCTCAACTGTGGTCCATGGACCCCGGAGGAGGGGAAAACGCTTCGCCACAGGGGGTCCGCGAAGACTTGAAAAAATGTTGATTTAAATCTTGAGCTTTTTTTTGGCCACAAAAGTTATTTAAAGAAGACCTGTGGTGATGAAAATATTGAAAACCACTGCTTTAAGTCAGGGGTTCTCAGCCTTGGCAACTTTAAGACTTGTGGACTTCAATTCCCAGAATTCCTCAGCCAGCAAAGCTGGCTGAGGAATTCTGGGAGTTGAAGTCCACAAGTCTTAAAGTTGCCAAGGTTGAGAACCCCTGCTTTAAGTGGTTCCACCTCTGTAGTGTCCTGGTATCTATTCTTCTACATAAAAATGAACTCTTCTTTCAATCTTGGACAGCTATGTGCAGGCTTCTAACCTTCCCCAAAATTAACCCCAAAAATGTATATATACTCATTTTTAGAAGGGAAGGAATCAAAACTCAGTACACACGCCCAGTTCTTGATAATTAAGATATTTAGCACATACAAAAAAGGTTGATATAAACTAGTTTCTTACACTGATTTTTACCACCGGGAAAGAAGTTAAGATTAGGAAATATATGCTAACAAATCCGGTGGCTAAAATAGTTTCATATACAGTACTTTTGAACAATAGCACTTGGTTACAAAAACACCACAGTGAGGATTAATTGGCACACTGAAAAAATAAATAAATCTTTTGTCGGTGTGAAAATAAACCAAAACAAATAACTGCCCGACGAGATTCCTATGTTAAATCTACACCATTTTACAGAAACCAAATTATTTGCCCCAAACATACAGTTCCCCCCCCCCCACATTTTCGACACTTGTTGGGATTCCAGCCATCCTGTAGACCAGGCCACGTGAAAACTGTACACAAGGCGGTGAAGAGCGTTAGGAAATCACATTTCTGAACGGCAAAATGTGACTTCTTTAAACCTGAAGACCTTTCAGAATCTTCATATAATCTGTAGCTACATTTAAGCTGTAAAGTTACCCGCAATACCACACTTTAAAAATAAAACAAAACCTCATAAAGCACATATGTCTATGGAGATTCTCAATCATCCATGGTTGTCCCAAAAGAGCTTTTTCAAAAGGCAAGTAGACTTTTGAGTTTTGTTTTGGGGTTTTTTTTTGAAGATGTTTCAGTTGCCTTTTGAAAAATCTCCTTTGGGACATAAAGCACGTATTGTGTCTACCTATTTCTGGTTGGAGACACATCCAGAGAAGAGACCAGAAAAAGAAAAAATCACAGATCAAAGTGATGGTTAAAGTGCTTCTCAGGTTTATAATCTTCGTTATCAATATAAAACTTTAATACATTCTTCCCAATTTCTTAAACACTGACTTTATTATCTCTCTGTTTCCTATACGTAAGTCTGGGGCCTTCCAGATCCTGGAATTTGCTGGTCAACCCACGTTAACACCACACGGAGTGGGGGGACCCCTGCTTCAGATTTTCAAGACAAGGATATGAAATGGAATGACGATCCGGAATATGAGCAAATTGGCACTTAGAACAGATCCACCGAAAGCCACAGTAGCTACAGAAAAAGCATCGATCGAACCTGCCAGATTTCATTTACATCCAAAGATGCTGCGGTTGGCATTTGATCACTGTCACTCCACTTCCCAGAATTAAGAACTGAATCCAATCTATCAATTCTTTCTTAGAAGTCCAGCTTATTTTGGAAAGGAAAGGGTAGAAGATGGAAAATGAAAGGCTGGAGAATGACAAGACAGCTTGTCTTCCTAATTCTTCCCTCTGTTATTAATGTCTCTAGACCAGCGTTTTCCAGTCTCAGCAACTTTGCCATGGCAACTTTTAGGATTCATCAGCCTGCATGCCTGGAGCTGGGACTTGAAAGTCCACACATCTGAAAAATGTTCAGGTTGAGGAAACACTAGTGTAGAGGTTGGATGCATCGGAATATGCTCGACAGCTTTTCGCTGCCTCTAGGAATCCTGGGAACTGTAGTTCCAGAGCCAGATTCCCAGGCTTCCTGGTGGTGAACCCTAAAAGAAGTTCAGAAGATTGAAATAGGCCTGTCTGACGCTTCAGGATCTCCACCAAAAAGTACACCTTCAAAAGGGGAAATAAAAGCTGGCTGCCCAAACAAGCTAATAAGAAATCAGATCAAAGGCATGCTTGAAAAGAGGGCAGGAATTGCTTTAGCGTCCTTTGCAAATGGCGTGGAATTTTGCAAAAGTTTTCCAATCCTAAAACAGGATGCTAGTTGTAGTATCAACTAGAATTTCTCCTGAAGGCAGGGGCGTCCAACCGTGGCGATATTAAGACTAGTGGACCAGCTCCCAGAATTCCCCAGAATGAAGTCCACAAGTCTTAAAATTGCTAAGGTTGCATACCCCTGCTTTACAACGAGTCTGATAAACTTCATTAACGCTGTCCTACACTGCCTCACCAAATTATGCTGAAGCCCATCAATTTTAGTAGCCGTGCCTAGTGATGGTCAACCCTAGCACCAACAGCTGGAGAGTAAATCTGGGATTTAAATCCTAGCTGCTCTATGCCATTTCAGCTATTCTATGAATTGCTTGGCAAACTTTGCTCATTTAAAGTTAGCAAATATCTGGACCTAACATCTCAATTCTTTCCAGCCCAACTGCCCCTTGCTATATGGGAGAGGTTCTCTATGCCTAATGTAGACATGCTTCTAAAAAAAAAAATATCTTACATTATTTCTCTGCTTAAGAAAATAGCTTCCACTTGAGACATGGTGATTAAATATATAGCTTATTTTTCTGAGTTTACTGAATGGATTTCCAAATTTAGTACTCTTTGTTTTTAAAATAGATCAGAACATCTTCCCCAAGGACCATTGATGGGAGGGTGTCAGTTATAATAAACACGAACCTAACTGGTTTTAATGATTTCCACTTTTTTTGTGTAAATTTATTTTTTATTTTTTTATTAAATTTCTTTGCCACCCATCTCCCCTACAAGGCGACTCTTCCTTGCGCAATTCGAAATTCCATTTGAAGGATCTTTTTTCCCCTTCTAATTCATAGGACAATCTAGTCTAGTGGGTAAAAATCTCCATTCAAAATAGCTGAGCGTTACATGTTTGTAATAAATGCCTCCAAAAAGAATTTTTACAGGTTATACAGACTGACGAAAATGCTCAAGAAAATAATGCACATGGCCACTCAAAAAGCTGTTGGAACCTTGAACCAAATCAAACGATTTTGATAAATTAAATGGAACAGGAGAATTCAACTATCTAACCAAGAATTTTTCCATTAGTAGATTGTTTTTATTAGATTGAGACAAATGATTAATAGAAGCAGCAGCAGAAATATTTAAATATGCTTTACTAGCGCACCACCTGAAGCTATCATGCCTTTTAAATACAGACTTGAATCCAAAACAGACTTCTACAAATAATTAAATATTAGAATGTGTTGTGCTTCTGCTAGTTGTTCATAACTTTATTAAAAATAGACATTTTGGTCTACGAAATTAATTAAATATACTTTAAGTATACTGCATTTAGAATCTTAGGTCTGTAACATACCGTAGCTTTTTTGAACTTAAAAGTACCGTATGCAAAATATAAAGAAAACCCTTGCTAAATAGAAGTATTTCGCCTTTATTCATTCGTTAAAACATCGATTCCAAAAATAAAGCACCCAATTGTATATAGGGCTTATTTCAAGTATTCATTTAATTCAGCATTATTATAAATAACTCTTTATTATAAATGATAATTCTTACCCTAAAGGACTAAGGCAGGGCTAAACGATAAAGCAACATCCAAAGGAAGACATAAACCAGGAATCCTGGTTAGAAAAAGAGGGCAATGGATCTTGTGCTCTTGTTAGTGAGTTGAAATGGACTGTTTTCAACTTCTAACAGATGGAGGATAAGGGGGACTTCAGACTTGACTTTAAAAAAATATCTCTCACAAGAAGACAATAAGCTTCCAAAGGATGCACGGCTGAACGTGACTGGAACAAAGGCCAGGGAAATTAAAACGATGATTATTAATACTTTGCAACGGACAGAAGTTTCGGCGCAGTCTGGAAAAAAAAATAAGTTTAATATGAGCGGGAACTTTATTGGCAAAACGCCACTCGAGCGATAATTAGGTCCCAAAGTAAAATAACGGAAGCAGAAGAGGAAGAGAGAGAGAATACTGATTGTCCCATTTGGCTTCACATCAAAATCTTTCAAAGGGGCTGATTTCCTTGGGTCCCTTTCACACATGATGGATGTCTGTCTCTCCCCCCCCGCCCCCCCAGTTTAAGGCTTTAGGCAGGGAAAACCACTACAAGGCGTGTTTCAGGGCAGCGTTTTGTAACTGGACTTCGTTAGTTATAACCCCCCTGCTTGCAAATCGCATGTCGACACCGTGAAAAGTCTAGAACAAGAGCAGCCCAAAGGCAGAAACCAGTTTCATCCTAAAAGCAAATATGGCGTCGTTTAAGTAGGAAGGCGCCCGGCGAGTGGCATAAGGCAGCATCGGGATGCAAGCCCCGCCTCTATTTTACAGCCCGCAGGGGCGGAGCTTTGGCTTCCGTCCTTCGGTTCCATAGTGGCCGGGGTGGCCGATCTTTATAAAAGACAGGAAGAGGAATTACTTTAACACAGCGGTTCTCAACCTGTGGGTCGTGACCCCATTTGGGGTCGAACAACCATTCCACGAGGGTCGCCAAACAACGCAGTCCACCATTTTTTTTTGGTCGGCCATTTTTTTTGGGGTCGGCCATTTTTTCCCCTTTGCGATGCGGGCCGTCGTGCCACGCATGCGCAATGCGCCCCGTCACACCGTGCTGCACGATGCGCCCCGTCACGCATGCGCGATGCGCCCGTCACGCCGCACATGCACAATGCGCCCCGTCACGCCGTGCATGTGCGATGCGGGCCGGGGTCAAGCCCCGGAAAAGGTTGAGAACCGCTGCTTTAACGCAACACTCTTATTTATTTGAACCGTAATGGGAAAGCTTTCTGAAATATCCCAAGTAGCTTTGACACAAGGAGAACCGTGAATCGTAGGGCAGGCGTGTCCGGGCAACCTCAATTTCGGCAGGTTTTTTTTTTTTTAACGTTCAACAACATAAAATAAGAAATGAAGTTCAGCCAACAGCTCCTTGGCTGAAGTTCCGGAAGGCTCCAAAAATAGTTCTTACAGAATAAGAGTTCGAAGGGACCCTGGAGGTCTTCTAGTCCAACCCCCTGCTCAAGAAGGAGACCATACACTATTCCTGACCAATGGCTGTCCAATCTCTTCTTGAAAACCCTCAACTTCTGAAGGCAAGCCAGACCCTGTTCCATTTCAGACAAAGAGGCAACTAGTGGAAATGAAAAGCAACGCTATCCCTTCTGGCTAAGAACTTGATCATCGTAATGATTCCCACATTGTATAGTTCTCCCTTAGGCATACTCAACCCTATTCCTTTGTAGGCCATGAGGGAAATCATTTTTATCACCTAGACCAGGGGTGGGCAACTTTGGCTCTTTTGACTCGTGGACTTCAACTCCCAGAATTCCTGAGCCAGCATGGGGGAACTATGGCCCCTTCATGACTGGTGGACTTCAACTCCCAGAATTCCTGAGCCAGCCACGCTGATGGGAAAGGGAGAGGTTTCCAAGATGAACCATGCTGGCTCAGGAATTCTGGGAGTTGAAGTCGACGAGTCATAAAAGAGCCAAGGTTCCCCACCCCTGCCCTACTATCAGGGGTCCTCAACCGTGGCAACTTGAAGACTCGTGGACTTCAACTCCCAGAATCCCTGAGCCAGCTTGGCTCAGCTTAGAAACCTCTTCCTTTCCCCTCAGCATGGCTGGCTCAGGAATTCTGGGAGTTGAAGTCCACGAGTCATAAAAGAGCCAAGGTTGCCTACCTCTAACCTAGGTCTAGGCCGCTTTCTGACTCGTGGACTTCAACTCCCAGAATTCCTGAGCCACCATGGCTCAGCTTGGAAACCTCTCCCTTTCCCCTCAGCACGGCTGGCTCAGGAATTCTGGGAGTTGAAGTCCACGAGTCATAAAAGGGCCAAGGTTGCCTACCCGACCTAGAATCTGGTTAAGATTGAACGGCTCTTAGGGCCCCCTAATCTAGGAATATTGTAATCTCATGTATGGAAGATAAAATGAATGACTTATCCCCCATGTTAATTCCACAGATTCCATTTAGCTAACTTAACAGCTACTTAGATATAGAGATACGGGTACCTTTTCTCCTTTTCTACGAGTTGAAGGATCACCAAGGAGACGGTTTCTAAGACCAGCCATGGAATAAAGGAGCAAGACAGAATTTAAGAGAATTCTAGTTTAATCATCATAAACCGGTGAACGGCTTGTCTGTCACATTGTCCCAAATATCTTACCTCACGTGTAGGGATTATCTAAACTTAATTAGGATGCACTCCTTCATATCTGAACACCAACAGTTGGTTTTCTGCTCCGCTGCCAAACCAAACTCTCCAGCCAGGATTAAACCTTGTTGCCTGCTTCAGAAGCCAGGTTTTAAAACTGCCCTAAGTAGCTTCCTTCTGACATGTGGGATCAAGGGGAGGAACTGAGTTGTGGGATTGTAATATTAACCATTGAATCACGATTGCTATTTACTTAAAAAAAAAAAGAGCCCCTATTCCTACTTTAAATTTTGACAGGCTAATGGCACATTTATGATTATTTTTAAACCTTGTGTTATTATTATGACTTATTTGATTAGCCATAGTTAATAGAGAATAACATCATTTAACTAGTGTATGATTATTATCGAATTCTTAATTATATGATACAGGCGACACGCTTTACATCTTACATGGATACGATCTTTCATTTATCCTTGGATTTAACTGGACGGAACTTTAATCCACAAAATGGAAGAAAATTTAAGATACTATTTTAATCTTTAATTAGTCCTCTCCTAATTAATGTCCCCCAAATTACTTCTTAAAACACTTTTAGTGAAGAAAGTTTTATGATTTCTTCCCCACTTGGGAGCTTAAAACTGATGGTTACATGATGATAGTTACACCGTCTTCTCACTTTTTCTGTAATCCATTTATCTAGGGGAGCGTTATTTTCTTTTTTTTAAAAAAATAGTGAAATAATATTTTTTTTTCACTCCGTCTACGATGGATGGAAACACCTTCGCTTTGCTCTCGGCCACCTTTCGAGAATCACGGCTTTTATTGTGAGAGACTGTTCATCACAAGTCGTGAAATGAAATCCTTAACACGGACTCACAGCTATCCTTAACCCTCTTTGTGCAACTGCCCACAACCTGCTAAATTTTGCCAATGAATTGCTTCTGATTTGGTTTTCCGGGAGGGAGAATGGTGATGGATTAGTTTCAAAAAGTAGTAAGACTTCTTCTTCTAGGTTTGACATAAGTCAGTGATTAACAGGTCTCTTCCCTGAAAAAAAACACCAAAAACAGCCCCTTTTATGATGTTACTGTTGTGAGTCCCACATTTTGTGAATCCTGGAAGAATGTCTGCCCTAAGCCGAAAGTCAGTAGGGTCCTACAAAGCCTCCATAGGTTTAGCAAACGCCTTTCGTTCTGCCAAAAATAGGTCACCCCAAATAAAATCTGAAAACTCAAAAGACTTGATGGCCAAGTTGAACTGCAAGGATCCGATGACAATATTATCTGGAAAAAGAAAGAATATTATCTTTCTTCTTAAGAACAACGGAAGCCATCACATTCCAGTTCATCCTTCTCTATTCCCTTGCTAGGCTTTCCCGCTAAACTGAATCCTGTACTAATTCAAAGCCAAACTCTTTGAATTATTTGAGGTTCTCGCATTTTGAGATTTACAAGGTAGAAAAAAAAATAAATACGAATTTCTGACCACCCAGACCAGGAACATACCCAAGATGAAGCAAAAGCTTCTCCACGGGCCTGGTAGAAACCCCAGAGCCTTGATATGCCACAGACCACAAATTGTTTACAAGGTTGCAAACCTAGGATCTCCTTGTGGAAAAGCAACAGAGGTGGAAAGAATGATTTATAAAGGTAGAAGCCTCCACAGAAAGTGAGCCCCGGAGGAAGCTGCTTTCTCTCCTCACACAATGCCAGTTCTCTTTTTTTAGGAGGACTATTAGCATTAAAATAAGTCGCAATTTTCCCCAAAAGGAGGGAAAGAGGTGGAGGTGACCTTTGTACCAAATGTGGGGGTCCACCTAACTCAGCGGTTCTCAACCTGTGGGTCGCGACCCCATTTGGGGTCGAACGACCATTTCACGGGGGTCGCCAAACACCGCAGCCCACCATTTTTTTTTGGTCGGCCATTTTTTTTGGTCGGCCATTTTTTTCCCCTTTGCGATGCGGGCCGTTGCGCCGCGCATGCGTTATGTGGGCCTGCCATTTTTTTTGGGTCGGCCATTTTTTTCCCCTTTGCGATGCGGGCCGTCGCGCTGTGCATGCGGGCCCGCCATTTTTTTTTACTTTGGTCGGCCATTTTCTGGGGGGGGGTCGGCCATTTTTTCCCCTTTGCGATGCGGGGCGTCACGCCGCGCATGCGCGATGCGCCCCATCGCACCGCGCATGCGCGGCGTCGAGCCCCGGAAAAGGTTGAGAACCGCTGACCTAACTGCTTTTATGAATCATCTGGTTTCTGACTTATTGTTCTTTTCGAGCATCTATATATTTTTTCCCTCAAGCCGGTCAAGTAAGACGGCGCCTCATCGTCGAAGTTTCAAGGACCTCAGCAGCGTCCAGCGTCACCTCAGAGAGTAACTTCCGCTCCGCAAGGTCTTTCCTTCTGGCCAATTCTTCTCGGCGATCGCTTTTTGACTAACTGATAAAAGAGGATGTGGGATTTTTATTCCTATTTCCTCCCTCCCCCCAAATGACATGGTTTAAAACATGGAACCGTTGTTGTTGTTTTTCCCCCCCCACACAGGCAAGTAGGAAGGAGAAGCGGACCAGAGACAGACCAGTGATGGTCACTTAGAGCAGCTCCTTCAGGATCCCTCAACCGAGGCTTTCGAACGATCTAACCGATCGGCGGCCGAAATTCATTCCACGTCAGAGGCGTCATTGTCAGAGAGATGGTAATTGCTTCCCTTCACCCGGATGTACTCAATGTATCTCCCGTCCTCCGATTCGGGAATGCCACATGTACATAGCGAGGTCTCAAACAAGCATTCGATTTCCTCTAGTTTTTTGCCTTTGGTCTCCGGAAGACAGCCGTAGAGAAAAAGGAGGCCCACGAACGCAAATCCGGCATAAAGAAAGAAGGCGCCTGCAATTAAAAAGACAAAAAAACACGCCACCCCCACACAGGGTTAATATATAGTTGTTGTTTTTTTTTTTAAAAAAAGAAGTTTCTACGGCAGGGGTTCTCAACCTGTGGTCCGTGGACCCCTTGAGGGGGGGGGACACAATGTTGTCACATGGGGATCCTCAAAAGATTGGAAAAAAAATGTTATGATTTAAATCTTGAGTTAAGTCTTCGGGGAGGGGGGTGTCCCCGGCCATGGTCCGTGGCCACAAAAGGTTTCTTAAAGGGGGCCCGTTGTGAAGAAAAGATGGAGAACCACTAATCTAAGGCTTCTCTTAAAATCCGTATTTCAAAAATATTACACAGAAAGTTTCATTCAAAACATTATATAAAGTCAAGGACACACCTACAAACTAATTATTCCCTCCTCCCTTCCTTTTCTTTTTTCCTTCCCCTCTCTGTCCTTCCCTCCCTCCATCTCTCTCCTTCCTTCCTTCCTTCCTCCCTCCTTCTCTCTCCCTCCCTTCCTTCCCCTCACTGTTCTTCCTTTCTACCCTTCCTCCCTCTCTCACCAATTGTCCTGCTTCCTGTTGGCCATCATATTGATCTTCCTTCCTTCCTTCCTTCCTTCCTTCCTTCCTTCCTTCCTTCCTTCCTTCCTTCCTTCCTTCCTTCCTTCCTTCCCTTCCTTCCTTCCTCCCTCCCTCCCTTAAATTTCTACAGCCACCCAACTCAGTCAATGATTCTAGGCCACCTACAATTAAAAAAAATATATACAGGTAGTCCTTGACTTCTGACCACAATTGATCCATTGCTAAGCGAAACATAAGTTGAGTCTTGCCTCATTTTATGACCTTTTGGCCACAGGTCTTGAGAGAATCACTGCAGCCGTTAAGTTAGTAACATGGCTGTTAAGTGAATCTGCCTTCCCTGTTGACTTTGATTGTCAGGAGGTTGCAAAAGGGGGATCACGTGACCCTGGGACACGGCAACCGTCGTAAGTAGGAGTCAGTTGCCAAGTGTCTGAATTTTGGTCATTTGACCACGGGGGATGCTGCAACGGTCGTTAAGTGTGAAAAACGATCACGAGTGGCTTTTTTTTAGCACCGTTGTAACTTTGAACAGTCAGTAAATGAAAGGTTGTAAGTCAAGGACTACCTTTAATGTCAGTGGCCACCACATACTCTGCGAACAGTGCGTCTCCTTCCAACACACATCTTAATCCAGGGGTCTTCAAACTGGGCCCTTCATTCATTCATTCATTCATTCATTCATTCATTCATTCATTCATTCATTCATTCATTCATTCATTCATTTATTTGGGCTTGTATGCCGCTCCTCTCCGGAGACTCGGAGCGGCTAACAACATATATATAAACAGCAGATTACAATAAAATCCCAAAACAAAAAATATCTAAAAATACAATAAAACACCCACTCATATTCAACAGTCAACCACAGTCATCCCCAGGCCTGCCGGCAAAGATGAGTTTTAAGATTTTTTCGGAAAGCCGGGAGAGTCGGAGAAACGCGGACTTCAGGAGGCAGTTGGTTCCAGAGGGCGGGCGCCACAACAGAGAAGGCCCTCCCCCTAGGGCCCGCCAGACGACATTGTTTCGCTGACGGGACCCGGAGGAGGCCGACCCTGTGCGCTCTCACCGGTCGAAGGGAAGTATGTGGCAGAAGGCGGTCCCGTAAGTATCCTGGTCCCATGCCATGAAGGGCTTTATAGGTAATAACCAACACCTTGAATTGCCCTCGGAGACCGATAGGCAACCAATGCAGCATGCGGAGAGTTGGTGAAATGTGGGCACAGCGCGGAAGGCCCACAACTGCTCGCGCAGCTGCATTTTGCACTAATTGTAGTCCCCGAACACTCTTCAAGGGTAGCCCCATGTAGAGAGCGTTGCAGTAGTCGATCCTCGAGGTGACAAGGGCATGTGTGACTGTGAGGAGAGACTCCCGATCCAAATAAGGGCGCAACTGGTGCACCAGGCGAACCTGGGCAAATGCCCCCCTCGCCACAGCCGACAAATGATGATCCAATGTCAGCTGTGGGTCGAGGAGGACTCCCAAGTTGCGGACCTTCTCCGAGGGGTTTATAGATTCACCCCCCAGGGTAATGGAAGGACAGATTGAAATGTCCTTGGGAGGCATCACCCACAGCCACTCTGTCTTATCGGGGTTGATCCTTAATCTGTTAACGCCCATCCAGACCCTTTAATGCCTTGTGGACTTCAACTCCCAGAATTCCTCAACCAGGCACGCTGGCTGAGGAATTCTGGGAGTTGAAGTCCACAAGTCATACAAGGGCCAAGTTTGAAGACCCCTGTCTTAATCTATACCTCTAATTATAGCTCCCATCAAGTCCACCTATCAAGGGGAGAACTTAAGTTGCCAAGCAAAATCATTAAAAATGAAAAAACTAAAACCTCCAACAATCCAAAATAAAATTGTTCTGGGTCTTGTTGGAAGATGGAAAAAAAAATTCCTTACCATAATAGGTCAGATATTCAGCTGTGTGCAAGAAGGTGAGTGACACCAGAACGTTGAAAATCCAGTTGACGCCAGAAGAACACGCGTTTCCTGTACTTCTCGCCCACAGGGGGTAAATTTCGGAATTGATTGTCCACGGCATCGGTCCCATTCCTTGTGACATGTAATTGAAAATAACCGATCAATAATGTTCACTGAGTATTCTTAAATGATTACGATCGACAACGATGGAAAAGTTAGAAATGATTAACAATGGTGGAAGACAAGTTGAATAGTAGTTGCCTTCCATCTGAATGCGTGACAACCGCAATTGAGTCCAAAATGTTCATTGTTAAGCAAAGCAGTTGTTAAATAAGTCATGACCCACTTTATGACCGTTTTTGCCATGGTTGTTAAGCCATGGCAAATCACTAGTTGTTAACAGAATGCAGCTTCCCCCCTAGCTACTATGTCTATAATTGTGTTCAAAGGAAGATTCTCAGTCTATAGGAAAGTGTACATGGGTTTTTTTTCTTCGTCCGTTCATTTTTATCCACCCTGGAATTGATTACACCCACAGTTTGAGAGCAGAATTTCTTTCCTTACCCTATAAAACAGGGGTCTTCAAACTGGCACTTTTATGACTTGTGGACTTCAACTCCCAGAATTCCTCAGCCAGTCACGCTGGCTGAGGAATTCTGGGAGTTGAAGTCCACAAGTCATAAAAGGGCCAAGGTTGAAGACCCCTCCCAGAATTCCTCAGCCAGGCACGCTGGCTGAGGAATTCTGGGAGTTGAAGTCCACAAGTCATAAAAGGGCCAAGGTTGAAGACCCCTCCCAGAATTCCTCAGCCAGGCACGCTGGCTGAGGAATTCTGGGAGTTGAAGTCCACAAGTCATAAAAGGGCCAAGGTTGAAGACCCCTCCCAGAATTCCTCAGCCAGGCACGCTGGCTGAGGAATTCTGGGAGTTGAAGTCCACAAGTCATAAAAGGGCCAAGGTTGAAGACCCCCCACCATAAAATAACAAAGTTAAATGGTCAAGGAGATAGTGTATTCAAACAAAGGCAAGGCAACCAGTGCTTCCAATTTTATTTTCACAGAAAAGGGAAAATGCAGACGCCTAAGATTGTGACCAGGGTAAACTGAGTTTTCCTGGTTGGTAACAACCACTTTCTTTGACTCAAAGAAAAGTAATATAAGTTCATCAAATTTGTTTACCTGGTGCAAAGAAAACCAAGTACAATATGAGTCCCAGCAGTGCGGTCCATGAATACGGCGTTGGACAGAAGTTATAAGCCCAAAATATGCCTTCAGTTTTGAGTTTGGTTTCATTGGAGCATCTGCAGGAAGGAAGGAAGGAAGGAAGGAAGGGAGGGAGGGAGGGAGGAAGGAAGGAAGGAAGGAAGGAAGGAAGGAAGGAAGGAAGGAAGGAAGGAAGGAAGGAAAGAAGGGAGGGAGGGAGAGGAAGGAAGGAAGGAAGGAAGGAAGGAAGGAAGGAAGGAGGGAGGAAGGAAGGAAGGAAGGAAGGAAGGAAGGAAGGAAAGAAGGGAGGGAGGAAGGGAGGAAGGAAGGAAGGAAGGAAGGAAGGGAGGAAGGAAAGGAGGGAGGGAGGAAGGAAGGAAGGAAGGAAGGAAGGAAGGAAGGAAGGAAGGAAGGAAGGAAGGAAGGAAGGAAAGAAGGGAGGGAGGGAGGAAGGAAGGAAGGAAGGAAGGAAGGAAGGAAGGAAGGAAAGAAGGGAGGGAGGGAGGAAGGAAGGAAAGAAGGGAGGGAGGGAGGAAGGAAGGAAGGAAGGGAGGGAGGAAGGAAGGAAGGAAGGAAGGAAGGAAGGAAAGAAGGGAGGGAGGGAGGAAGGGAGGAAGGAAGGAAGGAAGGAAGGAAGGAAGGAAGGAAGGAGGAGGGAGGGAGGAAGGAAAGGAGGGAGGGAGGAAGGAAGGAAGGAAGGAAGGAAGGAAGGAAGGAAGGAAGGAAGGAAGAAGGGAGGAGGAGGAAGGAAGGAAGGAAGAAGGAAGGAAGGAAGGAAGGAGGAGAGGAAGGAAGGAAGGAAGGAAGGAAGGAAGGAAGGAAGAAGGGAGGGAGGGAGGAAGGGAGGAGGAAGGAAGGAAGGAAGGAAGGAAGGAGGAAAAAAGAAGAAAGGGAAAGAAAGAAAGAAAAAAGAAAAAGAAAGGCATTTGAAGATAAATGCAATGCTTATTTGCAAGAACACAATGTTATAACACAATGTTAACTCATAATCAATAGAGCCTAATTCTTGTCCTGAGAGAAATTGAATAGCTTCTGCTTAAAGTAGATAATGGATCACTGGGCATGTTCAGTGTAAAGTCTTTGGAACAATATCAGAAATATACTTTATTGTGAAATTACTCAGGCAGTTAAAAATAATATTCCCACTGCTTGATTCCAAATGCAATTATGTTGTTTTTAGAGTGATGTTTATTTCCTTTTTCAATAGTAGGGAGACATTCCTGACTTCTGCAACCTATTTAAATGGATGAACAGGGCAAATGTAATTCTTCTGAGATCTACAATTTGGGATAGTAACTCTCCCAACATCTAAGTGGCTGCCACAGAGAAGGGGAGAGGGAGTCAACCAGTTCTCCAAAGCGCCTGAAGGCAGGACAAGAAGCAACGGATGGAAACTCATCAAGGAGAGAAGCAACCTAGAACTAAGGAGAAACTTCTTGACAGTGAGAACAATTAACCAGTGGAACAACCTGCCTCCAGAAGTTGTGGATGCTCCATCACTGAAAGTTTTTAAGAAGAGACTGGACAGCCATTTGTCTGAAATGGTATAAGGTTTCCTGCCGGAGCAGGGGGTTGGACTAGATGACCTCCAAGGTCCCTTCCAGCTCTGTAAATTCTGTATTCCGATGAAGTTTCAGTGGCATGACCCTGCCCACAATTTGCACCTCTTCCTCAAAGCCAAACAATGGGAAAATGCTCTTCCCTAGATACAAGAGGTAGGAAAACTTCTTCATCTCCATCAGAGCACGAGAGCATGTGTATCTATTGCAAGTGCCGTGCACTTAGGTATCCTAAGGATCACAACTCTTTGAGGATTGCTCTTCTTTTTTTTTTTTTGTAAATTTTTTTATTGATTTTAAAATTATAAATATAACAAAGAATCGATATAAAAACTCAACTGAATAAAATCATATACAACTTTTTCCAAACCCAAAAAACAAAACATATATCATACTTAAATAATACCAACACCATATTACAGTTGAGAAAATTATAAACCCCCCTCACCCTCCCCCCGACTTCCCAAAGTGAAAACAGGGTAAAAAACACAAGAAAATCCACTAAACTACAACAAATTGTTATATAAATCCTATTAAAAATTTAACTATATTTTCCAGTCCAACATATAGATATTTAATTATATACTAAATGCAATTTCTTTGATTGATATCTCCCTTGTATATAATCTATCCATTTTTTCCAGTCCAGCATATATTTTTCATTTGAGTGATCCTTCAAATATGCAGATATTTTGGCCATTTCTGCCAAGTTTATTACTTTCAAGGTCCATTCCTCGATAGATGGTAATTCTGACTTCTTCCAATATTGTCCCACCAACAGCCTTGCTGCTGTAACCAAGTTCAAAATTAAGTTCATCTCTATGGTGGTACAGTCTTTTGTAATACCTAACAAAAACAGTTGTGGAGAAAATTCAATACGTTTTTTCAAAATATTTTGAAGTATCCACCATATTTTTATCCAGAAAGCCTTGATTTTCCTACAAGTCCACCATACATGAAAATAAGTAGCGTCCATACATTCACATCTCCAGCACTTAGATTGTAAATTAGGGTACATATTGTTGTATCTAGCCCCTCTCAGCTCAGTAAAATCCACATAAATATGTCTTTAAGAGTTTTATTTAACACATTTCAAAAGGATTCACTTCAAAGCAAGCTGCTGGCATTTTGCTGGCCGGAACGGCCAATTCTGATTTATTTACATTTAGATTAAACATGCTCTCCCCCCACCTTCCAATTAACTCACTCTTTATCAATCACATTGTCCAAGACCTCATTATTCTTCCGTAGATTTCAAAAAACACCAGAAAACTGAGTTTAAACGCGCTGCTCAAGGTATCAGGCTACTGATTAACGTTGCTCGTGACAAAGGCGTAGTCTCTCTTTCCCCTTCTAATATAGTTTCCGATACGTCATTTCCCCCATTACTTCCTTTTCCCACTTAACTGACACCTTCGCTTATCAAACCTTCTGAATCTCGGATCAAGCCATCTATCTTCTTGTTCCAAATCTGACTCATCACTTTGAGAGTCTGACTCAGAATGCATACAAAGCTCCTCATTGTCTAGCTCGGCTGCCGGGAGGGGAAAATACCCAGAGGGGCCTGGTTCTGCTTCGTCATCCTCTGATATGTCCCCAGCTGGTCTAGAAACACCCACAACACATATATGATGATTTTTTCGGCTTCTTACTGCCCTTGCTAAGGAAGGGGCACGATGAGCAAAACAGGTCTTCTGTTGGCACACCTGTTTCCCCCCCCCTTTGCTCTGCCATCGCTGGAAGTTTTAAAGAAGAGACTGGACAGCCATTTGTCTGAAATGGTACAGGGTTTCCTGCCTGAGCAGGGGGTTGGACTCGATGACCGCCAGGGTCCCTTCCAGCTCTTGTTATTCTGTTATCTAGAATAAAGTTCTGCCTGTAAATACGGAGATTTTTCAGAATGTTATTATAGTAGAACCTTATTAATATACTTTCCAAGGTCTAAAAATGTCACGATCCGTTTTTCCTTATGACGTTGGATCTTTGGAGAAAAATTACCATTTCCTAAGAACTTAGGAGAAGTTCTGAGGAGACACGATATAAACCAAAACAGCAAAATGAGGGCTATCAGGCTACGAGCAAAATAAACACCTCATTTTTGCTTCTCTCTGAGCGGAAGCACAATACCATCTGATGAGCATTGGCCTGGCTCTTATGTGGAAATATCTGGAAAAGAACACGAGAACTGAGAAATGCTGGAGCTTTAAAAAGAGCTCAATCGGAACAATAATAGAATAACAGAACAAAAGAAACTGGAAGGGACCTTAGAGGTCATCTAGTCCAACTGCCTGAACCCTAGACCAGGGGTGGCGAACCCTATGGCACGGGTGCCAGAGGCGGCACTCAGAGCCCTCTCTGTGGGCACGCACACCGTCGCCCCAGTCCTCGGCCTTCAGCTGGGTTTTATAAAACCTTTTCGCTTTAGGCCTCCGCCGCCATGTGCAAAAAACAACACAAAAAAGGTTCAATCAGTCAATTTCAACTTCTCGCGGAAAAAAAAAGATCTTGCAATGTTGGAATTGATTGATTTGAACTTTTTAGTCCCACCCGGTCTGCCGTTACTGCCGCAGAGACGCCCACCCAATGGGCCACACCCACCCGGCACCTGACGATGCATAAATGGGTTTCGGGTTGCAGTTTGGGCACACGGTCTCTAAAAGGCTCGCCATCACTGCCCTAGACCATTTCAGACAAAATGGTTATCCAATCTCTTCTTAAAAATCTCAGTCTAAAACTAAGAGCATCTAGGCCAGTGGTGGCAAACCTAGGGCACGCATGCCGGAGGCGGCACTCGGAGCCCTCTCTGTAGGCACACAGGTCATGTCCCAGAGATGGCAACTGTCCTCTTCAACCAGCCGCCCGCTAACTCACCGAGGTCCCACGTGGCCGGATGCATCCCAACACCCATGCGCTTGCTGGCCTCTGTGTACGGGGGCCGATGGTGTAAGGCAGCAGCTGCCCCGGCCCCTGTCTCACCTAGCCCTGCGACATGGCACCCACGCCCTGCCTCACCTCACACCGCAGAACCAGCCTCCTGCCCACTGCCCCACCGGCCAAAGACCCCTGGATCTCCCCCAACCCTGCCCGGCCCCCATAGGCGTCCCTCCTCAGGAGCAACATCGAGCTGGCCACGCCCATCATGGCCATGCCCACCCGTCTGCCATGACCACTGTAGCCACGCCCATCCTGGCCATGCCCACCCGTCTGCCATGCCCACTGTAGCCACGCCCACCCGGCGGGCCATGCCCATATGGTGGGCCACACCCACCCGGTGGGCCATGCCCACCCGGCAATACATAAGTGGGTTTTGGGTTGAAGTTTGGGCACTCGGTCTCTAAAAGGTTCGCCATCTAGGCAATACGTGCCTTTATCTTGAAGAATAGCACCATGCTAAATAAATTGCTCCCACAAGTATAATTCCAGTCCCACTACTGGAGTAGAGCACAGCTGTGCTTCTAATAGGATCTCAAATCAAATGTCAGAAAAAATGCTTTGAAGCATAGTACAGACCCATGTATATCTACCTTCCCACACGAGTGTTTTGTCAAGTTATTTATTTTGTTGTTTGTAAACTTATCCACAACCTTGGTAAGAGGGAAAAGAATGGATGAATGAATGATGGTATGCATGCTTTTTTGAACTGAACAAAACACCCTGCACCACATTACAATCCCAAATCTGCAGCATCAAAATTATTGGAAAAATTGAAGAATTAAAAGCTCATTGACACATATGAAAACGCCCTGTCCTAAACTGTATGACTTGGGATTTGTACTCAGAGCAATTAGAGGAAGAATAACGTTATGGAAGAAAGTAATTTTGCTACATGTTTTTGGGAAAATCTAATCAGGATTTGCTCCGTTAAGTATCTCAAGCAATTGCTGATGGCTGGGCAGGGAGATAAAACATTGAATGGAAACAACTGTCCGTAAGGCAATGTTGTGTATTATGCATTATAATACATGAAAGTCTCCCTTCCCAGCTTCAAAGCATTATCAATCAGATGGATTTATAGATGCCTAAAATATAATTTGTGGGTTATGCCACCAAACTATTTAGGTCCTGCTAAAAACCTCCAAATTTAAAGCTGTTTAAAACTTTAAATAGAGGCATTATGTTTCATATTTTATATGTGTACGTGCAACTTGGCTGTGTTTTCTGTCAGTCAGAATTGAGGAGGTCTAGTTTAGTGAGGCATGATAGCAGTCTTCCAATATTTGACGGGCTGCCGCAAAGAAGAGCATGGGTCAGCCTAGTCTCTAAAGCAGGGGCCTTCAAACTTGGCCCTTTTATGACTCGTGGGCTTCAACTCCCAGAATTCCTCAGCCAGGCACGCTGAGGGGAAAGGGAGAGGTTGCCAAGCTGAGCCAGGCTGGCTCAGGAATTCTGGGAGTTGAAGTCCACAAGTCATCAAAGGGCCAAGTTCGAAGACCCCTCCCGGAATTCCTCAGCCAGGCACGCTGGCTGAGGAATTCTGGGAATTGAAGTCCACAAGTCATCAAAGGGCCAAGTTCGAAGACCCCTCCCGGAATTCCTCAGCCAGGCACGCTGGCTGAGGAACTCTGGGAGTTGAAGTCCACAAGTCATCAAAGGGCCAAGTTCGAAGACCCCTCCCGGAATTCCTCAGCCAGGCACGCTGGCTGAGGAACTCTGGGAGTTGAAGTCCACACGTCATAAAAGGGCCAAGTTCGAAGACCCCTCCCGGAATTCCTCAGCCAGGCACGCTGGCTGAGGAACTCTGGGAGTTGAAGTCCACAAGTCATAAAAGGGCCAAGTTCGAAGACCCCTCCCGGAATTCCTCAGCCAGGCACGCTGGCTGAGGAACTCTGGGAGTTGAAGTCCACAAGTCATCAAAGGGCCAAGTTCGAAGACCCCTCCCGGAATTCCTCAGCCAGGCACGCTGGCTGAGGAACTCTGGGAGTTGAAGTCCACACGTCATCAAAGGGCCAAGTTCGAAGACCCCTGCTCTAAAGCACCGGAAGGCAGGACAAGGAGCAATGGATGGAAACGAATCAAGGAGAGAAGCAACGTGGAATTAAGGAGAAACTTTCTAACAGTGAGAACAATTAACCAGTGGAACGGCTTGCCTTCAGAGGTTGGGGGTACATCACTGGAGGTTTTTAAGAAAAGACTGGACAGCCATTTGTCTGAAATGGTACAGGGTCTCCTACTTAAGCAGGGGGTTGGACTAGAAGACCTCCAGGGTCCCTTTCCAACTCTGTTATTCTGTTATTCTTCTGCCATTGATAGCTAAATCTTATAGCCATTTCTGTAAACTGCCGGCAATAATAGCACTTTTCCAAGTGCCCAGTTTCTTCCTCGTTCATCGTGGCTAGCTAGCCAAATCCTCCCCTTGACATCAGTTTAAAGCATGAACAGGACAGCAACTTCGCGGCGTATGAGTTAATTTCAGTAAAAAATAAATAAATAAAGATTTTTTTTTTTGCAGGTGCGCAGTGATGAATACAGGCTGATTATCCCTGCTCAAGTGTCTTGAAGGAAGCAAACAATACTATAATTGGGGTGGTACATTTCAGAAAGTGGCAGCAGCTGCCCACTCATTTGATGTGTTCTTGTCAATATTAGCAGGGAAAAGATTCTACTTGGTTCATTGTCTCGCCGTCCGCGGGGGGATCGGTGCGCGGAACAGCCGATGTTCTGAACGAAGAAAATATCCCTCATGAAAACGGACAGAAGGTGCAACAGGCAATCACCCAAGGATGCTCAGAACTCGTGACGACGCCGGGCTGACACACACACACACACACACACACAGAAAAAGAGGGGGTCCACCTATTCTGAAGGCAGAACAAGAAGCCACGGATGGAAATTAATCTAGGAGAGAAGCAACCTGGAACGAAGGAGAAACTTCCCGACAATGAGAAAAAAAATAAGCAGTGGAACGGCTTTTCTTCAGAAATTGTGGCATTTAAGAAGAGGCTGGGCGGTTGTTTGCCTGGAGTGGTCTAGGGCAGGGTTTTTCAACCAGTGGTAGGGGTACCACCTGTGGTACATTGGCACCTGGCAGGTGGTACGCGACCATCCTAGAAAAGGGGTAGCGGGGGAGGGGAATGAGCTGAACCGGTGGCAGCACCGCACAAGCCTGAGCGAGAGACGGCTGGAGCTGCAGGGCTGTCAGGGCTCAGCGGAAGCGCCAGGATCAGTGCCGCTTTCCAGCTGATCGGCGCTTCTTCGGGGCTCTCAGGGCTCAGCGGAAGCACCAAGATCAGCGCCAGGCTCCAGCTGGAGCTCGGCGCTGATTCTGGTGCTTCTGCTGAGCCCAGAAGAAGCGTTGATCAGCTGGAATGTTGCAGCCTCTCCAGGGTCTTGTGATTTACATTCAGATCCTTGGCAACTGATTCATATTTATGACGGTCACAGTGTCCCAGGGTCATGTGAAGTGACCAAACCCTGCTGCAACCACCCAGCAGACGGGGGGGAATAAAAACCAAACACCCCCCACCCCACCCCCGCTGCCAATCTCCAACAGAAATGCTCACAACAATGAAAACCTCAAACAGAAGGAAGAGCACCGCTGGGTGGGCAGGCAGGTGTCTTGCTCGGCTGTGGCTTGGTGGGTACTTTTTTCAGTGCCATTAAGCGAACTATTGTAAGTCGAGGACTACCTGTACTTTTACCACTTTTTTCCTTTTTTGGTCATCACGTTTTTGACACCTTGCTAGGCAACTGGCGGTACTCGGATATTGCCATATCCTAAAAGTGGTACAATGGGTGAAAAGCCCTGGTCTAGGGCAGTGATGGCGAACCTTTTAGAGACCGAGTGCCCAAACTGCAACCCAAAGCCCACTTATTTATCGCTGGGTGCCAGGTGGGCCTGGCCCACTGGGTGGGCCTGGCTGGGGTGGTCACGGCAGACTGGGTGGGTGTGGCCAAGGTGGGCGTGGTCACCTCAATGTTGCTCGTGGGGAGGGATGCCTGTGGGGGTGGGCACGGTTGGGAGAGATCCAGGGGGGGTCTCTGGCAGGTGGGGCGATAGGCAGGAGGCTCGTCCTGCGGGATGTGGTGAGGCAGGGCGGGGGGTGCCATTGTCATGGGGCAAGGCAAGGGCCGGGGTGCCTGCTGCCTGACACCATCGGCCCTTGCACAGAGAAGCCAGTGGGAAGGGCTCGCAATTTGGGAGTCCTCCTGGATTCACGGCTGTCCTTAGAGGACCATCTGGCGGCCGTGGCCGGGAGGATGTTCTATCAGGTTCGCCTGGTGCGCCAGTTGCGTCCCTTCCTAGACCGGGACTCGCTACGCACAGTCACTCATGCCTTCGTTACCTCCAGGCTGGACTACTGTAATGCTCTCTACATGGGGCTCCCCTTGAGGTGCACCCGGAGGCTCCAACTGGCCCAGAATGCGGCCGCACGGGTAGTGACAGGAGCGTCGTGGCGCTCCCATGTAACACCGCTTTTGCGTGAGCTGCACTGGTTGTTGGTGGTCTTCCGGGTGCGTTTCAAGGTGTTAGTGACCACCTTTAAAGCACTCCATGGCATCGGACCCGGATACCTACAGGACCGCCTACTGCTAGCAAATACCTCCCGCCGTCCGGTACGCTCCCACAGAGAGGGCCTCCTCAGGGTGCCGTCGGCCAGACAATGTCAGCTGGCGACCCCCAGGGGGAGAGCCTTCTCTGTGGGAGCTCCTACCCTTTGGAACGAGCTCCCCCCCCCCGAACTCCGTACGATGACGGACTTACGCACCTTCCGTCGGGAACTGAAAACTTTCCTTTTTCAACAGACCGGCCTGGCATAGAAGCTCCGGCTCCAACCGGGTGAAAATGTTTTAGAGGGATTGTGTAATTTTTAGGATTTGCACATATTGGGTTTTATATGGGATTGTATGGCCTAATTTGTTTAATTTATTTTTAATTATTTTAATTCTGTATATTTATATGTTTTTTTTTTAAATTTTAAGGCTGTACACCGCCCCGAGTCCTTCGGGAGAGGGGCGGTATAGAAATTTAAATTTAATAATAATAAATGGGGGCCGACAAGTGTCCGTCAGCAGCCACAGTTTGCCGCCCCTCGGCTGGCGCACTCTGGGGCTCAGCAGCCCGCCGCCAGCAGTTCAAAGAAGCCACCTCTGAGCTGGATGGCCGGCCGACAGCTGAGGAGGCGATGCAGTGGGTCGTGCCCGGGAAAAGGAGAGCATGCGAGGCCAGGAGGGATGGAAGGGGGTGGGGTGGGGAGGGAAACCAGCCGTGCCAGGATGCATCCGGCCACGTGGGACCTCGGCGAGTTAGCAAGCAGCTGGTTGAAGAGGGACAGTTGCCATCTCCGGGGCATGGTATACGTGCCCACAGAGAGGGCTCTGAGTGTCACCTCTGGCACCAGTGCCATAGGTTCGCCACCACTGGTATAGGGTTTCCTGCCTGAGCAGGGGGCTGGACTAGAGGACCTCAAGATCCCTTCCAACTCTATATTATCGATGATGATGATGATGATGATGTAAACATGGACATTTTTCAGAACCTTATTATATGAAGGGTCTTCTGCTTGAGCGGAAGATTGGACCACAGAACTCCATGGTCCCTTCCAACTCTTGTTTACTCTGCTTTTCTGAACACAAGGGCTAGCACTGATATTTTCTGTTATGTTTGATTAATGCTTGCATATAAAGATGACCCCCCCCCTAAGCTCTGAAAGAGGCAGCGTCATTTGAATAGGGTCCCGTGTTGGCATGTCAGTCCTCGGATGATGTGGAGGGCCGCGCATGGGGTGGCCAAACCAGATGCACCGCAGAGGTAGCAGCGCCAGGCAAGCTGGGAAATAATTGAGACAGAGAATAAAATCTATATCACAAGTGTTAAATATGGGTGTGAGCAAAGCAATGAAATGTGCTGTAAAACCAGAAAAAGAAAAAAAAACCCATCTGCAGAAGCTGGGATGGCTTCTGAGAGAGCTCAGAGGCACATCCGAATAGAAAAGTGTTTGTACAATCCCACATTAATATTCCTCTGAAGCCCAGACCTTGGTGTACCCAAGACTTTTATTTAAACTGAAACTTTATTCAGGTCACTAATATAAATTGTGGATGGCAGCAGCTTGGAAGGAAACAAAACGATGCATTTGTTTCTATCGCCTCTCTAAGCAGATAGAAGATGGGCAGTATTTAATATTTATTGCTATGTATACGTAGGGGCATGGGTCTATACATATGTCGTGCATAGTATGTTTAGGTGTGTGTCATGTTTCACTTTTTGAGAGCAGGCAACTAAATTTCATTTTTGATGTGTGCCGTTGTGCCCACAGTAAAAGCATGACCATAAAGGTTATCTTATCTTATTATCTTATCATCTTATCTTATCTTACCTGTTGCGAAGTGAGACATTTGCTTACTGAGGAGGTTTTTTGCCCCATTTTACGACCTTTCTTGCCACGGTCGTTAAGTGAATCAACACAGTTGTTCAGTTACTTAAAACCCGGTTGTTAAGTGAATCTGGCTTCCCCATTAACTCTGCTGGTCAGGAGGTCACAAAAGGAGATCACGGGACATTGCAACCGTCATAAATACGAGTCAGTTGCCAGGCGTTCTGAATTTGGATACAACATGGCTGCCAAGGGTGAAAAACGGTCCAAAGTCACTTTTTTCAGGGCCATTGTAACTTTGGACGGACGCTAAATGAACCGTTGTTACGTCGGGATTATCTGTCTACGCATCCAAGAAATACAATCAAAGTTGCCATCTCTCTTTAAGGCCGTTACTAATTAAATTACCTATATCTTCTCTCGTCTGAGGGACAAGATGGCGGCAAGGGCAGACATTTTATGAAACAGGGAGCCCGTGGGGCTCTCTGATCTTGGCTGTTGTCTTGCAGACATTTTGTTGCACAAATAGAAAAACAACAATGCTAGTGAGTGTGGGGCTTGCCCCCCCCGTATTTATGCAGTGTTGGTGGCATTCAACGGGATTCATATCTACCCCACAGCAATCAACCTATATATATATTCCGGTTCGAATCCCGGAAGGGTGAGTTCTGACTGAAGAGAGTTAAGAAACTCGAAATAGCTATATCAGAAATCCCTTATTTCTTTGTCAACAATTTTAAAAACTATATATATATATATATATATATATATATATATAGATAGATAGATAGATAGATAGATAGATAGATAGATAGATAGATAGATAGATAGATAGATAGATAGATAGATAGATAGAGATATATAGATATATAGATATAGATATATATAATGCGGGTGTTTGTATGTAGGTCTTTGGTTCTTCGGGTTTTCTCCCACGTAGAATTTGAAGTGTCTTGGCGACGTTTCGACGAAGTCCCATTCGTCATCTTCAGGCTGGTGCTTTCGGCTTCGTGCTTCTAGGAGCTACAATCACACATTGCCCCTAGAAGCACGAAGCCGAAAGCACCAGCCTGAAGATGACGAATGGGACTTCGTCCACCAGCCTGAAGATGACGAATGGGACTTCGTCGAAACGTCGCCAAGACACTTCAGATTCTACGTGGGAGAAAACACACACACAAAATACTCTAATTCCTTCTCAAAAACATGTAAGTGAGCGGACGTTGATCTAAGGGGGTTGCAATTCTTTCTCTGAATTAATTTCCCCCAAGGAATTGCCCCCCCTTTCACATTGCCCCCTAAAATAAGATGCCTTGAAAAGCAAAATAACCAGTCAACAAATGTTCTCTAACTTTAAACTGGTGCCTTGATCCTTCGTAAGTTTTTAATTGCTTTGCTGATCTCGTTTCCAAGATCCATTCCCAGCTTCCCGTCTCCCGGGATCAAAAAGTCAAACTGGCAGGCGGTTGTTTTACAAACTGTCATATTTAATTAGCTTCTCCCTCCAACATAATTCCCAGAGCCGCTGCGATCTCCCCCAAAGTTCAGTGTTTCTGAGCACATTTGTCAGAGCTGACAGAAAAGTGACATGTCAGAATTTAGCATTTCCCTCCCAATTTATATTTAAAAACAAAAACAACAACAACCCCCCCCAAAAAAAACACCTCTGGAGATATATCAATAAGATGATGTTTCAGTTTTCCATCGGTGTAGTTGCTGTTGAATGAACTGGCCCAAATCTCATTTTTTTTTAAACAATAATTATTTTGGAATAATGAATTATAAATCTTTCAAAGGGAGCAGATATTAAAAGGTTTTTTTTTTTTTGCAGAAAAAGGAATACGGCAACCTCACATATTCTTCTAAGACAGGGCTTTTCAACCAGTGGTACGGGTACCACCTGTGGTCCATTGGCACCTGGCAGGGGGTACGCGACCATCCTAGAAAAGTGGTAGCGGGGGAGGGGAATGAGCTGAACCGGTGGCAGCACCGCACAAGCCTGAGCGAGAGACGGCTGGAGCTGCAGGGCTGTCAGGGCTCAGCAGAAGCGCCAGGATCAGTGCCGCTTTCCAGCTGATCGGCGCTTCTTCGGAGCTCTCAGGGCTCAGAGGAAGCGCCAGGATCAGCGCCAGGCTCCAGCTGGAGCTCAGCGCTGATCCTGGCGCTTCTGCTGAGCCCAGAAGAAGCGCTGATCAGCTGGAATGTTGCAGCATCTCCAGGGTCTTGTGATTTACATTCAGATGCTTGGCAACTGACTCATATTTATGACGGTCACAGTGTCCCAGGGTCATGTGAAGTGACCAAAACCTGCTGCAACCACCCAGCAGATGGGGGGGAATAAAAACCAAACACCCCCCCACCCCACCCCCGCTGCCAATCCTCAACAGAAATTCTCACAACAATGAAAACCTCAGACAGGAGGAAGAGCGCCGCCGGGTAGGCAGGCGTCTTGCTCCGCTGTGGCTTGGGGGGCAGTTTTTCAGTACCATTGTAACTTCGAACAGTCACTAATCAAACTGTTGTAAGCCGAGGACCACCTGTACTTTATCACTTTTTTCCTTTTTTTTTGGGTCAGGTTTTTGATACCTTGCTAGTACTCGGATGTTTGCCATATTCTAAAAGTGGTATAATGGGTGAAAAGGTTGAAAAACCCTAACATAGATGGACCAGCATAATATAATGCCTGCCTGCCTGCCTGCCTGCCTGCCTGTCTGTCTGCCTGCCTGTATCTATCTATCTATCTATCTATCTATCTATCTATCTATCTATCTATCTATCTATCTATCTATCTATCTATCTATCTATCTATCTATCTATCTATCTATCTATCTATCTCAGGGGTGTCAAACTCAATTTCATTCAGGGCCGCATCAGCACTGTGGTCGCCCTCAGGGAGCCGGGTGGGTGTGGCCAGGGTGGGTGTGGCCTACTGGGTGGGCATGGATGGAGTGGGTGTGGCCTGCTGGGTGGGCGTGTCCAGCTCTACATCGTTTGCATCAAGGGTGCCTGTGGGGGCCTGGGCAGGAGTGGGACAGGTCTGAGGGTCTCTGGCAGAAGGGGGTGGGACCGGGGCAAGTGCCAAGGCATGGTCCACTGGGGCAAGTGCCAAGATGGCCACCACAAAATTGTACATTGGCTCCCGGCCGGCCTGAGCCTGGGCCAAGGCAGCGGGGGCCGTTCCCTCACTGTTTCCAGGATGGCTTTGCGGGCCGCATGAAACCACTTCGCGGGCCGCATCTGGCCCCTGGGGCTTGTGTTTGACATGTCTGATCTAGATGGAGCAGTCAAACAAAAATATAACTAATCAACTAAATTAGAAAATCTTTTTGAATCTGAAGGCCCTTTAAGCATTCTTCAGATGTAACAGAATAACAGAGTTGGAAGGCATCTTGGAGTTTTCTAGTCCAACCCCCTGCCCAAACTCTGGCCTAGCTTGATTTTTGAGGGTGGGCCTAATGGAAGCCTTACTCCAAAACTAAGCCCTAGTTTGGGGGCGAGGCACACCCCTAAAAATCAAGCTAGGGTAGGGGTAGGAGAGGTGAAACTGCCCCACGCACCCCGCTTACCTTATTGGTAGGACCCCCACAGCCAGGCCTCCCACACCCGGCACCTGTCGCACCGCTACTTGACTATTTCTGCGGCTGCTTGCCGCCACTTGTGGCCGGACGCCATGTGGCACATTACATCATTGCCGCTCCTCCTGGCAGAACACCGCATGGCGCTTAGGGCCACTCCAGCTGCTCCCGCAGCGCTTCAGACCGCTTCTGCTGCAGCAGGAGGCCGTGTGGTGCTTTGGGCCGTTTCCGCTGCGGAAACGGTCCAAAGAGCCACGCAGTGTCCTGCCACGAGTAGCAGAAACGGCGCAAAGCACCATGTGGCATCCTGCTGGGAGGAGTGGCAATTGCGCAATGCGCCATATGGCATCCAGCCGCAAACACGTTGGGCCGTTTTCGCTACTCTCGCAGCGCTTCGGGCCGCTTCTGTTGCTTGTGGCAGGTCACGTGGCGCCTCGGGCTGCTTCCACTGCTTGGCAGTGCTTCGGGCTGCTTCTGTTGCTCACAGCAGGGGGCCACGTGGTGCTTCGGGCCGTTTGCGCCCAAAGCACCACGTGGCCTCCTGCCGCGAGTAACAGAAGTGGCCCAAGGCGTACGAGTAACAGAAGTGGCCCAAAGCGCTGCATGAGCAGCGGAAGGACCCAAAGCACAAGCAGCGGCAACGGCGGAATACTCCACATGGCATCCGGCCGCAAGTGGCCGCAAGTGGCCGCAGAAGTCAAACAGTGGTGCAACAGGTGCTGGGGTGTGGCCGGCCTGGCTGTGGTGGTCCTAAGGTAAGACATTCTCCGAAATTAAGATCTAGTGCCTCTTTTGGAGGCAAAATAAATAAATAAATATAAGACTGAGTCTTAATTTCAGGAAAACACGTTAACAGCTGCTCCAGCCAAAATATTACCAATGGATGAAAAGCCCGATCAAGTAAGCAGAGCAGTATTTTCCCGGCGGCTGTGTGAACGAGGACGTGCCTTTTGGGTGAATAAATATTGGTTACCAGATTGTGTAAGCACTCATCCAGCATGCTGCACGCTTCATTTGTCCTTTAACAAGACATGACACGTTCATTACACGAGGCAAACCGTTTGTGTATTTTGTAGCGCGCTTCAAATTGTATTTGGAGGATGCGGTTCAGTGGGCTGCCACCTCTTCCAACTGCATAAGGAGTCTCTGATGTTTAATTTTATTCATGTTGCACAGAAAGGGTTCCTTCTGGGATTTCATTGATAAAAACGGGGTTTTATTAGCTTTTTCTCAAGGCTGAGGAAATTACAAAGGCACCGGAAAAGGTGACTTATGACCATTCTTCACACTTACGACCATTGCGGCATATAGATTTACCTTCGGATGCTTGACAACTGACTCACATTTATGACGGTGGCAGTGTCCTGGGATCGCGTGATCCCCTTTTGTGACCTTTAGACAAGCAAAGTCCATGAGGGAAAGCGAGAGTCACTTAACAACTGGGTTACTAATTAAACAACTGCAGCAGCGATTCACTTAACAAGTGGGCCAAGGCAAGTCGTAGAACGGGGCAAAAGTCACTTCACAAATTTCCCACTTAGTAACATAAAATTGGGGCTGTAAGTTGAGGACCACCTGTATGGACACGGCCCAGAGGAACAATATCATCAGATGAACAGAACAGAAAGTCAGTGTGGAATCAAAAAAAAAGTTCGTCTCCAGCTTTTGTGCAATTTATTGTGACACTAAGCAACTGGCTAGGCAACTGGAGTGTGATTGGGGTCACAACGGTGTCGTTTTCATTAGCTTCACTTTATCCATATGATTGCCGCCGTTATCCACACTGGGAAGTTTGCTTAGTGCTAACACACAACACAACATTTGTCTCAAACTGATCTGACAGCAGTGCAGAAAGGGTCGATAGACACACACACACACACACACACACACACACACACACACAAAACAAAAATAGCATCCCACAACCAGAGGCAAGAAGTGGGGTGGACACTTAGGAGAGGACATTACAGGAAGCCCTTCTTACAACCACAAGTCATAATAATAATAAAGCTGGAAGGGATCTTGGAGGTCATCTAGTCCAACCCCCCCCCGCTCAGGCAGGAAACCGAGCCCAAAATTTACACTGCTAAGTGAGACATTTGTTAAGTTGAGTTTGGGCCCACTTTATGACCCTTCTTGCCACAGTTGTTAAATGAATCACTGCCATTGTTAAGTTAGTGACACGGCTGTTTAAGTGAATCTGGCTTCCCCTGTTGACTTCACCTGTCGGATGATTGCAAAAGGGGGGGGTCACGTGACCCCGGGGAACACTGCGACCGTCATAAATATGAACCGGTTGCCATGCGTCCGAAATCTGCCATGCTGGCTGGGGAATTCTGGGAGTTGGAGTCCACAAGTCTTAAAGTGGCCAAGGTGGGGGAACCTCCTGGTCTAGGGTCTCTTGCTTGAGAAAGAGTCCCTCCCAGCCCTGTTATTCTGTTATTATTTCTTTTGCAACCTTTTGACAAGCAAAGTCAATGGGGAAGCCAGATTCATTTAACTGTGTTACTGACTTAAGAACTGCAGTAATAATAAATAATAATAGTAATATAATAATAATAATAATAATAATAATAATAATAAGTAGTAGTAGTAGTGGTAGTAGTAGTAGTAGTAGTAGTAGTAGTAGTAGTAGTAGTAGTAGTAGGGAGGGACTTTGGAGGTCATCAAGTCCAACCCCCTGCTCAGGCAGGAAACCCTATACCATTTCGGACAAAAAATGGCTGTCCAGTTTCTTCTTAAAACCTTCCAGTGTTGGAGCATTCACCGCTTCTGGAGGCAAGGAGTTCCACTGATTAATTGTTCTAACTGTCAGGAAGTTTCTCCTTCGTTCTAGGTTGCTTCTCTCCTTGGTTAGTTTCCACCCGTTGCTTCTTGTCCTGCCTTCAGGCGCTTTGGAGAATAGCTTGACTCCTTCTTCTTTGGGGCAGCCCCTGAGATATTGGAAGACTTACTATCGTGTCCCCCCTCGTCCTTCTCTTCATTAAACTAGACATGCCCAATTCCAGCAACCGTTCCTTATATGTTTTAGCTTCCAGTCCCCTGATCATCTTTGTTGCTCTTCTCTGTACTCTTTCTAGAGTCTCAACATCTTTTTTACACCGTGGTAACCAAAACTGGATGCAGGATTCCAAGTGTGGCCTTACCAAGGCATTGTAAAGTGGGGGGGGGTTTTGCGCATGCGTCAAAGTGGATAGACGCTATGCCGGACGCTCTCCAAACAAATATTAAAACATCGGAATTAAACCTCCGCTAAACCCTTCAGAGCCTCAAACAATGTTAGACTAAAGAAAACAGCTAAAACTTCTGAACCTGGAAATACCCTGGGTGGATTGGAGAAGGAAAAGGAGCCGTAGGAAACTTTACTTTCTGTTCTGAACTGTAAGTAATTAAAGTTGCAACAGAGAGAGAAAAAGTAAAGTGGTATTAACACTTCACGTAACCTTGATTCCATCCCTCTGTTAATGCAGCCTAGCACTGTGTTGACTTTTTTGGCAGCTGCAGCACATGGCTGGCTCATATTTAGGTGATTGTCCACTAGGACTCCGAGGTTCCTCTCACAGTTACTACTATTGAGCAAGGTACCCCCTATACTATATCTGTACATTTGGTTTTTCTTGCCTAAATGTAGAACCTTGCTTTTTTCACCATTGAATTTCATTTTGTTAGATAGTGCCCAGTGTTCAAGTCTGTCCAGATCCTCCTGTATCCTAAGCCTGTCTTCTGGAGTGTTGGCTATTCCTGCCAACAGGAATCCTTCCCACAGTGATCCTCTTAACAACTGTGGCAAGGAAGGTCGTAAAACGGGAAAAAACTCACTTAACTGTCTTTCTTAGCAACTGAAATCTGGAGCTCCATTGTAGTCGTAAGGCAAGGACTACCTCTATTTATCCTGGATTTCGTTCCTTTTATAAATCGATTTTCCTGGATTGTATTCCATTATTTCAAACCTTTCCACCCCCTGACTATTTTTCTTCCGGCTCTGCTTTTGAATTTAAAAAGGCTAGATTTATTCTGCAGGTCTTCTATCCAAGTGCCATCAGGAATGATCTTGAAGGAAATTGCACATCTCCTTGTTTTAAACATTCCATTATTGTAAAAGTTATTTCCGTCCTTCGCTATCTTTAAATACAATTATAATAGCTGCAATCAACTCCGCCGAAATAGAAAAGAGATGTTTGTCAAAAGGACAATGATTTATATTAATCATCCTTGATGATGACATAGGGTGTGTTTTGTTGTCGTGTTTTTTTTGGCCTTGAGTTATTTTAAGTGTTCGAAAGGTGAACACGAGGTTCCCAGATGACAGAATAAAGTTTTATCCTCACAGGAATGAAATATCAGCACAATGGAATGGTCTTTCTTTCTTTCCTCTTTCTTTCTTTCTTTCTTTCTTTCTTTCTTTTTCTTTCTTTCTTTCTTTCTTTCTTTCTTTCTTTCTTTCTTTCTTTCTTTCTTTCTTTCTTTCTTTCCTTTCTTTCTTTCTTTCTTTCTTTCTTTCTTTCTTTCTTTCTTTCTTTCTTTCTTTCTTTCTTTCTTTCTTTCTTTCTAAAAGAAACGGCAGTTCATTGGTGCAGTGGTATAAAAGGCATTTAGTCCTTGACTTACAACAGTCCATTTAGCACCCGTCGAAGTTACAACGGCGCAAAAAAACAAGTGACTTATGACCTTTTTCGCACTAATGACCGTTGCATCCCCAGGGTCACGTGATCAAAATTCAGACGCTTGGCGACTGACTCATATGTATGACGGCTCCATTGTCCTGGGGAGGGGGGTTTCACATGGTCCCCTTTTGCGAACTTCTGGCCAGCAAAGCCAATGGTGAAGCGGGCACAGCAACGCCTGCATTTTCTGCGTCGCATGAGAAAAGCACATCTTCCTTCCACTGTCCTCACCACTTTTTACAGAGGGACGATTGAGAGCATCCTGTTGTGCAGCATCACAGTCTTGTTTGGAAGCATCTCTGCTTCAGACAGGAAGGCGGTGCAGAGAGTGGTGAGGACGGCAGAAAAGATCATTGGCAGTTCCCTCCCTTCCATCCAGGACATAGCACAGAAACGTTGCTTGAGCAGGGTCTGCAAGATTGTCTGGGACTCTACACATCCTCTTCACAACCTGTTTTCCTTGTTACCTTCTGGGAGGAGGGGGCTCTGTGGTATCCGAAGCAGAACATCCAGATTCAGTCACAGTTTTGTTCCATACAGTGTCAACCTTGTGAACTCTCAAGCTTCCTCCTTCCGTTATGTACGCAAGATGGACAGTGATTAATATTTATATGTTACTTATGTGTAAGAGTGTAGGTCTATACGTATGTTGTATATAGTATGTGTTAAATGTATGTTATGTATGTGTACACTTTGACAGGAAGCAACTAAATTTCATTTTTAATGTGTGCCATTGCGCCCACAGGAAAAAAAAAACGACAATAAAGGTTATCTAATCAGATTCGCTTAATAACCGTGTTACTAACAACTGCAGTGATTCTCTTAACAACTATGGTAGGATAGGTTGTAAAATAGGACAAAACTCACTTAACCACTGTCCTGCTTAACAACAGAAAATTTGGACTCAGTTGTGTGTCCTAAGTCAAGGATCACCTGTATTTTGCGTAGCTGAAGCATTTTCAGCACCTTTGAAGAATCTAATCTGTCTTTTCTTTAATACTCTCTCATTTTTACTAATTGAGACAGCCAGGTTGATTCTCCCTCCCCCCCCGCCCCCATATTTAGAAGTTATCACAAAAGCCTTTGAGCTTTTTTGTTCTCTTTGGAAAGACATGAAACAGGTGTATTCTATTTTTGTGAACTACACAACCATTGCTTCAATAAGGATTGATGAGGGTATGTTGAAGGGAAGTGACTAATTTATGCGAAAGTGTCTGGGGGGAAAATGGCATTCCTTAAGCAGCAGCCAATTATTTTTGATAACCGTGACCAAATTTATATGACTTGTAGTGATCAGCTATGTTTGGGGAAGAGAGGAATTAAGTTAACTATTCTGAGAGCTTTTGGCTTACAGTAGTTTCCTACCTGTACAAGAATACTAAATGCCAGAGACTTAAAATTAAGAATATGGATATCTATATAAAGTATGGCAGTTCCTTAGAACAGGGGTCCCCAATCCCCAGGATGTGGCCTCACTGCTGGGCTGCAGCCAATTGGGAACCGGGCCCCGCAAGTTGCGGGCCAGCGTCCACACATGCACACACAGCTCGATTTGTGTGAGTGGCAGGCCGACGCATGTGCCAACGTGCGCAGGTCAACTTACCCAAGTCGAGCTGTGCGTGCCGGTCCGCCACTTGCGCGGCCCGGTTCCCCTCTCTCCCCCCCCCCACCCCGCCGGTCCGCCAAACTGCAAAAGTTGGGGATCGCTGCCTTAGAAGAAGGTGATCAGGTAGATCATTAGGTCAGCGATCCAGAAACAAGTGCTGGCAGTGGGTCCCAGAGCTTCAAAACATTGCCAAAGGACTTTAAGGATAGCCCTGCTTCTTCACTTTCTCCTGGATCCATTTCCTTGCAAGAGATCAGCAAAAGGAGGCCACATAAGCACAGGCTTAGAGAACACATCTCTTTGTGTTGCGGTTTGCAGCACCTCCTTGCTATTAGCTTTAAAGAAAACGATTCCGCGCTATAAGGAAAATTATAACGCAGCACAGTGGTTTATTAAGGAAGGGAAGGAGGAGGAGGCGGCGGCTGCGAGCTGCTTCCAATTGCCAGGGGTTTTAATGAAGCACGGAGTAGCAGTTCACATTCATGGGCACAACAAGAGTTGGGAAAAGATAACTATTTCTTTTTGAAGGTCATGTTAGGCCAGCCGCGTAAAGCTTTTCAGAATACTAATTCAGACTCCGGGAAGCATTTTTGTCAGAGAAGCCAAGAGAGTAAATTTAATCTCAAGTCAATAACGTTAACTAGAGAGTCCTGGACTGAACGAGGATTCGTTCAGTGTCTGTTCAGAGTTACAACAGTACTGGAAAAGGTGGCTTACGACCATTTGTTACACTCACACCTGCTACGGCATCCCCGTGGTCAAAATTTAAAACGTTTGGTAACTGGCATGTATGCATGACAGTTTTTGCGCCCCAAGGCACAGCAGCGGCCCCGTTTTGCACCACATGGTGCGATGTCCTGTTTTTGCACCCCGCGGTTGCGGCGCTAGTGCGAGTGGGTGGGCCTGTCCCGCAGCCTAGTGGCCAGCAGGCCAGGCCCACTACCAGGCCACGGCCCACAGGTTGGGGACCCCGGACCTAGATGATTAAAAATCTCCGGAAACATTTTCTCTGATATGTTGGGTTTTTTTTAATTAAACTGTATGCAGCTCAGAGAAGGAAAATTAAATGATATTCTATATTATCGCCATTTTCTTCTATGCTTGAGCTTTAGTATTTTCTTGGTTACAAAGAAGCATTCATCCATTAGCTATTACAGAATGAAATTTCTTTCTACCAGAACCGACATCGGGAATTTGAAAAATGCTATTAAATTCCAAAATGAATTATTCACCACCTTCCGACACAACACTAAGAAACGAAGATCTTAGTATTACATAAAAAAACATGAAATACTATCCTTAGCCCATCAAAAAAAGATATTTTCGCATGGTTGGACTGATGACAAGGTTTCCAGTGTGAATTCTTATTATACCCTCTTTTTTTAAAAAAAACGGGAAATTTTAATTGCTTCCACTGTAGCTCCTTGGCAGCGCTAAGGCCCTGTTTTTTTTCCCTGTCAGAATCATCTGGAAACGTTATGGAAATTCAAAAGCACTGTGTGAAAAAAACCAATCACAAATTGCAATGTCTTCTATAACATATAATCAAAATTATACTGCATTCAGCAAAAGTTTCCTCTGCATCTAATTAAAGCTTCTGCACGGCAACACCAGACTTACCATAGTAATTCCTGTTCGGTGTGGCCCTAACAATGACTGACTGAGGTAAAATTCACCACAAAGGGTATTTAATGATTAAAATAAGAAATAAAGCAACGATTAAAGGTTCCTGCAATAGAAAGGCGTATAGGAAAGTCCTCGACTTACGACCTCAACTGAACCCAAAATTTCTGTGGCTAAGTGAGTTTTGTCTCATTTTACGACCTTTCTTGCCACAGTTGTTAAGTGAATCACTGCAGCTGTTAAATTAGTCACACTGAATCTGGCTTCCCCATTGACTTTGCTTGTCAGAAGGTCGCAAAAGGAGATGACGTGACCCGGGGACATTAAAACTATCATAAATGTGAGTCCGTGACCCTGGGGATGTCGCGACGGTCGTAAGGGTGAAAAAATGGTCATAAGTTTGAATGGTCACTAAATGAACTGTTATAAGAGAATAGAATTAGAAGATGAAGAAGTCACACGTTTTGGAGTAGGAAAGTTCTCTAATTAACAGGACCATTTAAATTCAAATTTAATGTCTCTATTTGTTGTTTTAAGGTTTTGTATTGGCGATTTCACTGACTGACTAGAAGTTGCCTACAGTTCCCTTTTGATGAGATGGGCAGCATAGAAAGTTAAGAGACAAACCAATAATAGTTTAGAAGAAAGTATTTTAAATTTTGACCATTTCACAAAAATAAATTCAGGTTATAATTCCATTACAACTGAAGTTGTTAGATGCTTTCACATCTACCTTGAAATAATTTTTATGGTACTAAACAGTGAAGCTACTCGGAGTCACCTGAATTACAAGATTGGTGGCAAATAAATTTGATAGATAATAATAATAACTTTATTGTCATTGTGTGTATACGCAGTATACACATACAACGAAATTTGCATGACACCCAAAGACCAGGTCCCACACACATAATCCCCAAACACACTCCCACCCACCACAATTCCCCACCCCCAAACCACCCAGCATCCACCCAACAGACCAAGCAGTACTGTCTAACACAGCGGTTCTCAACCTTTTGCAGGCTGTGACCCCGACCTGCGCCACGCATGCGTGGCGTGACCCCGACCTGCACCGCGCATGCGCGATGTGACGTTGCGCATACGCGGCGCGACGGCCTGCATCGCACATGCGCATCGCGCGTGCGACGGCCCGCATCGTGCATGCGTGGCACGATGGTCCGAATCGTGCATGTGCGGCGCAACGGTCCGCGGCGCGCGACGGCCCGCATCGCGCATGCGCGGTGCTACTCCGCGCATGCGCGGCGCTGTCCCCTGCGCTGGCCGAGGGGAAAAGGGGGAAAAAATGGCGGACTGCGGTGTTTGGCGACCCCCGTGAAATGGTCGTTCGACCCCAAATGGGGTCCCGACCCATAGGTTGAGAACTGCTGGTCTAACAGTTCACTGATGGTGGCTCTTTTGTTCATTATTAAGTGCAATTATAGCTCTGGGATAAAAACTATTCAGAAAACGGCTGGTCCGAGTTTTAAATGTTCTGTGTCTTCTACCAGAAGGCAACAGACCAAAGAGATTGTAAGCAGGATGGGAAGAATCTCTGAGAATGTTACGCAACTTCCTCAAACAACGAGATTTGAAGATGTTGTCCAGGGCTGGTAGCTGGAGTCCAATAATATTCTGGGCAATTTTAATAATTCTCTGTAGAGCTTTTTTGTCCGCTACAGAGCTGCTCCCATACCATGCAAGAATGCCGTAGGTCAGGACACTCTCAATGGTGCTGTGATAGTAAGACAGAAGTAGATGCTGAGATAGATTTATCTTCCTGAGCATTCTCAAGCATTCTTCACAAGCATGTTAACGTTCATAGACCATGAGAGGTCCTCCGAGATATAAATGCCCAAAAACTTAAAACTACCCACCCTCTCCATCTCCACACCATTTATGTACAACGGTAGATGTGCATCTCTCTTCCTCCTAAAGTCGATTACAAGTTCTTTAGTTTTTGTGGTGCTAAGTGTGAGATTATTTTCATTACACCAGAATGTCAGCCCTTGTACCTCCTTCCTGTAAGCAGACTCATTGTTCTTATTAATGAGTCCCACCACTGTTGTGTCATCCGCAAATTTAATAACTGCGTTGGTGTTATACAGTGGGGTGCAGTCATGCGTATACAAGGAATAAAGGAAAGGGCTTAACACACCATCCTGGGGGGCTCCTGTGTTTAAGACCAGAGTAGAGGAATGGTGAGATCCCATCCTTACTGACTTGTGGCCTACCTGTCAGAAAATCCTTTATCCACAAACAAATCCTCTGATTTATACCCAAATCGGACATTTTAAAAATAAAGAAGTACTGCTAAGGCAGCGGTTCTCAACCTTTTTCAGGCTGAGACCCCACCTGCGCCGTCCATGCGCAGCACGACCCCGACCTGCGCCGCGCATGCACGGCGCGATGGGCGGGCCAAACCGCACATGCGTGGCATGATGGGCCGAACTGCGAATGTGCGGCGCGCGCGCGCGACAGCCCGAACCGCACATGTGCGGCGCGCACGCAACGGGCCAAATTGCGCATGCGCAGCGCGCGCGCGACGGCCAAGGGGAAATGGGGGAAAAAATGGGGGAAAAAATGGAAGACTGCCGTGTTTGGCGACCCCCGTGAAACGGTCGTTCGACCCCAAATGGGGTCGCGACCCACAGGTTGAGAACCGCTGTGCTAAGTCTTGCTTAGGAACTTTGGAAATGCGATACAATTGCTGGGAAATAACAATTGCGGGAAATAAATTAAAAACTTAAGGGAAGGTTTCATGACTAAGAACCAAATTGATCAGTCTACACAGATCAACTGTGTGGACTTTCTACGAGTAAATTACAACAACCCAGTTAACAGAGCACTCTGATATTTTAACTTCGCCGATGTTTAACCTGTTAACTATTTTTTTATTTCATAAATGTAACGTACGACAGGTCAATTGGGTTGCAAATAGATGTACAAGCTTATAAATTTTGGACCTGCTTCGCAAAGGGTGTGGAGCTATTATTATTGCAATAGATTTGTCAGTGTTCAATTTTTATTTTTTGTCCTTTTTAATTCACTTTTTAAAATGGTTTTGGTCTAGTTCTGTTTTGTCTCTGTTTAATCCTTTTCTTTTGTATTTTTATCTTTTGAATAAAACAGAATTGCATAAAAAAGAAGACTTCTGAAGCAAATACACCTATGAATGTTATTGTCAGGACTGGTATGAAAAAGCCTCATTGAAGAAGTGGCGCTAAAGCAGAAAAGCTTTGCTTTAAGCAAGATAACATACACGAGAGCTTGTGTGGGTATATATGTGTAGTTAAATCAATGCATTTATTTCTCTCTATCTGAATAAAGCTTGGCTTAAAATTTAATCTCAGAGTACCACGGAGGATAGGTCAAGCTGCAGTCTTACAAAAAAAGAAATGTCAATATATATATTTTTTCTGTAGTTGACACAGAATCTTATTCACCAGAGACAATAATTCAGTAATATAATGAAAACAATGAATGGGGTTTTAATAGAATAAAAATGCTGGGGTTTTCCTATATCTGCAACGAACAGACTTTGAATTGGTTAAAGGATCTTTAAATAGCAGCCATAAACTTTATAAAATATATTTCTTCCATCGAAAACGAAGCTGCTCTGAGAATTTGGCTTCAGCTTCAAAGTAATTTAAAAATTTATCTGCCCATCTATATCCCCAATATGGGTAATTAGCAAGAACGAAAAAAATCTATGTTAAAGTCACGACATCAAATAAGATGGCCAAGTCACAAGATTGTCATGTGCAAATGCTGCTTTCAGCAACATGTACTGTATAGCCTGTCTGCATTAATCATATGCCAGCCCTTCAGCTATATGATTAATTTGTATAAAGATTAAAAAAAATGAAACCTCATAACAGTTACAGAATAACATCCTACACAACCAAACCGAACATTTAGGAGCCCTAAGTGACCCTACATATAAGCTATTCATTAGCCTGGTACTCACCAATCTTACAGGTGGTCCTCAATTTTTAACAGTTCACTTAACGACCATTTGTTTAACGACTGAAAAAAGTGACTTGCGAACGTTTTTCAAACTTACGACCACTGCAGCATCTCCATGGTCACGTGATCGAAATTCAAAACTCCTGGCAACTGATTCATATTTATGACGGCTACAGTGTCCCGGGGTGTGTGTCTGTGTGTGTGTGTCATGTGACCCCCCTTTTGTGACAAGTCCAATCGTGTTACTAACTGAAAACCTGCGTGATTTGCTTTACAGCTGTGGCAAGCATGTTTGTAAAATGGGGCAAAAAAGCCACTTGAATAATTGTCTCGCTTAGCAACAGAAAATGTGGGCTCAACTGCGGTCGTAGGTTTATTTATTCATTCATTCATTCATTCATTCATTCATTCATTCATTCATTCATTCATTCATTCATTTATTTATTTATTATTCAATTTATATGCCGCCCTTCTCCTAAGACCCAGGGCGGCTCACAGCAATAATACAATAAAAATTTAAAAATTAATTGCATTCACACAACATACAAACACAATCAGCTCACAATCGCTGATGGAGGGACACTCCTAGGGCCCAGGGGCAGAGCACAGCTGGTTTGAGGACTACCTGTCTTACTTGAATGCTATTTGCCCGCTTTTTTTCAGATCACAAGTAAAATCTTGGCGTAACACAACTGAGAAAGGTTTTGGTACTTTCCTCCACGTATCTTTTGCTGCCGATGTTAAAAAAAAAAAAAAAGCGTGATGTGTGACCTTTAAACCGGCACTCACAACTGATTGTATCCTACAGTGCTTTTATGAGAATTCTCTCTCTCTTTTTTTTAACGACAAAGGAGAAACCACAGTGCAACACGGTTCATATAATGAAAAAAGACCATCCTGAAAACTAATGGAACAACTGCACTTCTTTCTAAAGCACCCAGAAGCGTTTCTTACACAATTAAGCCACACAAAAGGAACGTACCTGCCCCACGCGGCTTCCATTGTTGACTTCTTACTAACCGGAGCACAAGAAGACTCGGCAACGCTTGACTTGTTTAGTTTGTAGCAAAACCCACACATTGGATCCAGCATGCACCCGTTGCAATTGCTGAAATGAAGAATGAAAAGTCATGGGAATAAGCCAGCCTTTTAAGAGAGAAGGGTCAAATTAAGTAAGAATGGGGGTTAGCGGTCTTCTCAAAGGACAAACCAGAACCTTAGATTCATCAATGGCTTTATGTAACTTGGGCAAAAGTTGTAACTCAGTCAGAGGGAGAATATTTCCGTAATTTATGAAAAGTAAAAGAAAAACAAACAATGAGACTAAAATTAAAATGGACATACATCCAATTAAAGATAACAGTTTCCGAATTGCACAGAATTAGTGGGACAATTAAGAATGCTTGCAGCGGGAGAGATCGGTAGTAGAAGTTGGAAATTATTCAGCGTTACTTTTAAAAAAATATGATGGGCAAATAACTATATTCCCATCACAGTATAAATGGGAAATCGGAGTATGCCAACATTTAAATGACAAAAACACGTGTGTTGTTTCTAAAGGTTTCCCAATCATCTTTCTTTTCACTGGCAATTCACATGCACATTTTAAAAACAGTATTCAGAAACCATTTGCATACCTTTTAAAAAAATTTTCACACAGCTTGTTATTTCACTGTCTGCTAAATGTCCTATAATAGGGGTCTTCAAACTTGGCCCTTTTATGATTTGTGGAATTCTGGGAGTTGAAGTCCATAAGTCATAAAAGGGCCAAATTTGAAGACCCCTGCTCTATTCTATCATCTATCTATCTATCTATCTATCTATCTATCTATCTATCTATCTATCTATCTATCTATCTATCTATCTATCTATCTATCTCCTTTCTCTCTCATCCATCTATCTATTCTATCTCTCTATCCATTTATATAATCTATCTATCTATCTATCTATCTATCTATCTATCTATCTATCTATCTATCTATCTCCTTTCTCTCGCATCCATCTATCTATTCTATCTCTCTATCCATTTATATAATCTATCTATCTATCTATCTCCTCTCTCATCCATCTATTCTATCTCTCTATCCATTCATATAATCTATCTATCTATCTATCTATCTATCTATCTATCTATCTATCTCCTTTCTCTCTCATCCATCTATCTAATCTATCTATCCATTTATATAATCTATCTATCTATCTATCTATCTATCTATCTATCTATCTATCTATCTCCTCTCTCTCATCCATCTATCTATTCTATCTCTATCCATTCATATAATCTATCTATCTATCTATCTATCTATCTATCTATCTATCTATCTATCTATCTATCTATCTATCTATCTATCTATCTCTCCTCTCTCTCATCCATCTATCTATTCTATCTCTATCCATTCATATAATCTATCTATCTATCTATCTGTCTGTCTGTCTATCTATCTATCTATCTATCTATCTATCTATCTATCTATCTATCTATCTATCAATCTCCTTTCTCTCGCATCCATCTATCTATTCTATCTCTCTATCCATTTATATAATCTATCTATCTATCGATCTTCCTTTCTCTCTCATCCATCTATCTATTCTATCTCTCTATCCATTCATATAATCTATCTATCTATCTATCTATCTATCTATCTATCTATCTATCTATCTATCTATCTATCTATCTATCTATCTCCTTTCTCTCATCCATCTATCTATTCTATCTCTCTATCCATTTATATAATCTATCTATCTATCGATCTTCCTTTCTCTCTCATCCATCTATCTATTCTATCTATCCATTTATATAATCTATCTATCTATCTATCTATCTATCTATCTATCTATCTATCTATCTATCTATCTATCTCCTTTCTCTCTCATCCATCTATCTAATCTATCTATCCATTTATATAATCTATCTATCTATCTATCTATCTATCTATCTATCTATCTATCTATCTATCTATCTCCTCTCTCTCATCCATCTATCTATTCTATCTCTATCCATTCATATAATCTATCTATCTATCTATCTATCTATCTATCTATCTATCTATCTATCTATCTATCTATCTATCAATCTCCTTTCTCTCGCATCCATCTATCTATTCTATCTCTCTATCCATTTATATAATCTATCTATCTATCGATCTTCCTTTCTCTCTCATCCATCTATCTAATCTATCTATCCATTTATATAATCTATCTATCTATCTATCTATCTATCTATCTATCTATCTATCTATCTATCTATCTATCTATCTCCTCTCTCTCATCCATCTATCTATTCTATCTCTATCCATTCATATAATCTATCTATCTATCTATCTATCTATCTATCTATCTATCTATCTATCTATCTATCTATCTATCTATCAATCTCCTTTCTCTCGCATCCATCTATCTATTCTATCTCTCTATCCATTTATATAATCTATCTATCTATCGATCTTCCTTTCTCTCTCATCCATCTATCTATTCTATCTCTCTATCCATTCATATAATCTATTTATCTATCTATCTATCTATCTATCTATCTATCTATCTATCTATCAATCTCCTTTCTCTCGCATCCATCTATCTATTCTATCTCTCTATCCATTTATATAATCTATCTATCTATCGATCTTCCTTTCTCTCTCATCCATCTATCTATTCTATCTATCCATTTATATAATCTATCTATCTATCTATCTATCTATCTATCTATCTATCTATCTATCTATCTATCTATCTATCTCCTTTCTCTCTCATCCATCTATCTAATCTATCTATCCATTTATATAATCTATCTATCTATCTATCTATCTATCTATCTATCTATCTATCTATCTATCTATCTATCTATCTCCTCTCTCTCATCCATCTATCTATTCTATCTCTATCCATTCATATAATCTCTATCTATCTATCTATCTATCTATCTATCTATCTATCTATCTATCTATCTATCTCCTCTCTCTCATCCATCTATCTATTCTATCTCTATCCATTCATATAATCTATCTATCTATCTATCTGTCTGTCTGTCTATCTATCTATCTATCTATCTATCTATCTATCTATCTATCTATCTATCTATCTATCTATCTATCAATCTCCTTTCTCTCGCATCCATCTATCTATTCTATCTCTCTATCCATTTATATAATCTATCTATCTATCGATCTTCCTTTCTCTCTCATCCATCTATCTATTCTATCTCTCTATCCATTCATATAATCTATCTATCTATCTATCTATCTATCTATCTATCTATCTATCTATCTATCTATCTATCTATCTATCTATCTATCTATCTATCTCCTTTCTCTCTCATCCATCTATCTATTCTATCTCTCTATCCATTTATATAATCTATCTATCGATCTTCCTTTCTCTCTCATCCATCTATCTATTCTATCTATCCATTTATATAATCTATCTATCTATCTATCTCTCTATCTCTCTATCTAACAGGTATGCGGTATGCAGTAGTCCTTGACTTACAGTGGTAACCGTTTGAAGTTACAACTGAGTTACAGAGAGAAACTCCTTCCATGACAAACACAGATTTTAAAAAACTTTCAGAAAGCATGCTATGGAAAAATGGGGGGGGAGAAACAAGAAAAATAATATTTCAGTTATGAAACTGATACTTGTACTAAATAAATATTAATGAAAGAAGGAACTGGTCCTGTGGAATGCAATTAAAATTAATTGAAGCAATGGTGCCTGATCAGGATTTACTCCCAAGTCTTTTAACAAATATCAAAAGGCACCAGCCTTTGGCCTCCTGCAAATGTAAGTACTTGTAAAAAATATTTAGCATTTCAAGCAGAAAGTCTGCACCAGATGAATCTTCCAAGCGATATGTATATATAATGAGGTGTGGGCGTTCTGGATGGTAAAAGCTGCTTGCTTTCATTAATAACAAATCCAGCTTTAGCAAATATTTCTGCTATCACCCCTGTGCTTAACAGAAGCAGAGAAAACCAAGAAGGGAGTAATATGGGAATGGGATGGGAAGTTATGGGAATCCATCCAGTTTCTTAGCTTTCTTTAATTTAAAAAGCTTTCGGTCTTTGTCTTCGTGCATTAGGTATTTCAAATCTTTTGGGACCTTCTGGATGATGCAGCATTTGCAGGGTTTCTGAACTGGTCTGAAGCACACTAATTTTATCCGTGCTGTGATTATCTGATCTAAATTTCTTTGAACAGAAGGATATTCCAAAAATGCCATCTTTTTAATCCTAAAAATGGTGTTTCGTATTTATTTCTAAAACATCAGATGCGTAAACGCTCGTCTGCGTTGAAAGCCTGCTACCCTCCAGCATTTTAAATTAAACTAGAGATTTAATAAAGGGAAACCTGCTAAAAGCTAGGTTAAGTGCTACAACCCCAAAACTGCTTTTACTGCTCAGCTAATTTCAGGATTTATTCACAAGTCGTCCTTCAGCTCAACAGCATGAACTTCCCAATCAAATTTAATTACATGTTGATTAGAGCAAGGAAAAATAGCTTGAGCGTGCATTTTAAGGTCTCTTCGGATCATCTCTGGATCAATTCCTTCATTTTTTTTAAACCATAAGCTTTTCATTATAAAATACTGTTATGTTTTTAGAACTCAGAATAATAGAGTTGGAAGGTCTTCTAATCGAACCCCCTGGTCAGGCAGGAGACCCTATACCATTTCAGACAAATGGTTGTCCGGTCTCTTCTAAAAAACCTCCAATGTTGGAGCGTTCACAATTTCTGGAGGCAGGTGGTTCCACTGGTTAATTGTTCTAACTAACAGGAAATTTCTCCTTAGTTCTAGGTCGGATCTAGAATGGAATGGAAGGGAATGGAATAGAATAGAATATAGAATGGAATAGAATTAAGAGTAGAATGGAATGGAATGGAAGGGAAGGGAAGAGATGAGCAGAGAAGAGGAAGAGAGAAGGGAAGGGAAGGGAAGGGAAGAGAAGAGAAGAGAAGAGAAGAGAAGAGAAGAGAAGAGAAGAGAAGAGAAGAGAAGAGAAGAGAAGAGAAGAGAAGAGAAGAGAAGAGAAGAGAAGAGAAGAGAAGAGAAGAGAGAGAGAAGAGAAGAGAAGAGAAGAGAAGAGAAGAGAAGAGAAGAGAAGAGAAGAGAAGAGAAGAGGAGAGGAGAGGAGAGGAGTGAAGGGAATGGAATGGAATGGAATGGAATGGAATGGAATGGAATGGAATGGAATGGAATGGAATGGAATGGAATGGAATGGAATGGAATAGAATAGAATAGAATAGAATAGAATAGAATAGAATAGAATAGAATAGAATAGAATAGAATAGAATAGAATAGAATAGAATAGAATGGAATGGAAGGGAATGGAAGGGAAGAGATGAGCAGAGAAGAGAAGAGGAAGAGAGAAGAGAGAAGGGAAGGGAAGGGAAGGGAAGGGAAGGGAAGAAGAGTGGAATGGAATGGAATGGAATGGAAGGGAATGGAATAGAATTGAATAGAATAGAATAAGAGTAGAATGGAAGGGAAGGGAAGGGAAGAGATGAGCAGAAAAGAGGAAGAGAGAAGGGAAGGGAAGAGAAGAGAAGGGAAGGGAAGGGAAGGGAAGGGAAGAGATGGGCAGAGAAGAGAAGAGGAAGAGAGAAGGGAAGGGAAGGGAAGAGAAGAGGAAGGGAATGGAATGGAATAGAATAGAATAAGAGTAGAATGGAATGGAATGGAAGGGAAGGGAAGAGATGAGCAGAGAAGAGGAAGAGAGAAGAGAAGAGAAGAGAAGAGAAGAGAAGAGAAGAGAAGAGAAGAGAAGAGAAGAGAAGAGAAGAGAAGAGAAGAGAAGAGAAGAGAAGAGGAGAGGAGAATAGGATAGGATAGGATAGGAATAGAATAGAATAAGAGTAGAATGGAATGGAATGGAAGGGAAGAGATGAGCAGAGAAGAGGAAGAGAGAAGAGAAGAGAAGAGATGAGCAGAGAAGAAAAGAGAAGAGGAAGAGAGAAGGGAAGGGAAGGGAAGAGAAGTGGAAGGGAATGGAATAGAATAGGATAGGATAGGATAGGATAGGAATAGAATAGAATAAGAGTAGAATGGAATGGAATGGAAGGGAAGAGATGAGCAGAGAAGAGAAGAGAAGAGAAGAGAAGAGAAGAGAAGAGAAGAGAAGAGAAGAGAAGAGAAGAGAAGAGAAGAGCAGAAGAGGAAGAGAGAAGAGAAGAGAAGAGATGAGCAGAGAAGAGGAAGAGAGAAGAGAAGGGAAAGGAAGGGAAGGGAAGAGAAGAGAAGAGAAGAGAAGAGAAGAGAAGAGAAGAGAAGAGAAGAGAAGAGAAGAGAAGAGAAGAGAAGAGAAGAGAAGAGAAGAGAAGAGAAGAGAAGAGAAGAGAAGAGAAGAGAAGAGAAGAGAAGAGAAGAGAAGAGAAGAGAAGAGAAGAGACAGAGTTGGAAGGGACCTTGGAGGTCTTCTAGTCCAACCCCCTGCTCAGGCAAGAAACCCTATACCATTTCAGACAAATGGTCGTCCAATCTCTTCTTAAAAACCTCCACTGATGGAGCAGCCACAACTTCTTAGCCATCCCACTGATTAATTGTCCTCACTTTTAGGAAATTTCTCCTGAGTTCCAGGTTGCTTCTCTCCTTGATGAGTTTCCATCCGTTGCTTCTTGTCTTGCCTTCTGGTGGTTTGGAGATCAGGTTGAACCCCTCTTTTTTGTGGCAACCTCTCAAATATCAGAAGACTGCCCTCATGTCATTTTATATTAGAATACAAGTTATCTTAAAGGAAGCTCCTCCAAGGAAAAGATAACT
>JARGCV010000395.1:127500-190975 GCA_034064705.1 Bothrops alternatus
ACTGGCCCAAGGTCACCCAGCTGGCTTTCATGGCTCAGGCAGGACTAGAACTCCCCGTCTCCTGGTGATTGGCCTGAGCTTTCTAACCTGGGGCCTTAATCACCAGACCAAATTGCTACAGGTCTATTTTCAAATGCACTTCCGTTTGTTCCCGTCCATTTTTAGTTGACGCGGACGTACCTGCTAAACTTCCCAGGGTAAGTTTGCGCCGGCCCACTTTTTCGACCAGCCAGACTCCCACAAAGGTGAAAATGAAGTTCGTGAAGGCTGTCACGGCAGCAAGCCAGATGGAGAGCCGGTCATCTCGGATCCCGGACATCTGCATAATGGTTGCACTATAGTACCTGAAAGACAAACAACCTTATATGTGTAGTACATTCACTGATTTGGACAAGGGCGAGGTGACAGATTGGTCTTTGGTTATGGAGAGCAGTAGACAAAACGGTTCCTTTCCGGCAACTTTTTTTTTCCGGTGACCCGAATATTACGCTCTTGCCAGATACGTTGATTGGAAAGACACAATAAATTTGCCCCTTGGAAGATTCTGGCCAAATGCCTCAAGTGTTATCTCTCGGCATCCGTTGTACTGTATTATTTCAAGCAATTAGTGAGCCTAACACTGGAAATAGATCTTCAGAGAAACGTGAGAAAAAGGCATAGTGTACTTGTGCAAAATGTGATTTCTTTCCTTCCCTACATTTAAAGACATTTCTGAAACCCAGCATCCAAATTAACTGCTCTGAAATATTAATAGATCAATGGAATGAGTTCTTACTTAGGTGGCAATAACCACTGAAGTAGCAGATTGATTGGTCGATTGATTTGTTTATTTGTAATTTTTATTTGTTTCAAATGTATGGCTATCTATCTTTCCATCCATCCATGTTTCCATCCAACCATCCATCCATCCATGTTTCCATCCAACCATCCATCCATCCATGTTTCCATCCAACCATCCATCCATCCATGTTTCCATCCAACCATCCATCCATCCATGTTTCCATCCAACCATCCATCCATCCATGTTTCCATCCATCCATCCATGTTTCCATCTATCCACCCACCCGTCCATCCATTCATCTGCCAATAATTCTCATTATTTTACATCACCCATGAAAGTTCTCCTGAAGTCCTGAATATATCCACCCATCCAGTTTTTTCATCCATTTGCTCAAATATATCCTTTTTCACAAGACTGGTTTAGGCCTACTGTAGTAGTTACCCTGAAAAATAGAAATTATTGAGCCTGGGAGATTATCATTCACAGATTTAGTATTTCTAGTTGATTAGATAGCTTGTTTGTGGCTATTCAATTACCCAGCACAGTCCAACATGCAACCAGCTTTCAGCCAATAGCATTTCCAAAATGCAAAACACAAATAAATGTCTCTATATATGGAAACACAGTCACTACCTTTCATTGTCTCCAGTTCTATCCAACCTAATAATATGTTTTGAGTTATTATTAGCCACTATCAGTCCCTGAACAGTTAACCTCTCTACTAAAGATGTTTTCTCTTTTGGGATGCAAAACTAAAAATAACAGATATTACCAACCTATGATGATACTTCAAATTCTTTCCTCTGTTTACATACCATGTTGATTGGATGGCACGTCTTAATAATGGACTACAGTAAACTAAAGGAAGACTTTAAAAATAGGGGTTGAAAATAGCAAGCAGCATGCAGAATGACCTCAGCCAAGTGATCAAGACAATGCTCATGGCATTTGAGGAGTGGTCCAGCATGAGAAAAAAAAACCCATCTTGCATTTAAAAGTATCTCAGGTCAGGGGGTGTCCAACCTTGGCAACTTCAAGATTTGTGGACTTCAACTCCCAGAATTCCTCAGTCAGCATGATAGATAGAAATGATAGATAAAAAATACAGATAAACGATAGATGATGGATGGATGGACGGATGGACAGACAGGATTAATACATAGAGATGATAATAAATATAGATAGATAATAAATGGTAGAGAGAGATAATAGATAACATAGATAAATTAAATAATAAATGATAATGGATGGCTAGATAGATAATACATAGAAAGGATAGACTAGATAGATCAGCAGTTCTCAACCTTTTCCGAGGCTCGACCCCGGCCCGCATCGCGCATCACGCATGTGCGACGGGGCGCATCGCGCATGTGCGACGGGGCGCATCGCGCATGCACGACCATGCGCGGCACATCGCGCATGCGCGGCGGCCCGCATCACAAAGGGGGAAAAAATGGCCGACCCAAAAAAATGGCCGGCCAAAAAAAAAAATGGCGGGCCCGCATCACGCATGCGTGGCGGCCCGCATCGCAAGGGGGAAAAAATGGCCGACCCAAAAAAAAATGGCCGACCCCAAAAAAAAATGGCGGGCCCGCATCGCGCATGCGTGGCGCGACAGCCCGCATCGCAAAGGGGAAAAAAATGGCTGACCCAAAAAAAATGGCCAACCCAAAAAAAAAAATGGTGGGCCCGCATCGCGCATGCGCGGCACGACGGCCCGCATCGCAAAGAGGAAAAAAATGGCTGACCCCCCCCAAAAAAATGGCCGACCAAAAAAATAAATAAAAACTGGCGGGCCCGCATCGTGCATGCGCGGCACGACGGCCCGCATCGCAAAGGGGGAAAAAATGGCCGACCAAAAAAAAATGGCGGACTGTGGTGTTTGGCGACCCCCGTGAAATGGTCGTTCGACCCCAAATGGGGTCGCGACCCACAGGTTGAGAACCACTGAGATAGATAGGTAGGTAAGGTAGGTTAGACAGACAAAGTAGGTAGGTAGGCAGACAGACAGACAGAGATAGATAATAAATATAGCTAGATGATAAATGATGGATGGACAGATGGGTAGATAGATGGTAGATAGATAATAAAAGATAAATAAAGGATGGGTGGATGGAAGGATAGATTTCACGGATAAATGCAAGTTACCTATGGCTATGTAATGTGACTAAATATAAAGAAGAATTAGGAAACGAAATTCAAGACAAACAAGATAGAAAATGCATTATCTAAAAACAGGTAATGTTCTCCTGGTTCATAGATAAGAGTACGAGAAAAGCTTGTTTTTAAGTAAGCCTGAGGGGGGAAAAATCAGTGACGAAGATCCATAATAATAACAGCCAGGATTGAACACAATTGGATTCATTCTCACAGGGGGAGAAAAAAAAACACCCAGCTAAATGAAGGTAGAAAATGAGTGCTGGAGAGACTGAACAAACTGTTGAGAGACTGAATAGAATAAACAGTTGGAAAAGCACCATAGAGACACATTTTTCACAGGGCCTCCTTTGATTAATGCTTAATGACATAATCAGCTTGGGGAATGAGATTTATAACCCGAACATACGATTTCTTAGTTGGTGATTCTGGTTACTCTTTTCTTCCTTGCTTTTATAAAGCATGGTTTGTTTCCCAAGTTGTTCCACAGAGATTTACAAAGAAGAAGAAGAAGAAAAAAGACTATCTTGTCTGCAGACTCATAAGATTAAGAGATAAAAAAGCAACAGATTTCAGGCACTTATTCCAAAACATGTTCCCAACAACCAGATGACACAGCAGCAGCTCTGAAAATCCCATACTGCTTTCGGGAAAAGAGTGCAACAGCAATAATAATAATAATAATAATAATAATAATAATAATAATAATAATAATAATAATAATAATAATAATAATAATAATATTTGGTAGACTTCGAAAAAATCTGGACATATAGAGAGATTCCTAACTCTGAAGGGAATTTAAAATCTAAACAAGAAATGGAAAAACAGAGCATCAACCTATCCTGGTGGGCATATTTACAAATGCAAACTAGATATGATAAAGATGTTAAATTGTATGGATTTTATAAAGAACAAACGGTGTTTGATACGACTTTGCTAACCTCAGATGAGAAATAATAATAATGGTAATAGTAATAGTAGTAGTAATAAACTATCAGAAATCTATTATCTAAACCAGAGGTCTGTAACCTTGACAACTTTTAAGAGTTGTGGATCAACTCCCAGAATTCCTCAGCCAAACGAACAAAAAAAAAAAAACCACCCTACTGTATTGTATACCACAATCTATTTCTAGGTATCTTACTCATATAACTGAAATTGCATTCTTCCTTCCATATTTTTTAATTTTAATTTTTTAAAAAAATTAAGCGAGAAACCTGCTAAAAAAATCTTGAAAGAAAAAAATAATAATAATTAAGGACAAACACACAAAATCAGTTAAGAAAACAATCGATTCTACAGGAGTCACGAGGAAAGAAATGCACAAATTCCAGATGGCTAGATGTTTACACAGATAGTCCTCGACCTACGACAATTTGTTGTAAACCCCTGTGCAGGTACTCCTTGACTTACAACCCGTTGTTTAGTGACGGTTCTGAAGTTAGGACGGCATTGAAAAAGGTGACTTATGACCACTTTTCACCTTTGCGACGGTTGCAGCATCAATATCACCTACAACCGTTTTTCACACACACCATTCCCACAGTCACGGGATCAAAGGTCAGACGCTTGGCAACAGACTCATATTTATGACGGTGTCCTGGGGAGGGGGTCACGTGACCCCTTTTGCGACCTTCCATCAAGCAAAGACAATGGGGGAAGCCAGAATCACTCAACCACCGTGTTAATTAACTTAACGGCAAGGATCCGCTTAACGAGTGGCAAAAAAGGTCGTAAAATGTGGCAAAATTCGCTTAAGAAATATCTCGCTTAGCAACAGAAATTTTGAGCCCAATTGTGGTCGTAAGTCGAGGACTACTGTATTGCTCTTGTTTTAATACCAGATAAGGCAAAGAGAAACGAGTGCCGGTTTTGTACTATTCGGCATTATATCAGCGAGAGCCCATTTATATTTTAATAATTTTTTTTTTCATATTGCAGCTTCTTCTCTTGCTATCTTGTCAGGAACGGACGATAGCGTTTGATTTCACCTGGTTCATCTGGTTTGATGATGTTTCCTGGCAATTTATGACTCAACAATTACAAATAGTGAACTCTGGACAGAATTTTATCAATACGAGAAAAACGATACGCAATAAACCAGCGGTTCTCAACCTTTTTCAGGCCGAGACCCCACCTGCGCCGCCCATGCGCGGCGCGACCCCAACCTGCGCCGCGCATGCGCGGCACAACGGGCGGAACCGCGCATGTGTGGCACGACGGGCCTAACCGTGCATGCGTGGCGCGCGCGCGGCGCCTGAACCGCACATGCGCGGCGCGACGGCCCGAATCGCGCATGCGTGGCGCGCACACGACGGCCGAGGGGAAATGGGAAAAAATGGGGGGGGAAATGGCGGACTGCCGTGTTTGGTGACCCCCGTGAAACGGTCGTTCGACCCCAAATGGGGTCGCGACCCACAGGTTGAGAACCGCTGCAATAAACAAACCAGCGAACGTGATTGTGAACGGAGACTCTACGGAGAACTTTGAGATAAGGAAAGGCAAGGATGTCCGCTACCTCTGCTGCGATTCATTTTCGCTTTGGAAGTTCTGAATAGAAATATTAGACAAGATATAGAGATCAAACGGACTAGAAATAAAAGGTGAAATATATAAATTACAAGCATTTGCTGAGGATTTGGTGCTTTATTTTAGAAGAACCTTTTGGAGAGGATTCCTAAACTATTGGGAAAGATAAGAACAGCATGGAGAAATGGCAGGACTGAAAATAAATAGAGGGAAAAAAACCAAAGTAATAGTTAAAAACCCTACAGATAAGCAAAAAAAAAAAAAAAGAAACAAATATCAGAAAAGACGGAATTGCAGATAGTTAAAAAGGTTAAATATCTGGGGATGCAGTTATTTCAGCTTCTTCTCCTGCTATCTGTCAGAAACTGATGATAGTGTTTGATTTCATCCGGTTGCCTTGGTAATAACTAACGTTACGAATCCAGTATTACCGTATTGGTCCGTGTATAAGACGCTATTTTTTCCCTGCAAACGCCCGTTCAAAAATCAGGTGCGTCTTATACAAGCACAGTGTCTTATACATGGAAAAATAAGGGTAAACCTCCGCAGCCCAAGGCATGCCTGTGTGGGTTGCCTTGCCCCCTGGTGTGGGTGTCAAGCCCCTGTGGAGAGAGGGGAGAGGGCAAGATCGTTGGCTGGCCGAACCTCCGGATTTGCAGGCGGATTGGGGCGGTGAAACTCGCACGCCCGAGCGTCTTATACCAAGGCATGTCTTATAGATGAAAAAATACGGTAGTTTCTCTGCCCAGTTTAAAATCCATACAATAGTGGCCCAAATTGTGGAAACCTTTTGGGAGAAGTGTACAGTAGAAATGCCACCTTTGGTTAAGTTTCCACCCATTTTTCTTCTAATTTCTTTATAACAGTAGCCTTGTTCACTTAATAAATACTATTTTACATCGCTTTCTGGGCGACCAGTCGACTCCTTGCACCATGACTTTAATTTTATGACGTTTTACAAGCTCACTCAATGAAAGAACACAAAAAAACCCCCAACCAACGTGATAGCCATCACATAACACAGCGACAAATGTCCTCCTCTCGGCTTCAATACATGACATCAATCACTGAATCCTACTGTGATCCGATTGGCTCATTGCCAAAACAAGATGACACCTGATTGGCTCTTTAAACACGCATGTTCACTGCCTCCAGAAGCGGTGAATGCTCCAACACTGGAAGTTATTAAGAAGAAACTGGACAGACATTTGTCCGAAATGGTATAGGGCAGCGGTTCTCAACCTTTTTCAGGCCGAGACCCGCCCTGCGCCGCCCATGCGCGGCGCGACCCCGACCTGCACCGCGCATGCGTAGCACGATGGGTGGAACCGCACATGCGCGGCGGCCCGAACTGCGCATGCGTGGTGCGACGGCCTGAATCGCGCATGCGCGGCGCGCGCACGACGGCCGAGGGGAAATGGGAAAAAAATGGCGGACTGCCGTGTTTGGCGACCCCCGTGAAATGGTCGTTCGACCCCAAATGGGGTCGCGACCCACAGGTTGAGAACCGCTGGTATAGGGTTACCTGCCTGAGCAGGGGGTTGGACTTTATGACCTCCACGGTCCCTTCCAACTTTATTATTATTATTGGCTACAATCGGATGAAGGAAAGCTATCTGAGATCAACCTAAGCAAGTTGTGCTTCCTTTTTCTGGTTATTTGGCTATAACTTTTCATAGAATACAGTACAGATAATTGAACAAACTATGTTGCATTACATTCTTGATTCAATTATCTTTCCATGGATATATAATTTTATAGTAGTGCTCCCCCCCAAAAAGTGGTGTTATTCGCCATCAAACGTCAAAAATACACTTTTCCCAAAAGGTTTCCACAATTTTGGCCACTCCTGTAAGTAGGGAGGGAAAAAGCTACGTGGGAGAGAGAACAACGTCATTCTTGTAAGCAGCCTTGGGAAGGGATCAGATAGGATAAGACAGAGAGGGTAGTTTATGTTTTTTTTTTAAAAGTTAAGTCGGAAGCTTGTCGTAGGCGATAAAAGAGCCAATGAAGCTGTCCTGCGGAACGGAACGCAAGCCTTGTGTGTTAATGAGTTGCTGAGTCTATCTCAGCAAAGGCCACCAGGTCTCCTGCTTGGTGGGTTTCTTCGCCTTTTATTTTGAGAATGTGAAAACAGGTTGTTTTACGGGTGAGAAAGCGGCAGATTATGGCCGAGCCAAACTCCATTAGAGCACAACACGAATCAATCACCAGCCAAGATAAAAAGAGGCAGCCTTAGTGGAAAGGACTATCTCAGATCGATGTTGAATCACCTGGCTGTTATTTTATCCTGTGAATTTTAACCAGTGGAACAGCTTTTGCCTTCGGAAGTCGTGGGCGCTCCACCACTGGAGGTTTTTAAGAAGGGACAGGACAGTCCACTTGTCTGAGATGGTATAGGTTCTCCTGCTTGAGCAGGGGGCTGGACTAGATGATCTCCAAGGTCCCTTCCAGCAAGGAAAGTCATAACACGGGACAAAACTCACTTAACAACTGTCTCGCTTAGCAACATAAATTCTGGGCTCAAGAGTGGACGTAAGTCGAGGAGAGGCGCCGTGTGTTGTTGCAACTTTTTGTTTCTGAGAATCTTTTTGGGTGAAGGCTGAGGATGTCGAGGTATAAAGGAATTTTACACGGTAAAATAAACGATCCCAAAAGCAGTGGTCAGGTAAGAAATGTCCAAATTCCTGATGGCTAGATGTTGATACATCTGTACACGACTCACCTCTACAGGGAGCCCTCGACTTACGACCACAATTGAGCACCAAATTTCTGTTGTTAAGCATGATTATAAAATCATGCATGGGGACCAAGATTAGGAGTAAGATGCAAGAGAAGATGTTTAATGGTTGACACAATTAAATAGACGAAGGATGTATTTGTTTTGATGATCTGGGTTTGACATTAGATTGACTTAATGATGAGATAGATAGATTGGATAAAACTGAAGGAATGTAAGTTAGAAATGCTATAAACAGTTTGTTTGTATTATGGAGGTTTATTTCTTAGATGAGAGAGCCCAGAAGTCGATTGATTAAATGAAATTTATAGAATGATAAATATTATTCTTAACAAGATGAGTTAATTGTTTAATAAGGAATTAAGCTTAATTTAAGATTATGGGTTGAATTAAAGATAAATATTATAGCTAAGGTTTTGGTGAGGATGTTTAAATGAAGATATACTAAGATATATTATGAGAAATTAAATTGATTAGAATGTAATTGATATTGCTACTATTATTATTATTATTATTTTTCTTTTTTTGAACTGAGGGATTTATTGATATTGTTATTGTTATTAATATCATCTGTTTAATTCTAATAAGATGAGTTTTTTTTTTAGAATGTAATTGATATTGCTACTACTATTATTATTATTATTTTTCTTTTTTTTCAACTGAGGGATTTATTGATATAGTTATCGTCATTAATATCATCTGTTTAATTTTAATAAGATGAGTTTTTTTTTAATGGATTGTTTTGATTTAGAGAATGTATATATTACATAGTTTAAAATTCTTGTTAAGATTATATAATAATTATGTTTGATGTAGTGGGGTTTTCTTTTGTTATACCCTGTAAGCATTCTGGGAAGTCGTGGGTTAGGGAGGGATTATAATTTTAGATAAGATGTTTTCTCAACTGTACTTGGGGCTGGTGGAAGAATAATTAATTATTGTTATTAAAGGGTTGTTTGGGTGGCCTTTGGTGGAGTGAAGATTGACTTAAGTGGAAGTTGATAAGAAGGGGGAATAATAGGATGGAGATAGAGAACGATGAAGGTTATTTGTTTGAGATGTTTATTTTCAGTTGAGTTATTATCATTAGATGCATTGGAAAATGTATTTATGCTTTGTTTATGGATGATTGTTTATTTTAATACTATGATCTGATATGACTAGTCTCTTTTTTCTGTTAAAAAATTTTTAAAAAAAAAACCCAATAAAAATATTTAAAAAAAAAAATCATGCATGGGATAGAAAAGGTGGATAGAGAAAAATTCTTTTCTCTATCACACAATACCAGGACAAGGGGGCACTCCCTAAAGCTCATAGGTAAGAAAGTGAGGACAAATAAAGGGAAATATTTCTTCACCCAGAGGGTCGTTGGTTTATGGAATTCACTTCCAGAAGGGGTCGTGACAGCTGTCAGCCTTGATAGCTTCAAGGCAGGGTCATACAGATTCATGGAGGCCAAGTGTATCGGTGATTATTAAAACGGATGTCCATGTGCCGCCTCTATGTTGGTTGAGGCAGGCAGGATTCCCTTGAGTACCATTTGTTGGGGGTCAAGGGAAAAAGAGGGTTTTGCCTTCTCTTTCTGCTCAAGATCCCCAGGTACAATTGGTGGGCCACTGTGTGACACAGAATGCTGGACTTGATGGGCTTTGGCCTGATTCAGCATGGCTCTTCTTATGTTCTTATGTTCTTAGGATGTAAATTGTACCACCTTTTATTGGCCACTGTTTTTAAGTGAATCACGTGATCTCGGGACTGTTGTGAATCCTCGCCAGCCAGTGGACCCGGCAGCTGAGTCTGAGGAATCAGAGAAGGATGAGGAGGAGGGGCCTGGAGGAAGACTCTGAGCAGCTCCAAGACTTACAGTCGGATGAGGAGCCTGGCCCCTCTATTCACACTCAGGCTGAGACACAGCTGTGCTGGGAGCCTGAGTTGGACAGTGATGAAGAACAGCTGGGGCAAATCCCGGATGCACGAATGCGCTGGCAAGAGAAGTGAGTAGGACAGAGGAATGCAATGGGGCGGCTCCAAAGGCAAAGGAGAAGGCATTAGGAAGCCACGCCTTGGCTGAATTATAAAAGGGAAGGTATGGGGGGTGCTGGCTGCCAAAGGCAGCCGTTCGTGTTAAGGATCGGGTTTCTGTGACCCGTGTTTGTTTGTCTTGGACACTGACTCAGGTCTGTGAATAATAAAAGGGGATTGTTTTTTTTTCCTGCGGTTCCTGCCTGTTTGTTGGAAGAGGGGTTTCTCCTTGTGAGCATAACAAGGACTCTCGTAGGCTGGGACAGAATAGGGACACTGCAACCATCATGAAGATGAACCAGTTGCTAAGCATCCAAATTTAGATCACGTGACCATGGGGATGCTGCAACGGTCATTAAGTGTGAAAAACGGTCAAAAGTTACTTTTTTCAGTGATGTTCTGCATCCCTTGCCTTTTTTTTTCCTTTTCTTATTCTGGCCCTTTTCAGAAACCCAATGGTTTCTCCTAAGTTTGCTTCCACTTCTTCCATTTCTCCTGAACCTTTATAACTTTCTTCAAAGGGTGTGGAATTTTACAGAAATTAACATACTAAAGAAATAGTGAAATTATGAACAGATTTCCCTAAATCTGGAGAAGGGGGAAAAAAAGACCCACGACACTTGACATTCAAGTCACCAGCTGAATAGCCATTCATCTGGGAATGGTGTAGTCTTTCCTGCATGAGGAGGGGGGTTGGACTAGATGACCTCCAAGGTCCCTTCCAACTCTGTTATTCCGTTATTCTCATTTGCAAGAGGTACAGATGTTGCCACAGAAAGCTGGAAAGAACATTTTTGTTAAGGTAAAAGCCACATCTGGCCTTGGGCTTTATATTATGTTGCATTATTTTAGAAACGTTAGTACTCATTCACATTCAGACACCTTCCTTCCCTGCTGGCTGTGAACTCCTTCAACCGATTTGGAACAAATATTGAAAAGGTTGAAGCTGAAATGTTCCCAGAGCAAATGGCAAAGAGTCATATACACATCATACTGAAAGGCTAATTTTATGTTTTGCTATGTTGCATTGTTAAACCGTTTTAACGATGTTTCTCGTCTCGTAAACTGACAATAAACTTTTTTAAAAAGTGGAATGATACATACATGACTGTATTAATACCTGCCAGCTGTTGGAACATTTGTAAACTACAACCCACGATCAATTGTCTTCGAGTGGGTGCATAGCTCAGCATTCGGTAGATCACCGGTCCAGCTTCAAAAGAAAGAAAAAAAGAAAGAAAAAAAGTTTTAATTCATTTAGGGTTTTCACCCTGGATTTTCTGCATATATTTTTTTTTATAGCATACATCCTAAGTATAGGTTAGGGGTAGGCAACCTTGGTTCTTTTATGACTCGTGGACTTCAACTCCCAGAATTCCTCAGCCAGCATGAGGGAACTATGGCCCTTCATGACTCGTGGACTTCAACTCCCAGAATTCCTGAGCCAGCCTGGCTCAGCTTGGAAACCTCTTCCTTTTCCCTCAGCGTGGCTGGCTCAGGAATTCTGGGAGTTGAAGTCCACGAGTCATAAAAGAGCCAAAGTTGCCTACCTCTGGCCTAGGCCTAGGCTGCTTTCTGACTCGTGGACTTCAACTCCCAGAATTCCTAAGCCAGCATGGCTCATCTTGGAAACCTCTCCCTTTTCCCTCAGGGTGGCTGGCTCAGGAATTCTGGGAGTTGAAGTCCACGAGCCATAAAAGAGCCAAAGTTGCCTACCTCTGGCCTAGGCCTAGGCTGCTTTCTGACTCGTGGACTTCAACTCCCAGAATTCCTAAGCCAGCACGGCTCAGCTTGGAAACCTCTCCCTTTCCCCTCAGCGTGGCTGGCTCAGGAATTCTGGGAGTTGAAGTCCACGAGCCATAAAAGAGCCAAGGTTGCCCATCCCTGACATAGATAGTCCTTGACTTATGGTCATAACTGAGCTCAAAGTTTCCGTTGTTCAGTGAGATAGTTGTTAAGTGAGTTTTGCCCCATTTTACGACCTCTTCCCAGAGTTGTTAAGTGCATCATTGCAGCTGTTCAGTTAATAACCTATTGGTTAAATCAATCTGTCTTCCCCGTTGACTTTGCTTGTCAGAAGGGCGAAAAAGGGCTGGGATGACCCAGGGCACAGCACAAAGGCCATGCAGACAGCTGGCGAGGTCAAGGGTTGTTTAATGGTTGCAAATTTCCTCCAAATGCTCCCACATTTGCTGGCAAGCCTCCCACCCAAATACCCCCACACACGCCTTCCAGCCGAGACTGGCTGAAAGCAGTTTCAATACAGCCTGATTAGTAGACGAATGTCCTAAAGGCCATAAAGGTAACAAACCAAACCAAACATCAAGTTAATGAGTCCCGCTTAAATCTCAGCTTGCCTGCCTGCACCGTTTGCAAAGAGGAAAGTCAAAATGCAGTTGAAGGTCATCATTCAGGAAATCTACCTGATCAGCCGGTCTGGTTGTCAAGGCGTCCGGGCATAAAACAAGAGCAACAATACACCACTTTCCCAAGATTCAACGTTTGTTCCCGGCAAAGTCCCCAATAAAGGTTATCTATCTATCTATCTATCTATCTATCTATCTATCTATCTATCTATCTATCTATCTATCTATCTATCTATCTATCTATCTACATAACTCTTTCCATCCATCATCTATCTATCCATCTACTATCCATGCATCCATCTCTCTCTATACATCCATCCCCATCTATCTATCTATCTATCTATCTATCTATCTACATAACTCTTTCCATCCATCTTTATCTATCTATCCATCTACTATCCATGCATCCATCTCTCTCTCTATACATCCATCCCCATCTATCTATCTATCTATCTATCTATCTATCTATCTATCTATCTATCTATCTATCTACATAAGTCTTTCCATCCAACTTTATATCTATCCATCTACTATCCATGCATCCATCTCTCTCTATACATCCATCCCCATCTATCTATCTATCTATCTATCTATCTATCTATCTATCTATCTATCTATCTATCTATCTATCTACATAACTCTTTCCATCCATCTTTATCTATCTATCCATCTACTATCCATGCATCTATCTCTCTCTCTATACATCCATCCCCCTCTATCTGTCTGTCTGTCTGTCTGTCTGTCTGTTAAGTGTCTAAAAACCCTAACAAACTGTTGTGAGTGTCCCTGAACCAGCTTGGGAAGTATCAGAGGATGAGGATCAGCAGCCAGGCCCCTCTGGGTGTTTTCCCCTCCCGGCAGCCGAGGATCAGCAGCCAGGCCCCTCTGGGTGGTTTCCCCTCCCGGCAGCTGAGATAGACAATGAAGAGCTTTGTATGCATTCTGAATCAGATTCTTAAAATGATGAGTCAGATTTAGAACAAGAAGATAAATGGATTAATCCGAGGTTCCGAAGGTTTGATAAGCGAAGGTGTCAGTTAACTGGAAAAAGGAAGTAATTGGGGAAGTGACGTATCGGACACTATATTAGAAGGGGAAAGAAAGACTACGCTTTTGTCACGAGCAACGTTAATCAAGGAGTGGGCTGAAAACTTTGGCAGTGTTTTGGAACTCAGTTTTCTGGTGTTTTGAAAACCTATCGAAGAATAATGAGATCTTGGACAATGTGATGAAGAAAGAGTAAGTTAATTGGGATGTAGGAGGAGGAGAGCCTGTTTATCTAAATGTAAATAGATCTGATTTGGCCGTTCAGGCCAACATAATGCCAGCAGCTTGCTTTGAAATGAATCCTTTTGAAATGTATTAAATAAACCTCTTAAATACATATTTACGTGGATTTTAATGAGCTGCGAGAGGCCAGACATAACACAAACTGGTTTAATTAGAGGTTTCAACCCTGACCAATGAAATGTTATAAGCAAAGTGGCTAAAAAGGCTGACTGGTAAATTACAAAACTCTTGCGGCAAGCTGGGCACGCAGGTGATTGTGAAGCAAGCTACCGTTTCAAAGGGTCTTAATCTATCCCCGTTTGCGGGAATAAAACAGTGGGTTTTTTAAAAAAAAAAATAACGCAAGAGCCTCAATCGCATATAAAGAAAGTGATTTAATGAAAGTGGAAAGGGAATTTAGATGACCCTACAAAGAAGACCCCAAAAGTCCTAAGAGTGGAAATTTCACTGAGGGGAGAGAGTAGCCAGGATAATAACCACTTCTGTCATATCAGTCTCCATAATGACGTTTGCTTTTATTGATGGATTACTAGGTCCAAAAGATGTTATTGAAAAAAATGTCAGCTAGAGCAGAGGTTCCCAACCCCCAGTCCATGGACCGGTATCGGGCCACAGCATACCAGCAACCGGGTCGCACAAACAAGCAAAGCCCCCCATCCGCAGGATGCAGGCAGCACACAAAACCACGCCCCCTCCGGTCCGTGGAAAAACCTCTCTCCACCGAACCGGTCCCTGGTGCCCCAAAAGTTGGGGACCTCTTGAGCTAGAACAGAGGTACCCAACCTGTGGGCCGTGGCCCACTAGTGGGCCGTGAGGGGTTTGCAATCGGACTGCGGAAGAGGCCGGTGAGCGCACGCTGCTCGCGCAGAACCGTCCCCTCCCCTTCTGACATGTTTCCCCGGAAATGTTGGGGAAGTCTAAGCGAGCAAACAGATCCTATTTAACAAGACAGAGATGGTATCAAAAGGGGATGTAGAGCCGAGAGATGAACAGGATGTGTTAGAAAAAGAGGCTTCACTGGATCTACAAAAGAAACTGGCTGAGAATTTAAAAATTTAAAAATGCAAGTGACCGTACAACCGAGAGAATTTTGTCCTTCTTTTTGGATGTACAAACAAGTCTTCTTAAACCTGGTTAAGGCTGGGTGACAGGGTGAGGAAAGAAAGAAAACAACTTCTACGATACTAATTAGAATCAACTAGAGCAGCGGTTCTCAACCTTTTCCGGGGCTCGACCCCAGCCCGCATCGCGCGCAAAAAAAAAGCGGGCCCGCACCGCGCATGCATGACGGGGCACATTGCGCATGCGCAGCGCAATGGCCCGCATCGCGATAGGGGAAAAAAATGGCCAACCCCCCAAAAAATGGCCGACCAAAAAAAATGGCGGACTGCGGTGCTTGGCGACCCCGTGAAATGGTCGTTCGACCCCAAATGGGGTCGCGACCCTCAGGTTGAGAACCGCTGAACTAGAGATTAGCAGTGTTAGAAAAGGAATGTAAAGTTGGTGTGCTTGATTTTCTCCATTTATTTACTGTATATATCCTATTCAAAACCACCAATCTCCCTCATAGGGCAACTGATTAAGATTAAAATAAGATACGATGTTACTTCTGGCTTCCTTTTATGTGTTTTTTTTGCTGACGCCAGGACTGAAAAGATATGTTTCATGAATTTTGGATAGTGGAATAAAGAGATAAATGCTAATAACCTTAAAGGAGGGGTGTGTGTGTGCGTGTGTGTGTGTGTGAAGAGCCACTATTTTTTTTTATATATTTGTTTTGATGGCTGTCCCTTGAGGACCATCTGACGGCCGTGGCCGGGAGGATGTTTTACCAGATTCGTCTGGTACGCCAGTTGCGCCCCTTCCTAGATAAGGACGTGCTACACACGGTCACCCATGCCTTCGTCACTTCCAGACTGGACTATTGTAATGCTCTCTACATGGGGCTCCCCTTGAAGTGCACGCGGAGGCTTCAACTGGCACAGAATGCGGCCGCGCGGGTGGTAGTGGGAGCACCCTGGCGGGCACGAATGGCCCCCATCCTGCGCGAGCTGCACTGGTTGCCGGTGGCTTTCCGGGTGCGCTTCAAGGTACTGGTTACCACTTTTAAAGTGCTCCATGGCATAGGACCCAGTTATTTACAAGACCGCCTTCTGCCAGTAAATACCTCCCATCGACCAGTTCGCTCCCACAGAGAGGGCCTCCTCAGGGTGCCATCGGCTAAGCAGTGTCGGCTGGTGGCGCCCAGGGGGGGAGCCTTTTCTGTGGGGGCACCGACGATGTGGAACGAGCTCCCCCCTGAACTCCGGACGTGTCATGATCTCCGCACCTTCAGAAGAGAGTTGAAGACTCATCTCGTCAATCAAGCCGGCCTGGACTAGATCTCCTCGGGTTTTAAATTTTTAAACAAGGCTGTTCGAGTTTTAGAATTGGGTTTTTTAACAGGTTTTTAGTAACAGCCTTGTATTTATTTAATTTAATTTAATTTTAAATATTTATTGTTTTATATGTTTTTATTGGGTTGTAAACCGCCCCGAGTCCTACGGGAGAGGGGCGGTATAGAAATTGAATAAATATAAATATAATATAATATATGAAGGTTGGAATTTACATGTTTTTTTCCCTTTTTCTTTTATTATATTCTCCCTTTTTTCTTTTCTCATTTTTCCCCTTCCCCCTTTTTACTCATCTTTATTCTTTTTTTCTTTAAGTTACAGTGTTAGGATACTACTTTATTGCTTGTAAAAGTCTTGCTTACATAAGTTTTGGGCTCAGAGAAGTACAGTGATACTCACTTTATTACAAATATTTAGCAATGCACAACAGCTTTTATTTCAATTTTGCTACGGAGATCGGTTCTGTTACTCAATGTTAATTATTTTTCTGGTCTCCTTATGTTACTTCCTGGCGAAACATCTCCAACTACTACCCACGCATTTTCAGTTTATTGTGCTACTAATCTAACAATGGTTTTAAATTTAGAATATGTATACAATAATCACTGTGGGTCGTTATGTAAGCGGGTGAGCCGATACAAGCCTTTATTAAAAACAAAATTACAATTTAAACATAATCAAAGGAACAGATATTTAACAAAGTACTTTTTTAAAAAAAAGATAAGTTCTATGCTCAAATTAAAACAAGGGTTAGATAATTGTTTTTCAATTCTTTCATACGTGAAATGTTTATTTAAAAAAATATTTTATTTAAAAATACTTTGAGGCAGCTGTGTATGTTTCCCCTGTTTCTTTTCTTTTTTTTAGGCTGGCCAAACCCAAGCCCCGCAGCTGTTCTTCGTATATTTCGGTCTCCAGGCCTTGGGTCATCTTAGTTGCTCTTCTCTGAATTTTTCCAGACTCTCGACATCTTTTTTTGTGATACGGTGACCGAAATCGGCTGCAGTAGTCCAGGTGTGGTCTTACTAGGGTTTTATAAAGTGGTACTAGCACAGCGGTTCTCAACCTGTGGGTCGCGACCCCATTTGGGGTCGAATGACCATTTCACGGTGGTCGCCAAGCACCACAGTCTGCCATTTTTTTTTGGTCGGCCATTTTTTTGGGGGGTCGGCCATTTTTTCCTATCGCAATGCGCCAGTCACGCCGTGCATGTGCGATGCGCCCCGTCACGTCGCGCATGCACGATGCACCACGCCGCACCGCGCATGTGCGGTGCAGGCCCGCCATATTTTTTTTTTGGGTCGGCCATTTTTTTTGGGTCGGCCATTTTTTCCCTATCGCGATGCGGGCCGTCGCGCCGCGCATGCGCGATGCGCCCCGTCAACGCTGCGCATGCGTGGTGCGGGCCCGCCATTTTTTTTTTATTTTTTTTTTTGCGCGATGCGGGCCGGGGTCGCCTGCACTTGCATGGCGCGGGCCGGGGTCGAGCCCCGGAAAAGGTTGAGAACTGCTGTACTAGCACTTTGCGTGATCTTGATTCTATGCCTCTGTTTATACGACCCAGGATTGTGTTAAGCTTTTTTGGTTGCTGCTGCACACAGCTGGCTCACGGTCAAGGGATCGTCCACTAGGACTCCAAGGTCCCTCTCACAGTTACTGCCTCCAAGCCAGATCTCGCCCAATCTGTATTTGTTCCTTTGGTTTCTCCTGCCTAAGTGTAAGGCTTTGCTTTTCTCCACATTTATCGTTCTCGCTGTCAGGAAGTTTCTCCTTAGTTCTAGGTTGGCTTTCTTATTGATTAGTTACCATCCATTGCTTCTTGTTCTGCCTTGTTCTCCCTTCTGCCTTGCATTAATGATTCACCTGTGGAGAGGGTTACCAGCATCAAATTGGGTGTGCAGCTAACGAAGAGTCTGACTTGGTCGCTCAACAGCGAGACGCTGGTGAAGCGGGCACAGCAGCGCCTGCATTTTCTGCGTCGCATGAGAAAAGCACATCTTCCTTCCCCTGTCCTGACCACTTTCTACAGGGGGACGATTGAGAGCATCCTGTCATACAGCATCATGGTCTGGTTTGGAGGCATCCCTGCTTCAGACAGGAAGGCGGTGCAGAGAGTGGTGAGGACAGCAGGAAAGATCATTGGCAGTTCCCTCCCTCCCGTCCAGGACATAGCACAGAAGCGTTGTTTGAGCAGGGTCCGCAAGATTATCTGGGACACTACACATCCTCTCCACAACCTGTTTTCCTTGTTACCTTCTGGGAGGAGGGGGCTTCATGGTATCCGTAGCAGAACATCCAGATTCAGCCATAGTTTCATTCCATACAGCATTAACCTTGTGAACTCTCCAGCTTCCTCCTTCCGTTATATATTCAAGATGGACAGTATTTAATATTCATTTGCTACGTATATGTAGGGGTGTGGGTCTATATATATGTTGTATATAATATGTTTAGGTGTGTGTCACGTATGTGTTTCACTTTGAGAGCGGGCAACTAAATTTCATTTTTGATGTGTGCCGTTGTGCCCACAGTAAAAAAATGCCAATAAAGGTTATCTTATCTTATCTTATCTTATCTTATCTTATGTTCTGACAGTGAGAACAATCAATCAATAGAATAGCTTGCCTTGCAGGGTGGGCTATGGGTACTTTATCATGGGAGGTTTTCAAAAATAGTCTGGATCACCATTTGACCAAGATGGTTTAAGGTCTCCTGCCTTGAGTAGGGGGCTGGACTAGAAGATCTCTAAGGTACCGTCCATTTTGACGATTCTAATGCATTCCATTACACAGATTGGCCGGCTTAGACACTGGGGGGAAGAGAATGGTAAAGCATTGTTCCCATATTCTTGTACTGTCTCTCTTATGAATGATTTAGAACTATCTAGCACAGGGGTTCTCAACCTTGGCAACTTTAAGACTTGTGGACTTCAACTCCCAGAATTCTGGGAGTTGAAGTCCACAAGTCTTAAAGTTGCCAAGGTTGAGAACCCCTGATCTAGCAGAAGCTGGTGAACCGTCAATTTTTAGTGGGCTGGAGGCTAAAACATATGAAGAACGGTTGCTGGAATTGGGAGTGTCTAGTTTAATGAAGGACGAGGGCTGACAGGATAGCAGTCTTCCAGTATCTCAGGGGCTGCCCCACAGAAGAGGGAGTCAAGCTATTCTCCAAGGCACCTGAAGGCAGGAGAAGAAGCAACGGATGGAAACTAACCAAAGAGAGAAGCAACCTAGATCTAAGGAGAAACTTCGTAACAATGAGAAGAATTAACCAGTGGAAGGACTTGCCGTCAGAAGTTGTGAATGTTCCAACGCTGGAGGTTTTTAAGAAGAGATTGGACAACCATTTGTCCGAAATGGTATAGACTAATCTCCTGCGTGACAAGGGGCTGGACTAGAAGACCTCCAAGGTCCCTTCCAACTCTCTTATTCTGTTACTTTCCTGGTGTTAATTAAGTAATGAGCATAAGAGACATGATCATTAACTAACGGAGGGAAAAAAAATCTCGAAGCCTCATCAGCGGAGCAATCGTCGCTTCCAGAGTGGATGAATTCATCAGAGGATTCAAGCTCAACCCATTTACCAGATGTTAGTGTGAAAATGGTATCTCTTCCCAAATTATAAAAAAAAAAACAAAAGCAAAACATAACCTATTAAGGCCCACAGTTGGTTAGCTATTGCAGGCTGTGGCGTTCCTTCCTGGAAAAAGTAAACTGGAAACGTTTGACGTCCTTAAACAACCTTGCTTTTTGGACTTTTCAATTATCGTGAACTGCATGATTTTAAGTTCACTGCTTTCAAAAAAAAATAAAATAATATACATCAAACTCCCCGATGCCCTTGCGCACATTGCTGTTCTTGTTGCTAAGCTACGTTGGAAAGGGATTTTGCGAAAAGTGTGGACCGTGATGAGCTCAGGAGCAATGTTTCTGGGTGCTGAGAGAATTATCCTCCACGTTCCCCGTAGCTAAAAACAAACCCTGTAAAAATGCAAAAGCACGTTTCAGAGAGTTATTAAACCGGTTTGCTAATATATGTCCGGTCATATTCTTATGGTGGTTGAACATGTGCCTGAAAAAAGGAAAAAATCTTGGCTGTAGCCTACAAATCAAAATAACAGAATAGAGTTGGAAGGGACCCTGGAGGTCTTCTAGTCCAGCCCCCTGGCTCAAGCAGGGAACCCTATATTAGGGGTAGGCAACCTTGGCTCTTTTATGACTCGTGGACTTCAACTCCCAGAATTCCTGAGCCAGCCACGCTGAGGGGAAAGAGAGAGGTTTTCAAGCTGAGCCATGCTAGCTCAGGAATTCTGGGAGTTGAAGTCCACCAGTCAGAAAGCGGCCTAGGCCTAGGACAGAGGTAGGCAACCCTGGCTCTTTTATGACTCGTAGACTTCAACTCCCAGAATCCCTCAGCCAGCCACGCTGAGGGGAAAGGGAGAGGTTTCCAAGCTGAGCCATGCTGGCTCAGGAATTCTGGGAGTTGAAGTCCATGAGTCTTAAAGTTGCCAATGTTGAGGACCCCTGATATAGGCCAGGGGTAGGCAACCTTGGCTTTTATGACTCGTGGACTTCAACTCCCAGCATTCCTGAGCCAGCCTGGCTCAGCGTGGAAACCTCTCCCTTTCCCCTCAGCATGGCTGGCTCAGGAATTCTGGGAGTTGGAAGTCCACGAGTCATAAAAGAGCCAAGGTTGCCTACCCCTGGCCTAAACCATTTCAGACAAATGGCTGTCCAGTCTCTTCTTAAAAACTTCCAGTGTTGGAGCATTCACCACTTCTGGAGGCAGGTTGTTCCACTGGTTAATTGTTCTAACGGTCAGGAAGTTTCTCCTTAATTCCAGGTTGCTTCTCTCCTTGATTAGTCTCCATCCGTTGCTTCTTGTCCTGCCTTCAGGGGCTTTGGAGAATAGATTGCACCCTTCTTCTTTATGACAGCCCAGGTCAATGTAAAACATATCGAAAGAGGTTCCACATGTGCATATTTGTGTATTGTGGGAAGGACAGGAAAGAAACAAAAGGAAAGTATTTGATGGTCAAACATCCATTGGTGTGCTGGTAGAGAGTGCCAGCTTTAGAACATAGAATAAGAGAGTTGGAAGGGACCTTGGAGGTCATCTAGTCCAACCCCCTGCTCAAACAGGAAACCCTATATCCTTTCAGACAAAGGGTTGCCCAGTCTCTTCTTAAAAACCTCCAGTGTTGGAGCATCCACAAATTCTGCTAGCTTAAACAGTTTCAAATCTATTACAGGTCGGTCACTTAATGACAGTTTGAAGGTACAACAGCGCCGAAAAAAAGTGACGTATGATCATTTTTTCACCCTTCATACCTACCACTGCAGCACGGTCATGTGATCAAAATTCAGAGGCTTGGAAACTGACTCATATTTATCATGGCTGAAAGGTCCCAGGACAAGATTCAGCAGTCCATCTATATTTAAAAGACAAAGGTCACCCTTTTGAAGACAAAAAAAGTCCACATTTTGGACAGAGAGGACCTCTGGTTTGAAAGAGGGGTACAAAAGGCCATCTAGGTCAAAACTGAACAGCCCTCCCTCAACAGAGGGGGAGGGATAGGACACCATCTATCTCCAGTCTACAACATGGTCCTTTCAGCAGTTCCAAGAAGGCTCCCCACACCCATTTGCACCACTCAGGTGACCTTCAGGACACAGGTAAGCCTCCAAGTGGCCTCAACGACTCTCTACAACAGTGTTTCTCAACCTTGACAATTTTAAGGCATGTGGACTTCAACTCCCAGAATTGGAAATTGTCCAAGGTTGAGAAACACTGTTCTACAAGAAGGCACAGCCGTCTGCAAGGAGTATAAATCCTTCCACTCCCCACCATCCAGTCAGAGCTGAAGAAGCTTAGAACATAAGAACATAAGAGGAACCCTGCTGAATCAGGCCAAAGCCCATCGAGTCAAGCATTCTGTGTCACACAGTGGCCCACCAATTGTACATGGGGTTCTTGAGCAGAAAGAGAAGGCAAAACCCTCCCTTTCCCTTGACCCCCAAAAAATGGTACTCAAGGGAATCCTGCCTGCCTCAACCAACATAGAGGCGGCACATGGACATCCGTTTTAATAACCACCGATACACTTGGCATCCATGAATCTGTCTGACCCTGCCTTGAAGCTATCAAGGCTGACAGCTGTCACGACCTCTTCTGGAAGTGAATTCCATAAACCAACGACCCTCTGGGTGAAGAAATATTTCCCTTTATTTGTCCTCACTTTCTTAGCTATGAGCTTTAGGGAGTGCCCCCTTGTCCTGGTATTGTGTGATAGAGAAAAGAATTTTTCTCTATCCACCTTTTCTATCCCATGCATGATTTTATACACTTCAATCAAGTCACCCCTTAAACGCCGTCTTTCAAGGCTGAAGAGACCAAGGCATTGCAATCTGGTTTCATAAGGGAGGCGCTCCATTTCCTTGATCATTCTTGTTGCCCTTTTTTGCACCTTTTCCAGTTCCATTATACCCTTCTTGAGGTGCGGTGACCAGAACTGTACACAGTACTCCAAGTGTGGTCTCACCATCGATTTGTACAACACTTGCTGATTTATTTAAGCTTCTGGAAGGATTTAAGCTTCTGGGAGGAGAAGCTAAACGCCTTCAAAGGAAAAACAAGGAAGCCCAGTTGCCTCATGAAATGGCATCTTTGGGACAACCTTGACCTGGAGGACGGAGCATCTCCATAGAAACTTATTAAAATGCTGCGACACCATCGCAGCCGGCTGATTGAACCGTAGGCCAAGAAGAATAAAAATTCCCGCCTACCTGCGCCAACTTCCTTCTCTTCCTCCTCAATGTTGTTTTTGATGCTATCGAATTCGTCGTCTATGGTCTGATTTCCCCGCATCCGCGAAAGAATTCTTCGTGCTTTTTGAATCTGTCCTTTCTGAATCAGCCAGCGGGGGCTTTCCGGAAGAAAAAGGAAGCCAACAAATTGTATGACAGCTGGAATCGCTGAAAGACCCAGCATATACCTACAGGGAAAGAAATAATAATAATAATAAATTAATATTCGGCTTGTTAACGTTCTCTTCCTAGAAAAACAACAGGAGTTTAAAGCTTTGGATATTTTCTTCAGGGACTCCCTTGCAGGTGGATCTTGACTTACCACCACAGCTGGGCTCAACGCTTGCGTTGTAAAGTGAGACAGTTATTAAATGAGGTTTTTGCCCCCTTTTACCTTGCTTGACCCAGTTATTAAGGAAATCACGGTGGTTGTAAAGTTACATTCGCCCAGGTTCTCCTGGTGCACCAGTTGCGCCCTTATTTGGATCAGGAGTCTCTCCTCACAGTCACACATGCCCTTGTCACCTTGAGGATCGACTACTGCAACGCTCTCTACATGGGGCTACCCTTGAAGAGTGTTCGGAGACTACAATTAGTGCAAAATGCAGCTGCGCGAGCAATTGTGGGCCTTCCACGTTGTGCCCACATTTTGTCAACTCTCCGCATGCTGCATTGGTTGCCTATTGGTCTCCGAGCGCAATTCAAAGTGTTGGTTATTACCTATAAAGCCCTTCATGGCATGGGACCAAGATACTTACGGGACCGTCTTCTGCCACATACTTCCCTTCGACCGGTGAGAGCGCACAGGGTCCGTCTCCTCCGGGTCCCGTCAGCGAAACAATGCCGTCTGGCGGGTCCTAGGGGGAGGGCCTTCTCTGTTGTGGCGCCCACCCTCTGGAACCAACTGCCCCCTGAAGTCTGCGTTTCTCCCACTCTCCCGGCCTTCCGAAAGAACCTTAAAACCTATCTTTGCCGGCAGGCCTGGGGATGATTGTGGATTGTTGTGTGAATGATAAATGTTGGGCTTTTATTTTTAATGTTTTTTGATTTGGACTTAGATTGAATATTGTTTTATATATGTTGTAAGCCGCTCCGAGTCTTCGGAGAGGAGCGGCATATGAGTCCAAAATAAATAAATAAATAAATAAATAAATAAATAAATAAATAAATAAATAAATAAATAAATAAATAAATAGTAACCCAATTGTTAAGGGAATATGGCTTCCGCATTAAGTGTGGGAAATAGTCGTAAGTCGCTTTTTTTTTTCAAGGGCGTTCTAACTTTGAAGGGACGCTGACTGAACTGTTTTAAGTCAAGGGCTACCTCTATTATTCTAAGCACGCAGACCGTAAAAGAGCAGACTATAATCCCTATTTCAGGATCAGCCTATTCCAATAAATCCTACATTTCAGATACATCGTGCAGTGGCTTCCTCAGCATCAATACACAAAGTCTGAATCATGAAGGGAAAGGCACAAGAGGGAAAGTGTAATGAAAAGTACTGTTTATTGTTCTCTGAATTTTATCATGCATGGTTTTACTACATCCGTATAAAAATACTAGCACTAACCTCCTTGGCTCTCCTAAAATTTAAGTGCTTGTTAGCACTTTCTTACAAGATATAACTCACACAGACTACTACGCGAATACTCCCCACTTGGTCTTGGGGAATTGTTATGCATCTCTTCAGACTTGGTTTCACTTCTGAAGTGCCGATACACTGTTATCAATAAACATGTTCTTTGAGGAATTTGCAAGCCTGGCAGTTCTGCTTTATTCGCCTCTGTTGATCAAAACCTTGACAGTATCTAAGATATCAACACCGTTTCCCTGTTGCGTTGTTAAAAAGCTTTAAAGTTTTCATTATACTAGAATAAATCCATGTTGTATGAAAACATTCCATTAGCTTCTTCTATAAAAGCATTTCACATGTGCCAAATATTGGAGTCAACAAAAAAGGAAAAGGAAGGAAAGAAGGAAGGGAGGGAAGGAGGGAGGGAAGGAGGGAGAAGAAAGAAGGAAGGAGAAAGCAAGAATGAAAGCAAGATAGCAAGAAACGAAGGAAGAAAGGAAGGAAGGGAGGGAAAAGAAAAGGAAGGAAAAAAGGAGAAAGAAAGGAACAAGGAAGGAGAAAGAAGAGAAAGGAAAGAAGAGAAAGAGAAAGGAAGGGAGAGGAAAAGAAAAAGAGAAAGAAAGAAAGAAAGAAAGAAAGAAAGAAAGAAAGAAAGAAAGAAAGAAAGAAAGAGGGAGGGAAGAAGGAAGGAGAGGAAGGAAGAAAGGAAGGAAGGAAGGAGGGAGGAGAAAGAAGGAAGAAGAAAGAAAGAATGAAAGCAAGACAGCAAGAAAGGAAGGAAGGAAGGAAAAAGAAAAGGAAGGAAGGAGGGAAGGAAGGAGAAAGAAAGGAACAAGGAAGGAGAAAGAAAGACAGAATAAAAAGGAAAGAAGAAAGAAAGAGGAGAAAGAGAAAGGAAGGAAGGAAGGAAGGAAGAGGAAAAGAGAGAGAAAGAAAGAAAGAAAGAAAGAAAGGAAGGAAGGAAGGAAGGAAGGAAGGAAGGAAGGAAGGGAGGGAAGGAGGGAGGGAAGGAGGGAGAAGAAAGAAGGAAGGAGAAAGCAAGAATGAAAGCAAGATAGCAAGAAACGAAGGAAGAAAGGAAGGAAGGGAGGGAAAAGAAAAGGAAGGAAAAAAGGAGAAAGAAAGGAACAAGGAAGGAGAAAGAAGAGAAAGGAAAGAAGAGAAAGAGAAAGGAAGGGAGAGGAAAAGAAAAAGAGAAAGAAAGAAAGAAAGAAAGAAAGAAAGAAAGAGGGAAGAAGGAAGGAGAGGAAGGAAGAAAGGAAGGAAGGAAGGAGGGAGGAGAAAGAAGGAAGAAGAAAGAAAGAATGAAAGCAAGACAGCAAGAAAGGAAGGAAGGAAGGAAAAAGAAAAGGAAGGAAGGAGGGAAGGAAGGAGAAAGAAAGGAACAAGGAAGGAGAAAGAAAGACAGAATAAAAAGGAAAGAAGAAAGAAAGGAGAAAGAGAAAGGAAGGAAGGAAGGAAGGAAGAGGAAAAGAGAGAGAAAGAAAGAAAGAAAGAAAGAAAGAAAGGAAGGAAGGAAGGAAGGAAGGAAGGAAGGAAGGAAGGAAGGAAGGAAGGAAGGAAGGAAGGAAGGAAGGACATTTGTTTTATTCTATATCAACATCCTCTGGAATATTAAACCCTCCCTAAAAATAGTGGTCAAAAAAGATTACACTCACTTGAGGTCACTTAATACCTAAAGCCTCCACCTACCTCGTTGTCAGGCTCAAATAACCAGGAGCATTCAAAGCATAGCAGAGTTTATTATTGTTACCCATGTGCAAGAATCTGGTCAACCAACTTTCAAAATTAAATAGGCTCTAGATAAGGGTGAGCAGAATTCACAGGGGAAATTCTGGACGTGGGTCTCTTGTGGCTACGCGATAACTCCAAACTGATGACATATTTAACTCCACCCTCCAGCTCAGCTCAGTTGCACCTGGAAGCAAACTTTTACGTGGGTAAAGGGAGGCAGGACGTCGGGAAAAATTAGCCCCTTCAGAGACATTAATTGGTGGCGGTGCCTTCCTCTACAATCACTGCAACCAGATCTTTTCTATGGTTGATGATCCATTTCTCACCTTGTCATCCAGGGAGCCCTCAACTTACAACAGTTCATTCAGTGACCATTTGAAGTTACAATGGCACAGGAAAATATGACTTAACAACCATTTCCCACACACACCATCCCCACGGTCATGTGATCAAACTTTGGACGCTTGGCGACTGATTCATATTTATGGTGGTCTCAGTGTCCTGGGGGAGGGGGTTTGTCATGTGAATCCCTTTTGCGACCTTCCAGCAAGCAAAGTCAAGATTGTTAAGATTTACTTAACAACCGTGTTACTAAGTGACTTAGCCCTGTTAAGTGAAACTCCAGTGTTTCACTTAACAACTGTGGCAAGCAAGCTCGTAAAACGGGGGGCAAAACTCACTTAACAAAGGCCTCGCTTAGCAACAGATATTTTGAGCTCCATTGCGGTCGTAAGCCGAGAACTCTTCTGTAGGGATTCATTCATAGCAAAGGAATTCAACCCCAAATAAATAGACGACGACAGAAAATACTCATTGTTTTGAACACCCAGGTGACGTAAACAAAATTTATTTTGGGACAGTGACTTGCTTCTATATAAAATGAAAGAACTGGGGTGTGATTTCATTTTAAAGTTAAAAAAAAAACCATACCCACCTCCATCCACCCCTGGGAAGATAGCTGAAGGCTCCATCTATAACACTGGCAAAAAACTGCCCTCCTGTGATGAAAAGTGTATTTATAGTCACTAATCTGCCTCTCAGATGAGGTGGGGCCACTTCTGCAATGTAGACAGGAACTGTCATGGAAGCAATACCTACAAGAGATAAACAGAGTAATAATTAGAGAGAAGCTGTTTCAAAAAATTAAAATCGCAGGGACGTAAAGTCGGCTAAAACCTTGGCGTTAGGAAGTTAGGAAGGCATGTTGAAATGATGTCTCATTTTTAGGAAAGCATTAAAAAATCAATTCGTGTTAATTTCAACCTAGCGAGCACGGCTCTAAATATTCATTTTTGCCTGAGAAGGCAAACATTTCATGTTTTTAAATCATATACAATTTTAATCTTCTTTTTGATCATGAAAAACCCAAGAAGAAGGAGAAGGAGAAGGAGAAGGAGAAGGAGAAGGAGAAGGAGAAGGAGGAGAAGGAGAAGGAGAAGGAGAAGGAGAAGAAGAAGAAGAAGAAGAAGAAGAAGAAGAAGAAGAAGAAGAAGAAGAAGAAGAAGAAGAAGAAGAAGAAGAAGAAGAAGAAGAAGAAGAAGAGGAGGAGGAGGAGGAGGAGGAGGAGGAGGAGGAGGAGGAGGAGGAGGAGGAGGAAGAGGAAGAGGAAGAGGAAGAGGAAGAGGAAGAAGAGGAGGAAGGAAGGGAGGAGGAGGAGGAGAAGAAGGAGAAGAAGAAGAAGAAGAAGAAGAAGAAGAAGAAGAAGAAGAAGAAGAAGACGAGGAAGAGGAGGAGGAAGAGGAGGAGGAGGAGAAGGAGAAGGAGAAGGAGTTCCTCTGCCAGCTCTGAATTAAATGGACAGAACTAAAACTGTGTGACTGACACCTGTCCAAGCATCCTCAATTAGCTGGTTATACTAATTAGCTAGTCAGGCTACATTAAGTACACAGGATGCATCTAACACCAGAATAGGTAGATAAACGTGTTATAATATTTATAATAGAGCCAGTTTGGTCTAACAGCTAAGGCACCAGGCTAGAAAGCAGGAGACTGTGAGTTCAAATCCTGCCTTAGCCATCAAAGCCAGCTGGGTGACTCTGAGCCAATCACCAGGAGGCAGAGAGTTCTACTCCCACCTTAGCCATGAAAGTCAGTTGGATGACTTTGGGCTAGTCCTTCTTTCTCAGCCCAACCTGATCATGGACACGATCACCATGGAAGGAAATAGATTAGATTGTGCCCAGTTGCTATGTGTTTTTATTCTTATTTTGCTTTTTACATTTTTATTTATTGGAAGCTGCCCAGAGTGGAAATAGTATCACGAGACCTTCACACTTCAGCCCTTTCAAATCTGTCAGATTTAATGTTATGAAAACCAATTTTAGCTTAGCTAAGATGTCCATAAAATAAAAACAAGCCGTAGTAATCAAGGAGCTTAGAACCCTTATTTTTAAGAGTGCCCAAATCTTAAGATATAAATAAACGGTTTCCAGCTGAAACTGAAACTAATATTAAACTTGTTTTTTAAAAAGTAGATTTCCATAATCTTTTGACATTTTTATTGCTAGGCTGCCAACAATAAAATATTTTATTGGTGTAAATCTGCATATATACTTTATCACACTAGGCAAGTCACATCACTGAAAATAAAATTTAATCCCTAGAATACCCATGCTTGTTCCTATCACTGCAGAAGGTCTAAGAACCAGCAATCAAAACAACCATGTTCAAAGCTTATTTGCAATATAATAATAATAATAATAGTACCGGTAGTAGTAGTAGTAGTAATAATAATAGTAAAGTTGGAAGGGACCTTGGAGGTCATCTAGTCCAACCCCCTGCTCAGGCAGGAAACCCTACACCATTTCAGACAAATGACTGTCCAGTCTCTTCTTAAAAACTTCCAGTGTTGGAGCATTCACCACTTCTGGAGGCAGGTGGTTCCACTGGTTAATTGTTCTAACTGTCAGGAAATTTCTCCTTAGTTCTAGGTTGCTTCTCTCCTTGATTAGTTTCCATCCGTTGCTTCTTGTCCTGCTTTCAGGCGCTTTGGAGAATAGCTTGACTCCCTCTTCTTTGGGGCAGCCCCTGAGATATTGGAAGACTGCTATCATGTCCCCACTTCTCTTCGTTAAACTAGACATACTCAATTCCAGCAACCGTTCTTTGTATATTTTAGCCTCCAGTCCCCTAATCATCTTTGTTGCTCTTCTCTGTACTCTTTCTAGAGTCTCGACCTCTTTTTTATGTCGTGGTGACCAAAAATAAATGACTATAGTGAAAAAAAATTAGCTGTATTATCTGCCCCAGCTGCAACTTTTGGACAAACACACATGCACAAATGTAACACACATACGGTATCAACATAAATGCGTTCAGGAGGACAGCAGACATACTATCCGTTGTCATGGTAACCAACCACGACATGCAACTTTACAAGACAGCCCGTGAACGACACGTGTCACTTTGTACTCAGTTGCCAAGAAGATTGACAATACATTTATATTGCACAACATTATGAAGCAGAGATAGCAAAGGACCACCACTAAGCTACACCCTGTAGGAGAATGTCCCTTTTTAAAAAATAGTTACATAAAGTTTTCTATTTTTCTCCTGCTCCCTGAATTGTTTGCACATAAAATACATTTTCTGGAGATTCAGTATGCTAAGAAGAAGCTACATCTGAATTGGAATAGATCATAAACATCTACCAGCTGCTGTTTAGCCAAAAGCCAAAAATCTATATCGTTAAAATTATTTTCATCTATAACCAACTGCATTTTTCAAAAAACCTGGTTTGAGCAGCAGCTACAATTATTAGTCATTAAGTTTCTGGAAGTATTCCAAGGTCAAAATTTGTACAATTGTCTTAAAGCCTCTAAAACAGTGTTTCTCAACCTTGACAATTTTAAGGCATGTGGATTTCAACTCCCAGAATTCCACAGCCAGCAATGCTGGCTGTGGAATTCTGGGAGTTGAAGTCCACATGCCTTAAAATTGTCAGGGTTGAGAAACACTGCTCTAAAATATTACATTTCCATGAGTATATTTAACTAAAAAATTAAGAGCAATGTATATAATAATGTCTTGAAGTTACCGGTGGCATATTAATGTGGATTGTAATAACCTGATTTATAAACATAGTTCTCAAATTAAATCTCTCAATTCAGCCTATACTTTTTTTTAAAAAAAAGTAAACAAAAATGTGGACTATTGATTTATCTGCCTAAATTACAGGATGATAGAAATATCGGAGGAGTTACAAAAATTACCATTCTTTAGAGCAGGTGGCTCTAAATCAGCGGTTCTCAACCTATGGGTCGCGACCCCATTTGGGGTCCGCCATTTTGTTTGTTGTTTTTTTGGTGTTTTTTTTGTCGCGCGCGCCCGCGCATGTGCGGATCGGCCTGTCGCGCACGCGCCACACATGCGCGGATCGGCCCGTCACGGTCTGCCATTTTGTTTTTTTTATTCTTTTTTAAATTTATTTATTTATTTATTCGTCGCGCCCGTGCCCCGCGCATGCGCAGATCGGCCTGTCACACACGCACCGCGCATGCGCGGATCGGCCCGTTGCGGTCCGCCATTTTGTTTTTATTTATTTATTTATTTTATTTTTCGCCGCATGCGCAGATTGGCCCGTTGCGCGCACGCGCCGGGGGCGCGGCACGCATGGGCGGCGCAAGTGGGGTCTCAACCTGAAAAAGGTTGAGAACCACTGCTCTAAATTCTGGGAGGTGTTAAAGTTGATAAGATTGGACACCCTTGCTTTAGAATAAATATTTGTATTAGACTCTAAATCAGGGGTCTTCCAACTTGGCCCTTTCTGTGACTTGTGGACTTCAACTCCCAGAATTCCTCAGCCAGGGTGCCTGGCTGAGGAATTCTGGGAGTTGAAGTCCACAAGTCATAAAAGGGCCAAGTTGGAAGAGCCCTGAGGTAAACAGTCCAGCGGCAAGGAGATTACTTTAAAGTCCCTAGAATAGAGAGGTAGATTATGAACTATTTTCACATAACCCCTCTTATCTATCACCGGATGTCGGTCCATTCAGAATCTGGAGTCTCAAAATGATAGCCATTTATGCAAGGCTCCAACCCGAAATGTTAATGAGGTTGTCTTTGGTCTGGCAAGGCCTGATAACATTTTATTTGTGAGTGAAATATTCCTTTCTCTCTTTTTGCCTTTTTTTTTTAATCCACAGTATGGACAAGTAAGCTTAACGAATTTAATTGCCAGGCTATTCTGCTAGACATTAGATAGCTTATATTTATATACTTGTTTTATTATATAGTATATTAATCTTCCTTTGGAGAAAAAAAGACTATCTATACATAAAATTTAAAATTCTGGGACTTCAACTCCCAGAATTCCTGAGCCAGCATGGCTCAGCTTGGACACCTCTCCCTTTCCCCTCAGCATGGCTGGCTCAGGAATTCTGGGAGTTGAAGTCCACGAGTCATAAAAGAGCCAAGGTTGCCTACCTCTGGCCTAGGCCTAGGCCGCTTTCTGACTCGTGGACTTCAACTCCCAGAATTCCTGAGCCAGCATGGCTCAGCTTGGAAACCTCTCCCTTTCCCCTCAGCGTGGCTGGCTCAGGAATTCTGGGAGTTGAAGTCCACGAGTCATAAAAGAGCCAAGGTTGCCTACCCCTGCAATAGGGGAAGCCAGACTAATTTAACAACCATGTTACTAACTTAACAACTGCAGTGATTCACTTAAACAACTGTGGTTAAAAAAAAGGTCATAAAGTGGAAGAAAATTCACTTAACAATCGTCTTGCTTAGTTAAGAGAAATGTTGGGCTTAATTGTGGTCATAAGTTGAGAAGTACCTGTATGGAATGAGTATATGTGAGGTTTCTTCTTAATAATAATAATAATAAAGTTGGAAGGGACTTTGGAGGTCATGTAGTCCAACCCTTGCTCAGACAGGAAACCCTATATTATTTCAGATATACAGTATGTTCCTATCACTCTCTCCCTTAATTTTTTTTAAAAAGTATGGGTGCTTTCAGCTCATTGTAGACAGATGCTCCATACACAGTTTGGGGACATCAAATCTCACTGCTAATTCTTAGAGCAAACAAACTGCGATTTTTAATTAACTGCCAATGATGCACTAAATTACAGTTTCCCAATTCTTCTAGCTTGCCCATGATTCATCCCAGCCCTATGCCAACTTAATTAACATTTTTCAGAAATAAATATTCAGAAAGAAAATTCACTAAGCCACAAGCTCCTGAAATTGTTGAATAAAGACGTATCTGCCTTCATGGGCAACTTGAAATTTACTTAGCATCTTCGTTTTGTTTTGCTTTGTTCCGTACAGTATTAACCTTGTGAACGCTAAAGCTTCCTCCTTCCGTTCTGTATTCAAGATGGGCAGTGATTAATATTTATATGTTACTTATATGTAAGGGTGTAGGTCTATACATATGTTGTATATAGTATGTTTTCAATATGGGTTGTGTATGTGTGCCGTTTGAGAGGAAGCAACTGCATTTCATTTTTAATGTGTGCCATTGCGCCCACAGGAAAAAATGACAACGAAAGTTATCTAATTTAATAAGAGTCCTTAACATTAATGTAGCTATGAGACAATATACAGTAGTCCTTGACTTGCAACAATGGAGCCCAAAGTTTCCGTTGCTAAGACAGCTGTTAAGTTAGTTTTGTCCCTTTCTACAGCCTTTCTTAATAATAGTAATAATAATAATAATAATAGTAAAGTTGGAAGGTACCTTGGAGGTCATCTAGTCCAACCCACTGCTCAGGCAGAAAACCCTATACCATTTCGGACAAATGGCTGTCCAGTCTCTTCTTAAAAACTTCTAGTGTTGGAGCATTCACCGCTTCTGGAGGCAGGTTGTTCCACTGGTTAATTGTTCTGACTGTCAGGAAGTTTCTCCTTAATTCTAGGTTGCTTCTCTCCTTGATTAGTTTCCACCCACTGCTTCTTGTTCTGCCTTCAGGCGCTTTGGAAAATAGCTTGACTCCCTCTTCTTTGGGGCAGCCCCTGAGATATTGGAACACTGCTATCTTGCTATAGTTAAGTCAGTAACAACTATTAAGTCAGTAACGTGGTTGTTAACCTTGTTTTCCCATTGACTTTGCATGTCAGAAAGTCACAAAAGGGGATCACATGACCCCCGGGATATTAAAACTGTCGTAAATATGAACCAATCACCCAGCCTCTGAATTCTGATCACGTGACCATGGGGATGCTACAATAGTCGTGTGGAAAATGGTCGTAAGTCCCTTTTTTCCCCATGCTGTTGTAACTTCAAAACCGTCACTAAACAGACGGCTGTAATGAGAGGACTACCCATACCGATTCATTCATTTACCAAGACATTTTGAGCAAACCTTGCCAGAGTGCGTATCATGGATGGAAAAAAAAATGGTTCAAATGCTTTTCAAAATTTAAATTTCTAACTGAGTAGAACAGCGGTTCTCAACCTGTGGGTCGCGACCCCATTTGGGGTCGAACGACCAGTTCACGGGGGTCGCCAAACACCGCAGTCTGCCATTTTTTTTATTATTTTTTTTGGTCGGCCATTTTTTTTGGGTCGGCCATTTTTTTCCCCTTTGCGATGCGGGCTGTTGCGCGGCGCATGCGCGCCCGCCATTTTTTTTTGGGTCGGCCATTTTTTTGGGGTCAGCCATTTTTTTGGGGTCGGCCATTTTTTTCCGCTTTGCGATGCAGGCCGTCGCGCCGCGCATGCGCGATGTGGGCCCGCCATTTTTTTTTGGTCGGCCATTTTTTTTTGGGTCGGCCATATTTTTTTTTTTGGTCGGCCATATTTTTTCCCCTTTGCGATGCGGGCCGTCGCGCCGCGCATGCACGATTTTTGCGATGCGGGCCGTCGTGCCCCGCATGCGCGATGCGCCCCGTTGCACTGCGCATGCGGGATGTGGGCCGTCGCGCCACAAATGCACGATGGCCCTGTTGCGCCGTGCAGGCGCGATGCACCCCGTCGCGCCGCGCATGCGCGATGCGGGCCGGGGTCGAGCCCCGGAAAAGGTTGAGAATCGCTCGAGTAGAACCAACTGAGGTCCTCATTAATCGTGTATAGTCACTCGAAGTGAAAGCGTCACACAAAAATGGCCGTTAAAAGTTCCCTCAGCTTCCCATTCTAATACAAATGAGGGGAGCTGATGGAGACAAATCGAGTCTGGAATCAAATCACTGGAATTGGAAAGAAGAAGTCTAGTCCTGCACAGTCCGTGAAGGAGCCAACTGAATTGGTAATGAAATTCCCTCAGAGGAATATATTTCAGCTGGAAAGAAATATATTAAAAAGACAAGAGACAGATGACAACACGATAGAAACACACCGACAAGAAGCATTGCCCACAAGGGAGACCAACGAGAAGGTATTATGAATTACCAAGTTGGAAAAACATGGGTTTCAAGCAGGGGACTTCAAACAAGGCCACTTTTAAGACTTGTGGACCTTAACTCCCAGAATTCCTCAGCCAGCCATGCTGGCTGAGGAATTCTGGGAGTTGAAGTCCACAAGTCTTAAAGTGGCCAATTGTGGAGACCCCCGGTTTAAAGCAAAGGGCCAGTCTTATTAAAACAGGGGTCTTCAAACTTGGCCCTTTGATGACTTGCGGACTTCAACTCCCAAAATTCCTCAGCCAGCATGCCGGGCTGAGGAATTCTGGGAGTTGAAGTCCGCAAGTCATCAAAGGGCCAAGTTTGACCACCCCTGTATTAAAACAAATTCCCCAAAGATTTGAAACAAGCTGAAAAGGCATAGAGGTAAGTCCTCACCTTTACAACGGTTCATTTAGTGACCATTCAGAGTTACAACGGCACTGGGGAAAAAAGGGGATTTATGACCGTTGCGGCATCGCCATCGTCAGGGGATGAAAATTGGGATGCTTGGCCATTGGTTCGTGCTGTTGACGGTTGCTGTGTCCTGTGGGTCATGTGATCCCCTTTCTGCAACCTTCTGACAAGCGAAGTCGATGGAAAAATCAGATTCACTTAACAACCATGTCCCTCACTTAACAACTGAAGGGATTCACTTAAACCTGTAGCAAGACAGGCCTTAAAAGTGGGACAAAATTCACTTAACAAATATCTCCAAATTTTCCACTCAATTGGGTTCGTAAGTTGAGGACCATCTGTACAAGCTTTGCAGTAGACAATTCCCCTCTACAGAAATATTCGTCTACCACTTATCAGCAGACCATGTTCCAATATTTTTCTTTTTAAAAAAATTAAATTATAGATTCATCCAGTCTGGTTTTTTTTTTTTAATTCCAATCTATTTTACTGAATTGTTATGAGAATAAAAGAGAGAGAGAAAAACCAATTTAAGCTTCTTTAAATGACTCGAAAAGCAGACGGAACAGTTAGTCTCCAACATCATAATTTAGGTCTTGCTAAACGTAACGGTACTTATTACCATCTTAGTTTATATACAGCATGCAACAAAAGATAAGCATGCCCCCAGACACCCAACAAACAGCAGACACCCAAAGATCAAATAAAAGTCCCCCCCAAAAATGGCACATAACAATTCTCTCTTGATAAATTAACCTGATGAGACCAACTTCTTAAACGTATTTAGGGAATAAATATTAACTGAACAGAAAGAGCATTTAAGGAACATTTTACATAATAAATGAAAGATCCGTTTTCAGATACCATTTAAATTCTGACTTGGTATGAAATCACAATGCCTCAGCAGTACTTACTGCTGGATATGCTGTGATGTATTCTATTGTGATTAATGGAAATATGCTTATTTGTGATTATTTAAGTTTCAAAAATGATAAACATATTCTTTATCTACGACGTTGATTGTGAAGGTTATATCACAAGTTAACCAACTGTTTAGATGAGGTTAAAAATTTTCCCCAAGGTATCAAATGAAGGATCTGGATTTTTTTAAGTGGTACCCTGGATTAGTTCATGAGAAAACCTTCCAAAGAGCTATAGTCACATTCAAAGCACTATATATGTTATACAGAGCACGAGAGGCTTAAATTCTAAGTAAAAAAAAACGTGAATAACCCAAACGAATAAGACAATCTTCCAAACGAACTGAAAATGACGGTCAAATCCAAGGGATTTATTTCAGACTACATTCCCGTTCTTGAAAATGGTCCTTGCGCCAGGTGAAAATTCGAGAGACAGCCAAAAGAGAAACAGGTGAGCTTTAGAAGCTCAATTAAAAGGATGGGAAATCTGAGCAGTTCTTTGGAAACAACACCCAACTCCTGTTTTAATTCCACATATTCACAAAGGTTCCAGCGAGGAGATGTCTGTCTCCCTTCCACCACCCATCTCGGGAGAAGTTTATTTGGATTTCCCTAGTCACAAAAGATTAGACAGCTGTTTGTTTCGGATGCAATAAAATCTCCTGCCTCGGACAGGGGGGCTGGACTAGAAGCCCTTCCAGCCCTCTATGTCTATGTCTCCTGGAAAATAGACTGGAATTTTATGTGCGTGAAAAGCTGGGGGGAAAAAAACCACAACCGCATACTGAGGGGGATCTTCCATATTGGTCAATATTGAGCCTCTAAGGGTTCTTAGGACTATCCCGTAAATCAAAAAATGTCTGGGGCGAAAAGGGGGGTTTAGTAAATGTCTGGGGCTCAACAGGTGGCAGGTGGAACATCGATGGGACCCCAATTCATGTGGGGGGGAGTGTCTCTGAAAAGCTCTAGGGCAGCCCATAGTCCTGAATCAGGAGAGCTGGCTAGCACCATGGCAGTGCTGATCCATCAGTCAGAATGTGCTCAAATTGTCATTAACATCCGTCACGCTACGAGTTAAAGTAGTGCTTATTGTATTATTTCCAAATAATAATTTGGGGAGGGAGGTGAAGAGTTTGGGGAACCCCGGCGTTAAACCAAAGCTGCTCTGAATTGTGCTCCTGCATGAAGCAGGATGATGGGATTGGGGGGGGGGGACTTTATTGCAGACGTTTCATTACTCAAACTGCGTACTGTCACCAGCGATAGAAATGTCTGAAATGGTATATAGGGTTTCCTGCCTGAGCAGGGGGTTGGACTAGATGACCTCCAAGGTCCCTCCCAACTTTATTATTAGGGGCCTAGGGCAAGGGCCTTCTCCGTTACTGCCCCAGCCCTCTGGAACCAACTTCCCACAGAGGTTCGTACTGCTTCCTCCCTCCTAGCCTTCCGGAAAATGCTGAAGACACATTTATGCAGACAGGCTTGGGGTGTGTGAGCTGCACTCTGCCCCTGGGCCTTTGACTGTGATTGTGTGTTGTATGAGTGTAATAAATTTATCTAGTTTTTATATAGCATTGTAATTAGTAATTATAATTGATTTTATGTTCATGTTTTTACTTGTATTGTTATTGTGAGCCGCCCTGGGTTCTGGGAGAAGGGCGGCATATAAGTTTAAATATAAATAAATAAAATAAATAAATAATAATAATAATAATTATTATTATTATAGAAGGGAGAGGGGTTTTGCTCTTGGTTTCTATTCAATATAACTCCATCAAACACTGACGATGTTACCCAGTTGAGTAAGGAAACATCTGCAAGGAAGCCACTGAGCTCGGAAAGCACCATGGGCCCCATAGTCCTCCTCCTCCTCTTCCACTGCACAAACCCCTCTCCCTCCTAGCACTGACGATGTTCCCTAGTTGGGTCATGAAAAGTCTGCAGGAAATCTCCCAAGTTCAGAGAGCACCAAGGACCCCACAACTCTCCTCCTCACCATGTTACCTAGCTGAGTAATGAAACGTCTGCAAGAAAACCACCAAACTCAGAGAGCACCAAGGACCCCACAGTCCTCCTTCCCCTTCTCTCCCACTCCACAAACCCTACTCCCTCCTAGCACTGATGATGTTACCTAGCTGAGTAATGAAACGTCTGCAAGAAAACCACCAAGCTCAGAGAGCACCAAGGACCCCACAGTCCTCCTCCTCCTCCTCTCCAGAAATCCCATTCTTTTCTAGCACTGATGATGTTACCTAATTGGGTAATGAAACGTCTGCAAAAACGCAACCCAGACATCACCAAAGACTCCTTGGTTATTGTCCTCCTCTTCCTCCTCCTCCTCCTCCTCCTCCTCACAAACCCCACTGCCTCCCAGCACTGATCATGTTACCTAGATAGGTAATGAAACGTCTGAAGAAAAAAAAAACTCAGCACCAAAGACTCCTTGGTCCTCCTCCTCCTCTTCACAAATCCCACTCTCTCCTAGCACTGATCATGCTACCTAGCTGGGTCAGGAAAGGTCTGGGGGAAAAAGGCAACCCAGCTCAGACAGCACCAAAGACCCCTTGGTCCTCCTCCTCCTCCCTACAAACCCCACTCCCTCCTAACCCTGATGACGCTCCCTAGCCCGGCAATGCAACGTCCGCAAGAAACCCACCCACCCACCCACCCACCCCCAAGCTCGGAAAGCACCAAGGACGCCCCCTCCTTTTTCCACCCTGCAGCTGACACGGGGGGGGGAGAAATCGGGGTGTGGCAAGACCCCCTCCCCCCGGAGCCTCGCCCTCTCTCCCACCCCCCACCCCCCGGGGGGAAGGGGGGGCTCCCCGCGCCCACCTACCTATGCCCAGCCCGACCACCAGGCGCCCCCCGAGCAGCGTCTCCTTATCCGGCGCGGCGGCCAGCAGGACGGCGCCGGCGGCGAAGAGCAAGCTGGCCAGCAGGATGCAGGCGCGGCGGCCGGCCCAGCCGTTCAGCCCGCCGCCCAGCAGGGCCGAGAAGGCGGCGGCGCCCACCGTGCCGGAGACCAGCAGCTCCTGCCAGAAGGCGTCGAGGCGCAGCTCCTTCTTCAGCAGCAGCAGCGCCCCGGACACCACGCCCGTGTCGTAGCCGAAGAGGAAGCCGCCCAGCGCCGAGAAGGCCGACACCACGTAGACGAAGCCGGCCGTCTCGTCCTGCTGGAACTGCCGACGGGCAGCCCGCTCCAGGTCAGCGCAGCCGCCGCCGCCGCCTCTTCCTCCGCCACCGCCGCCGGCCGAGGACTGGCTGTTCAGGCTGGAGCAAGACTCGGCGGCGGCGATCAGGCTCCGTTCGCCCAGGCTGGCCGAGCCTTTGCGCCTGGAGGGCGGCGGAGGAGGCGGCGGCGGAGGCGGCGGCGGACGGCGCCGCTTCTCCCCCATCAGGTTGCTCAGGCTCCGCAGCGTGTATTCCACATTGGCCTTGCGGGACATGGGGCCGCCGCGACGGCTGCTGCTGCTGCCCTCCGGCCGGGCTGGCCTCCTTCTCCTCCTCCGGCGTGGCTTGCCTGCAGGGCGCCGGATCTCTCTCTCATGCTCCGGCCACGCTCGGACTGAAGCCGGGAGCGGCGCGGTCCCCACGTCTGTTCACCGCCGCGGGCGCCGCCCTCTCACGCCCCGCGGGGTGGAGCAGGAGGGGAAAAAAACAAACAAAAAACAAAAAAAAGAGGCGCCGTCAATGGTGATTGGTCGGAAGGGAGGAAGGCGGAGTCGAAGGGGGGGGAGGCGACACCGGGAGGGGCTTTTGTCTCCTCCCCCTTTTGCCCCGCCAGTTTGGGAAGGGGGGGGGGAAATCGAAAGCTGATCAATGGTACTCGGGTTGCGTTTTTTGTTTCTTGCCGCGTTGCCTGTTGTTGCTGTGGTGGTGTGTGGGTTTCGTTCTTTCCAGACCGGTGAGAAGGCGGGCCGAGGCCGGTGAGAAGGGCGGCGGATAATAAAGGATCGTATTAGGGGTGGAATAGTAAGGAAAACCCTTTGTTTTTCGTCTCTCTATGGAGCGTGCGGCTGGGCATGCGCGGTGAGCGCTGGTGAAGCTGGTGGGCGGGCCTCGCGTGCCAGTTCTTCCCTTTTTCTGATTGAGAAGCTTCTGTGGAGTGGAATGAAATAGAATAGAATAGAATAGAATAGAATAGAATAGAATAGAATAGAATAGAATAGAATAGAATAGAATAGAATAGAATAGAATAGAATAGAATAGAATAGAATAGAATAGAATAGAAAATATGGAATGGAATAGAATAGATATTGGAATATAGAATAGAATAGAATAGAATAGAATAGAATAGAATAGAATAGAATAGAATAGAATAGAATAGAATAGAATAGAATAGAATAGAATAGAATAGAAAATATGGAATGGAATGAAATGGAATAGAATAGAATAGAATAGAATAGAATAGAATAGAATAGAATAGAATAGAATAGAATAGAATAGAATATGTGGAATGGAATGGAAGTGAAGAATAGAATAGAATAGAATAGAATAGAATAGAATAGAATAGAATAGAATAGAAAATATGGAATGGAATAGAATAGAATAGAAAATATGGAATGGAATAGAATAGAATAGAATAGAATAGAATAGAATAGAATAGAATAGAATAGAATAGAATAGAATAGAATAGAATAGAATAGAATAGAAAATATGGAATGGAATGGAATAGAATAGAATAGAATTGAATTGAATTGAATAGATATTGGAATATAAATAGAATTCTTTATTGGCCAGGTGTGGCTGGACACACAAGGAATTTGTCTCCAGTGCCGAAGTCTCAGTATACATACAAGTAATAGTGATAAATCATGATCATAAACAACATAAAAATACATTCATATAAATAACAATTGGAACCTTCCTGCATGTGTATGTTTGTAACACACGTACATGTCCACATCTCATAACAGTTACTAAATATTATATTAAATGGTCAGGAGAGGAAAGTTCCTTACACTAATTCCAATTTTTTTTAACATAAGCAGAAGTTTTGAAATATGATCTGATATGAAAACTCCTATATTTTACTAAATCTGCTGTATGGAATCTTTTTACCTGTCTTAATTTCCTATTACATTAACTAATCTTTGCGCAGTAAAATTCTGCTCTTATCTGTTCCACAGTCAGAAGGGGATAAAAACGGGCGTGAGCAGAAAAAGGGAATCCTTACTCAAACAAATAGTGTTGTGATTGCACCTCATAATATGCCCAGGTTGTTAAACACGGTTTGTTGAAGAAAAGAAGTCAAATTTGCATACCGTACTAAGTGAAGTTTTGTCTAAATTCGTTACATAGAATGAATCCCTAACAATTGGGTTGCATGATATGCCAAGTCATAAATCATTTTTATTAAATCACTTCAACATGATTCATAAGAGTCTCTGCACCAAAAACAAACATATATTTCAATGCAACATGCAAACCCAATCCGTAAGTCTATTTTGAACTAGAGATTCTAAAAGGGAACTGTAACCATATATTTCTTTTCTTTTTCTCTAGCCAACATGGAAGCGAATACCGATGGTCCTCAACTTACGACAGTTCATTTTAGTGACTGCTCAAAGTGACAACGGCATTGGAAAAAGTGAGATGATCATTTTTTCACACTTAGCATCCCCGTGATCACGTGATTTACATTCAGACGCTTGGCAATCGGTTCATATTTATGACGGTTGCAAAGTCCCACGATCCCCTTTTTGTGACTTTGTGACAAACCAAGTCAATGGGGAAGCCAGATTCACTTAACGACCGTCGTACGAACTCTAACACCTGCAGTGATTGAGTTCACAACTGTGGCGGGAAAAGTTGTAAAATAGGGCAAAACTCACTTAACAAATGATTTGGTCGTAACTTGAGGACTACCTATACTGCTAGCACAGTGGTTCTCAACCTTTTTCAGGTTGAGACCCCACTTGCCCCGCCCATGCGCGGTGCGACCCCGGCGTGACCCCGGTGCGCGTGCACATGTGCGTGCACGCTGGGCCAATCTGCGCATGCAATGGGCCAATCCGCGCGTGCACGGCGCACGCGCGGCAAAAAAACCCCAAACAAAATGGCAGACCGTGACGGCCCGATCCACGCATGTGCGGCACGCGCGATGGCCCGAACCGCGTATGCGTGGCGCGCGCACGATGAAAAAAACAAAACAAAACAAAAATGGCGGACCGCAGTGTCCGGCGACCCCCGCGAAACGGTCGTTCGACCCCAAATGGGGTCGCGACCCATAGGTTGAGAACTGCTGTGCTAGCAAACCCGATTGGTCGCTTTCTAGCATTTTGCCTGACCCTTTCTGACACATTCTGTGTCCCTCAGTTGAGTCTGAAAGGCTGATTCTGATCGTCTGGGGAGTTGTACACTTCCAGTGGCTTTTACGAATTTTATTTTCCCATGTATTATTCATACAGCCAACTAAGTCATCAGATCATGGTCGTCTGCAAACAACCCGTTAATTTACCACCAATAAATTCAGAAGGAATACCACTAGAAAAAGTGGAAAGGATCACGCATCTTGGTTCTAATCGACGTGAAAGCTGGGACATGACCACTGAAGTAAAGACAAGGATAGAGAAAGCTCGAATAGCATTCTTCAAAATGAAAAAAGGTCTTCTGCAGTCACGACAGAAGCCTAAGACTGAAAATCAGGCTTGTCAGATGCTATATTTTTTCTATCCTGCTCTACGGAGTAGAGAATTGGTCTCTGACAGGAGGCCACCTGAAGGGACTAGAAGCATTTGAAATGTGGATTGACAGGCGGCTGTTACGTATAAGCTGGGTTGACCAGATCAGAAATGAGGAGGGGATCAGCCGCCTGGGAAAGCCAAAACAATTAAAAAACTAAAGTTAGAATATTTCGGACATGTGATGCGACACCCAGAAAAATACAGCATACTCCATTTAATCCTCCAGGGAAAGATGGAAGGCAAACGAGGTCCAGGCAGAAGAAGAACATCGTGGCTTCAAAATCTAAGGGACTGGTTTGGACAAAACTCAGCAGCACTTTTTCGTGCGGCGGCTGATAAAAACAGGATCGCCAACATGATCGCCAACGTCTGATAACGGATATGGCACAAGAAGAAGAAGAAGACTCCCCCCCCCCAAGAAGTGACCTGCGGTCGACCCAATAAAGCAATTTAGAATCTCATTGTTTCCGTAAATCCTTTAATCTTTTCCTTATGAGTTAGCACTACCAAGGATTACACCGTGCGTATCGTTGCTCCTTTTTAATTCCATGGCCTTGTTGTTTTGGGGGGTTTTTTTGGTTTAACTGGCGGTAACAGACCATTTGTGATAAATCTCCGATAGCCTTTCCGTGCCTTTTCTACAAGCGCAGTTATTCAGCAGGATTTTAAACACGCAAATCCCAGGAAGATAATGCTAGCAATATTTGTTCTCACCAGCAGGCATCAGGAGATTAGCAATTGTATCGGAGTTATGTATTATACTTGCAACTGTAAAATAATCACGTAGTAAACCGACGAAGGATTTCTTGGTGGTGGGCTCAAAGCTTTTCTGCAAAGACGTGCCAAAAGAGAGTGGGATGCATTTCACAGGCTGGCATTATTGTAATATAATGCACGAAAGATCAAATACATCTGGATAATAGATAATAGAATCATGCTTAGTAATTGCTTTCCAAAAGCGCAAATTTTTCGACCAGAAGAAAAGAAGCTTTTGTGGGGGGGTTTTTTCTACTGTTATAAAAACCTAACAGCGATTGTGTTTGGATGAATTGTTCTGTTCCTGCAGGGCCAAATCAAATATCTATAAGGACCCCACAACTAGAGTTATGAAAGTACTAATGTAGTCGTGATAGGGAATTATTAGTTGCCTCATCTTGTGAGTTTTAATATATAAAAAAAATCCATTAAAAGCTACCAAGCTGGGACTTTCACTTGCAGGAGCCCCTGTTATAATTTCATAGGACTATAGCAATGGTGGTGAACCTTTTAGAGACCGAGTGCCCAAAAACTGGCCCTGCCCCCGCTCCACCCCCTGCCCTGCCCCACCCCCACCCCACTTGCCCGCAGGGCCACTCACTACCTCCGGGGCCCACCACAGATTGTCCAGGCAGCCCAGCAGCACCATTGTGGCCATGCCCTCTGCCCGCGCCCCGCAGCATCAACTGTGTGCGATGGGGTGTGAGGGCAGAGTCTTGTCTACGCTGCCTGACTGCCATGTCCTTGGCTGCGCTGCTCTGTGTGGGCCACGCTTGGGGGCGACTCTCCTCCAGGGGGGCTGCTAGTGAGGAGGGGGTCACGGGAGGAGGCAAGGCTGGGGCAACGGCACGTGTACCCACAGAGAGGGCTCCGAGTGCCACCTCTGGCATGCGCGCCATAGGTTCGCCACCACTGGACTATAGAGTTGGAAGAGATTGTCAGCTTAAATCTGAATTAAAACTTCACCTACAAATGGCCCTCGACCCTTGGCTTTGAATAGATCCACTGAAAGGGAATCTCCCAATAAGGGAAGGGAAGGGGTGGGAAGGGGAGGGGAGAAAAGGGGAGAGGAGGGTAATATAGTGTAGTGTAAGGGATACTAGGGGAGGGAAAGGAAAGGAAAGGGAAGGGAAGGGAAAAGGAAAGGAAGGGAAGATGGATGGAAAAAGAAAGGAAAGGAAAGAACTTTGAACGGTCGCTAAATGAACTGTTGTAAATCAAGGATGATCTATAATTCTCCCCAATCCAAGGAAGAACCTTGTGAAAAAAAAGAGATCCCGATACATATGTTGTTTTTGGTAGTGTTGAAGGAAAAGTCTTCATCAGGGTTCAGTCCAAGCCGGGAATAAACAACATGGCGACTGCTTTAGAAAGAAGGTTGCAGTTTATTGAAGAGGAGAGAAAGATGGCTCTGGAAGAAAAAAGTGAGCACATGTAGGGAGTGGGTTTTTATACCCTCTGGAGCCTTTTGTTTGGAGTTGTTCCTGTGGCATGAACTTTGACCTGAGTGAGTGTGTCTTTCTGGTATTCTGATGGTGGTGGGTTAATCCTATTATGTCCCAAAGGTCGTACCCTGCTTCCCTGGGGCTGTGGCTGATGACTGTTGGATTTTTTGGTGTGAGGGATTGTTGATTCTAGGGATCTTTCTTCCTAATCCCAGCTTCCTGATTCCAGTCTTTCTGACAAGATTATCACATCTGCATTTTTGCAGACCTGGTTTCTGCTTGGGACAGAGAGACTTGTAGCGGTGGTGGTGATTTCTGCTTTTAAATCCTTTAGGGAAATATATTCTGTCTTTTAAATATTTCCAAAAATATTTCTTTCTCTGGGGAGGGGGCTGACTTCCCACAGTAGCTTTCAGAGAGATCTACGTTAGGAAGAATTTGATCTTTTCAAGCAAAAACCAACCAAATATTTATTTCAGCAGCAAGACAAACTGATCATACGTTCAGCCGCTATGTATAATTTATGAGTGACATATCAATAAATTAAATTATTGGAGCAGGATTTGCAAAAGGAAGAGACATGGTGCCTGTCCTATCCTCTAGACCAGAGATGCCACATATAATTTTTGTTATAAATACAGCCCAATTATCCCGTCAATGATTAATAGGGTCGAGTCTGCTGCATTAGGGCCGTGCTTTATTATTTTCAGGCCATGGAGAATTGCCTCTGAATGGCGTTTTGGAGGGCAAGGTCGAGGAATTTACTGGCTCAAGAAGCATTTTAATTTTTAGTCGACTTCCTGCACGGCAAATGAAAAGCCACCCGAAGTGTGTGGGGAAAAAACCAAAACGTACAACGACTTGATATCGGTTCATAAAATGAACATGAAGCAAAACACCATCATCAACTCGTTTGATTTCACGAGAAGGAAAACAGCTAATATTCAATTGGTTTGGATTTATTTGTAACAGCAAATATATATATATATGTAGGTCTTTGGTTATTCGGGTTTTCTCCCACGTAAAATTAGAAGTGTCTTGGCGACATTTCGACCAAGTCCCATTCGTCATCTATTTCGAGTTTCTTAACTCTCATCAGCCAGACTTACCCTTCTGAGATTCGAACCTGGGCTGTATGCATGTTAGGCACTTGTATTAACCTCTAGGCCACAGGCTCTTTCTCACTTTGTCAGCTGTTTCAGGGAGAGAAGAGATTTATATTGAGTGTCTTTTTTAATTGCACCCTGTCAACCCAAATATGGGAGAAAGAAATCTTCTTTCTTTTACCTGTTTCAGCTCAACCCAGAGCCATCCACAGGAACCAGTATATATATATATATTTATTTTAGATTGCTAACAAAGAATAAAGGGAGAACTGGAATAGCTATTTCGAGTTTCTTAACTCTCATCAGCCAGACTTACCCTTCTGAGATTCGAACCTGGGCTGTATGCATGTTAGGCAGTTGTATTAACCTCTAGGCCACAGGCTCTTTCTCACTTTGTCAGCTGTTTCAGGGAGAGAAGAGATTTATATTGAGTGTCTTTTTTAATATATATATGTCTCCTGCTTGAACAGGAGGTTGGACTAGACGACCTCCAAGGTCTATTCTAATCCCTCTATTCTGATTGATTCATTCATTCATTCATTCATTCATTGAATTTCAGTGGAGATTTTAAAGAAGAGATTGGGCAGGCACTTGTCTGAAATGGCCAGAAAAACGTGGCAAGAAAAAATGTAAAATGGGGGCAAAACTTCACAAATGTCTCACTTAGCAACATACATTCTGGGCTCAGTTGAGGCCATAAGACGAGGCCTGCCTGTATTATTAGTATTGAACTACACGCTTTGCTTTTGTTGTGAAAAGCTGTTTTAGAATACAGAGGCACACAGAGGCAGCACCTCTCGTCAACTCTTTAAAGCAGCTGCATCTTTCGCAGGATTACGCAGCAGCCTGCCGGAGCCCTGCACAGCCCTATTGTTTTCAACTTACCAACGAAGGAAAACTGCATCCTTTTTTGAGGATGTAAATTTACACACTTCCTTCTGTGTTAACGGAAGTGAGTTTTTCAGAAGTCTATTTGTGGTGAGAACTGCTGCCTGTTAGTTTTGTAAAAGTTTCAATAACAGACGTATTTATTTATCCTCGCCAGAACTTGGATTTTTTTTATTGCCTCCTTCAACTGCCAAACGAACATTTTAAAAACACCACGTTCGTCAAATTCTACCAGTGGTTTAATTTTGCCTAAAACAACTGAAAATCAAATCTAGATCAGTTGGCTACTTGGTAAACGCTTCCAGAGAATTTTCCTGCCTTAGGTGATATGTATTTTAATCAGCAAAAATAGAGTTTTTCATTGAAGTATCTACTTATTTTAATGTAGTTTAAATATACTCTAACTTTGTGATAATCAGCGAAAGAGAAAGTAGTAATAAAGCCCACCTTCGCATTTCAGAGTCTTCGATGGATATCAGAGAGAGCAACACCTGTGTGGCAACACAGATTGTGTTATAACACAGCCACCCCATTACAAAAATAGCTATTTTTGTACCTGCAGGGCCAACAATCTTAGTAGTGGCGAAATTGAATGTAACTGACGTATTGCTATTCATGCCTATGCAAAGGAATCTTCTCAACTAACGGTTAGCACCTGCTAGTAGTTAGATAAAGATTAATGAAAGTCAAGGGACTTAGTCCATTTGTGGCTACGTAGGGATTCTAGGCTGATCCCTCTCTTAACTCTGCCCCCCAGATTCTGCTACTCCTTCTCCTACATCAGATGACTAGATAGGCTGTAATTTTAGGAACTCATGACATGGAAGTTTACAGCTAACTATTTACAACCTACCACTGGCTATTTATTTATTTATTTATGGCTATCTCCATAATCTTTATTGCATTGATAAAGGCAAGGAACACTAGTTTTGTTCTACTCACTGTGTAAGATCTGTTCTTTTTTCCCCCCATTAAAATCCAGAACCAGGAGTATGTTCTGGGTTTCAATTCTGTCGAGTTACAGTAGAACGCCCAAGAAAGAGGGGTTTTTTTCATATTTGAAATATGTATTTCTACTACATTCTGCTCTAATATCAATGCTGGATCTGTTATGTTTTGACTCCTGGCATCATCTTTTTGCTGTAATTTATTCCACAGGTTTTATACAGCATGGATGTTGTTAATCCCTACTTAAAAACCAATTACATGCTGCAGGCAAAACTCTCATTGCTGCGTCTTAATAGACAAATGTCATTGGATAATTATTCGTATACGAGTTATTAAAAGATGACCGTTTGCAAGAAAAGGTGCCTCATATTTTGCAAGTTAAAACCATCATAAATCTTAGTTTCATAAATTGCCATTTTTTAATAAGGTATTCTCTTTAATGCCGCTGTCAAGATGGGCTTTGAATTGTCTGAATGCAAAGGAGGAACTTCAAATGAACATCCCAGGTCTTTCCAAATGTTAACAAGGGCATATTGCACTGATTTTTTTTTTTTATCAAAAATACAGATTGGGAACATTTGTTTTCCTTCTGTTAATTCAGTATTTCTTTTATGATTCACTGAAAGCATAATTCAGATCAGTTTTGCTAGAACAAGCTGTGATTATTGAAGTCTGCTGACAGACAGCTGCTAACTCTGCTGCTTAATTGATGGGGAAACTCATGCAATTTCTTTGAATTATGGAATGGAACAAAGGAGGGTTTTGCAGCCAAGTTAAGAGTGAGGCAAATCACCCCCATCCTCGACTTTTATTTTAAAGAGTAAATAAAGCCAGAGATGCTGTTTAATCTACTGTATTGGGGATGTTCTGGAAATACAGTTAATCAAAGGCCTTTTTCATGTTTTGAATGAGACAGATCTTTCTGCCTTTTGAAAGAATAGTGCTCTCTTTTCCAACTTCAAAGTAAGACTGTAAGGAGCTACTTCTCCCGAACATGTGATATTTCTTTTAGCATTTTTTCAAGCGTGTTTCAGTTAATTGAAAGAACTGATTCCATTGTCTTTAACTACCCAACGATTACATTAAGAGTCGACTTCCTTTCACCCAACATGGCAGGGAAAGGTCAACAAATATTTGAAATAAGTCAGAACACCATAACTTGGAAAAGAGACGATCAACTTACAACAGTGGTTCTCAACCTGTACTCTGCGGATCCTTGGGGGTGCCCGCGATGTCGTCACAGGGGCCCCGTGAATATTTGTGCTTTAAATCTTGAGTTAAGTCTTGGGGGTCCGCGGCCATGGTTCGTGGCCACAAAAGGTATTTAAAGGGGGTCAGGGGTGAAGAAAAGGTTGAAACCATTGTCTTACAAAAACCACAACAAAAATAATAATAATAAAAACCCTTCCTTTTGCTCTGGCAGCTATTTTCTATGTTTAATTATGGCAGCAGAGCAGCTGGGGGAAAAGCATTTGCAATACTTTTTACACTTTTGTCATCCAGGAACATTTGGTCTCGTTACAGTTCACTCCAACCATAAACCATTAAACATAAATTAAACTAAATAAAATTAAATGTCTTTTAATGTTTTTATGCTGTAAGCCGTCTAGAGTTGTTTGATACTGTTGGAAGAAAAGTCTTCATCATGGTCCAGTTCAAGCCGGGGATAAACAACATGGCGACTGCTTTAGAAAGAAGGTTGCAGTTTATTGAAGAGGAGAGCTGGACAGAAAGATGGCTCTGGCCGAAAAGAGAGAAAAAAGGGCTGAGCACATGTAGGGAGTAGGATTTTATACCCTCTGGAGCCTTTTGTTTGGAGTTGTTCCTGTGGCATGAACTTTGGCCTGAGTCTGAGTGTGCCCTTTGGTATCTGTGTGTTCATCCTATTATGTCCTGTCCTAGAGTTTGGGTGGGGCATGTAGATTTTAAGAGTCTTTGTCTTCCTAAGCTTCTAGCTTCAATCTTCCTGATGATTTACATCTGCATTTCTACAGAGCTGGTTTCTGCTTGGGGAAGGGAGACTTGGGCTATTAAGAAAAACTGAGCATGCTTTTCTGCCTCTTTAAGATCCTTTGAGGAAATATAATATTCTGCCCTTCTAATATTTTCTTCTCTGGGGGGCTGACTTCCCACAATACAAAATGGGTGGCAAATAATTTCATAATAAATAAATAAAAATAACATAAATAAAGAACAGAGGGACAATCTATAACAAATCAAAAACGGCTTCACCTCCTTGACTGAAAACCTGGAACTTAGTTTCATTGATTATAACTTGGTTTAATTAAGACACGTTGTTTTGGGTCTACATTTTTTCCCAAAAAATTCTAAAGTAAGACTCATAAAACGCAGGTAGTTTTCAATGACTGTAATGAAAGGAATGAAATAGAGCCAGCTGTTTATCTATATGATCCTGTATTCTAGCCACTGTATTCTAGCCACTGGAGGTTTTTAAGAAGAGACTGGGCAACCGTTTGTCTGAAATGATAATAGGGTTTCCTGCCTGAGCAGGGGGTTGGACTAGAAGACCTCCAAGGTCCCTTCCAACTCTTCTATTATTCTTATTATTACTATTACTATTATATTATTATTATTACTATTATTACTATTACTATTATTATTACTATTATTATTATTATTATTATTATTATTATTATTATTATTAATCATCACACAGTCAGCCAGATGTTCAGTCTGGATTTGGCATTTTTGTCTACCTATCGAGCTCTTACCAAGGACCTGGGATAGGCAGATATGGATGTTTGATGGTATTACAGATATCGTCGCAGGATGGAAGCAGTTCCTAGTAAGGCTGCCTTTTGCAATTGACTAATGGCAAATTTGTCAATGCCAACGATGTTCAAGTGGTGCTCCAGTTGTTTTGGGATTGCACCCAAGGCGCTGCTGCTTCTGCTTCTTCTTCTTATTATTATTATTATTATTATTATTATTATCATCATCATCATTATCATCACCACCACCATCACCATCATCATCATCATCATATCTCTTCATCAGCCGCTCTGGTCCACTTTTGTTTCTTGTGGGTTGGAAGTCTTTGCATCTCATTCCTTGAATCTGATTCTGGTTTTAATGCTACATGAGGAACATAAGACAGACATCTGGCTGGGAGGCCTTTATTGCTTTTGGTGAACTCCTGATGGAAACCTCTTGCGACCTGGTTTCGTCCTTTCTTCCACGTGGACAGTCTTTTTCAGCTAATTTCTTTATTATATCAGGACTTCTGTGTCCAAGTCATCTGTGCCACGTGTGTGAACGCCATTTTTCCAGTTCTTTTCTTCTTAGGCACTGCTTTAAAACATTTGCTGTTCTGGCCTTTTCCAACAGCTGCATTGCTTTCATTGCTTTGTTTTCTCCAGCATGAGGCTGCTCTTAAGTTTTCAGGTGAAAGGAAATGAGCGATTTTTTTTTCTCTCCCTTTCATAGCCAGCCTCTCGCAAAATCTGATTTTCTTTTTTCCTAATTGAGAAAAATCTGTCGATTTCCACGTGCAGAGCTGCCCGTGGAAAGAGTTAACCATGCCAGACACCCACACCTACCATCTGGTATGGAGACCGAGGGAAATTGTTCTCCTCAGTAAAACAGGCTAAATGCCCATACTTCAAAATGGAAGGGGAAAATGGAACAAAAATAGAATTTAAATAATAATAACAATACGCAATTACCGAAAGGAAAAAAATAGCCCAAGGGGCAAAAAATATGAGGACATTTGAAAGAGTACGTTACAGAAAAGGAACCGTTGAAAGCTGGACTTTTATGTCTCGACTTTAAAAACATAATCTTTAGCCCTTTTTAAAATTGGTTTTAATTTCATAATGTAAAAAGGGGGATTGTCCTATCTGAGCCAGACTCCTGGGCCAGACAATGCTGAGCAAAATGTGGACACATATCTTGAGTAAGTGAGACATTTGTGGAGTGGATTTTGCCCCATTTTATGAGCTTTTTTTGTCCCAGTTGTTAAGTTTAATCACTGCAGTTGTTAAGTTAGTGACATGGTTGTGTGGGAAGTCAGCCCCCCCCCAGAGAAAGAAATATTTTTGGGAATATTAAGAGGCAGAATATTATATTTCCCCAAAGGATTTTAAAGGCAGAAACCCCACCTTCCAAGTTTCTCTGCCCCAAACAGAAACCAGGTCTGCAGAAAGATTGGAGCCAGGAAACTGGGATTAGAAAGAAAGATCCCTAGAATCAACAATCCCTCACACCAAAAAAATCCAACAGTCATCAGCCACAGCCCCTGGGAAGCAGATATGACTTTTGGGACATAATAGGATTAACCCACCACCATCAGAATACCAGAAAGGCACACTCAGATTCAGGTCAAAGTTCATGCCACAGAAACAACTCCAAACACAAAAGCCCAAGAAGGTATAAAAACCCACTCCCTACATGTGCTCACCCTCTTTTCTTCCAGAGCCATCTTTCTGTCTGGCTCTCCTTTTCAATAAACTGCAACCTTCTTTCTAAAGCAGTCTCTGTTTTGTTTATTCCCAGCTTGGACTGGACCCTGATGAAGATTTTTCTTTCAACAGTTATAAAATGAATCTGGCTTCCCCATTGCTTGTCAGAAGGTCGCAAAAGGGGATCACATGAACCCGGGACGCTGCAACCATCATAGATACAGTCAGTTACCAAGTGACTGAAGGTAAATCACATGAACTTAGGACACTACAATGGTCGTAAGGGTGAAAAACAGTCATAAATCAGTTTTTTCAATGCCGTTTTCTGGAAAACTGCGGTGCCCTGCCAGGATTCCCGTCCACCCCCACTCCTTCCTCCAGGTGCACAGTTCATCAGAGCATGTCCTGCTTAAGCAAGCATTCTGTGACAATGAAGCAAGCTGCTTTGTAAAGATTTTAAGCGTGGATTTCTGCTCAGGTGAAGCTCTGCTGTTTCCTTCTGCCTATATGCGGATCGTGCAATTACGATTATGTAACACTGACAGGGATTGTAGGGAACGGTTGATGAATATAACCAGAGCACTGGAAAAGAAGAACGAAAAGAGAAAGTAAGTATTTAAGGAAAAGCAATTGTTGCCATTGTGTATGTGTATGTGTGTGTGTGGGGGGTGTTGTCTTTTGTATTTGCTTCCTGAAAAAATATATATCTATAGCAAACATCACTCAAATAGAAAGAAAATGCAGGGACTTAGAAATGCAGGATAAACATTCTTTCAAGTTGGATAAGTTTACGTTTTGGTTGAACAATGGGATTTCATTCAATTGCACACAGATAGTGTTCCATGGCATCCAGGGAGAAGAGGAATGCATTGATTGACAGGATCGCATAAATCACAGGTATTATATAATTGTGTCAGCTGCATCGTGACATGGAACTCAAGTCATGCAAATTCCAAAAGCCACATCTTTTGTGCAGCAACTTCCAGATGTGCGGGATGTCATTTTGGGGTACAATATTTTTTCCCCTACAAAACCAGATGGTTGTAATCTTGCTGAATTACAGAAAAGATTACATTACACCTTTTGCTGTATTCTGTCACGCTCCAAAATCAAGAAAGACACGTGGTGGTTTTTCCAACTAGATGTCTTTATTGTTTCACACTTATAGACAGAATCTTGTCAAAGAGAAGCACCCTACTATCTACAAGGAATAGCCACATTTTGCGAACTGTTAGGGAGGAGCTCTCTTCGCCCTCTTTCTCTCACACGAACTATCTGCCTCTTAGTCCTATGGAATGCACCCTTCCTTCCTGGGAATCCAGACTACATTCCATCGAAGTTCTGGCATCCGTTTGTAGATTTGCACCCCTTGCAAACATAGGCTCCTGCTACCTCAGGCCAGTTGTTTTAGTCCAGCAACTTTACCTGGAGCTCCTGTTCCTATCCAGAGGTGTCTTCCAGAGGTGTCATCAAAGCTCTGCCCGATTTTCATGAAATGCATGTGTGATGGACATAAAGAACAGATGGGATTTGACAGCACCACTGTGGCCATATTTTTTATTGTATTTTTACCACATCCTGAGAGCATCTCTGCTCTTACAGTATCTGTGTTGGGAAGCACCCAACCTGGCCAGGAGGAGGAGGAATCAAGTTGGGAGCTAGCCTGGAGTCACTGTGTAACCACAAAAGGGCTAGGACTGCCGCTCCCTAAGTTTCTTGGAGCCTTGTCTAATGGTTCCCAGGCATAGGCTTCCCAACTGGGGAGATTCCTGTATTATAGGCTGAACATAATAAAGTAGTTAGCTTGAACTCTTCATGTGTGGGTCTGATTGTTCACACCTGACAATCTTGTACCTGACAATCTGAAAGCTATTGTCTTCATCCACACTCTTTAACTGCCCTTTACCAACTGTCCAGTTTTCCAAATGTCACTGTTTAATTGTCACATTGATCTTTTCGGTTTTTAACATCCTGCCTAGAACTTTCAATTATCAATGTTCACAATGGATATTTTGTGTGAATGTAGTATTTTTTCCCCCTTTAATCGTGATTTTTTCAAGGCTTCCTGTTTTATATGCCCACAACCTCAAATAACAACACAACAAGGCCTCAGGCCCACCAACCCTAACCCACTTCCAAGTAATCACCAACAAATAACTACATTCGCTTGAGGGTCTCTGGCTTGACCTCTCCCCCCTTCCCCAATCTTTTTCAGTGATGTTAACAGATTTCATTCGTGAGGTAAATCTTTGGCACGTGCGGATCAAAACATTGCATCCTTCTAGATTGTCCTCACAATATCATCAATTTATTTATGGGAATTGGCCATGGCTAAAATGATGCTAATTTTATTTTCCTAAGATTCCAGTTTTTGTGAGGAAACTCAGGGTGTGATTTAGGACAGAAATTCTGATCTCATCTATATGTCAGTTTTTTCCCTCCTTCCTTCCTTCCTCTCCCTCTCCTTCTTCCCTCCCTCTCTTCCTCTGCTCTCCTCTCCTTTCTTCTCCCCTCTTTCTGCCCTTCCTACCTTCCTTCTTTCCTTCCTCCCTCCCTTCCTCTGCTCTTCTCTCCTTTCTTCTCCTCTCCCTTCTTCTGCCCTTCCTTCCTTCCTTCCTTCCTTCCATCCTTCCTTCCTTCCTTTCCTCTCCTCCCTTCCTCCCTCTCTTCCTCTGCTCTTCTCTCCTTTCCTCTCCTCTCCCTTCTTCTGCCCTTCCTTCCTTCCTTCCTTCCTTCTTTCCTCTCCTCCCTCCCTTCCTCCCTCCCTTCCTCTGCTCTTCTCTCCTTTCCTCTCCTCTCCCTTCTTCTGCCCTTCCTTCCTTCCTTCCTTCCTTCTTTCCTCTCCTCCCTTCCTCCCTCTCTTCCTCTGCTCTTCTCTCCTTTCCTCTCCTCTCCCTTCTTTTTTTTTTTTAAAAATATTTTTATTGGTTTTTTTAAAATTTTACAGAAGAAAAAAATTAGTCAGATCAAATCATAGTATTAAAATAAACAATCATCCATAAACAAAACATAAATACATTTACTAATACATTTACTAATAACTCAACTGAAAATAATCATCCCAAACAATTAACATCACTGCTCGGCACCCCCACCACCACATCCCCCCAACCCTATCCTTCCCCCCTCACTTACCAACTAACTACCTACCTTCCTCCCTCCTTCTCTTCTTTCTTCATCCTTCTCTATCTCTATCCTACTCTTCCCCCTTCTTATCAACTTCCACTTACATCAGCCTTCACTCCTCCTTCCTCTTTTCCATCAGATGTGGTGCCCAGAGGCCACCCGAGCAACCCCTTAATAACAGTAATTACATATATTCTTCCACCAACCCCAATTACAGTTGAGAAAACATCATATATAAAATTATAAACCCTCCCTAACCCTCCCCCCCCCCCGACTTCCCAGAGTGAGTACAGGGTACAACAAAAGAAAACCCCACTACATCAAACAAAATTATTATATAATCCTAACAAGAATTTTAAACTATATACTATATACACTCTCTAAATCAATTCAATCCATTAAACAAAACAAACAACTCATCTTGTTAAGAATAATAATTATCATTTACATCTAAACCATCAATCTAAGTCAAATCTTAAATCACTTCAATCCATTGAGAGGTTATATAAAATCACCCAAACCATCAAGTTTAATATATACCATTCTTTTTTAAAAAAAAAAAATAAACAAATATCAATAACAATAAATCCCTCAATTCAAAAAAAAAAATTATGTTCTTAATCAATTTAATATATCTTAATATATCTTAATATATCTTCATTTAAACATCCTCTCTTACGACTTACTTATAAAATTGATCTTTGATTCAACCCATAGTCTTAGATTGGCCTTAATTCCTTTCATTTAATTATAAATTATTATCAATCGACTTCTGGGCTCTCTCATCTGTCAAATAAACCTCCATAACAAATACAATCTATTTATTCCATTTCTAACTTACATTCCTTCAACTTTAACCAATCAGTTAATGCTTATCTATCTCATCAATAAATCAATCTAATGTCAAACCTAGATCATCAAAACAAATACATTCTTCATCAATTTAATTACATCAACCATTAATCATCTTCTCTTACATCTTACTCATAATCTTAGTCCTTAATTCAGTCCATAATTTTAGATTACCCATAATTCCTTACATACAATTTTAAATTTCATTTCTTCAAACGAATTCTAGGTTTTTTTTTTAACCAAGTAAACCTCCATAACGAGGCCTCCCATCCAAATAATAAGTCTCTCTTCTTTATTTCTTCAGTCCCATAAATAAGTTGCTTCTTAAACTGAATCAATGTCTCTTTTTTCTCAGTTAAATCCTCTTCTTGCTGCTTAACTAAAAAAAAATAGCCGTCCTTTCCTTTCTTGAAACAAATCCTCTTCCTCTCCATAAATAAACTGTTCATCAAGCAGGATCCATTTCCCTTTATAGTCTTTATTCTCAGAACTATCTTCTTCTTTTTCCTGTTGTTCTTCTAGTTTATATTGTATTATAAAATGCTCAGCAGTCAGTTGTAGATCAGTTTCATTTGGGAGAAAGATTCTAGTTAATTGTTCTTGCTCTTCTTCTTGTTTAGATTGTATTATAAATTGTTCAGCAGTCGGTTGTAAGTCAATTTCATTTGGAAAGAGAAATTTAGTTAATATTTCTGTAAAAGTTTCTTTCAATATTGCTTTAAACTCTTGCGTAAAACTCTTCACTATTTCAAACCTTTCTTCATGAAACTCTCCTCTCCCTTCTTCTGCCCTTCCTTCCTTCCATCTTTCCTCTCCTCCCTTCCTCCCTCTCTTCCTCTGCTCTCCTCTCCTTTTCTCTCCCCTCCCTTCTTCTGCCCTTCCTTCCTTCCTTCCTTCTTTCCTCTCCTCCCTTCCTCCCTCTCTTCCTCTGCTCTCCTCTCCTTTCCCCTCCCCTCCCTTCTTCTGCCTTTCCTCCCTTCCTTCCTTCCTTCCATCCTTTCTTGCTTCCTTCCTTCGTTCCTTCCTTCCTTCTACAAAATTGTCCCAGTGGAGCAGCCCATTTAGTAAGCTCTGCTCAGTGCTTTTTTTTTTTTAATGTCTTCTAGCCATTGTATTTTAGACTTTTATTCTATCTCCTTCCATTTAAATTAATTTTGCTGATTTCAGAAAATAGTAATAGATCTTTCTGAAACAGAAGGAGGTATTGGTGGAGCCTGCTTAGTCAGCCCAGATAAAATCCAGGTGAAACTGTCTTTGCCTGAAAATCATTGATATTTTTTTTGTTGAAAGCACACGAGTCTCTTCATTAATTAATATGCCAATAAATTTTGCTACAGGTTATGAGGCATAGAATAAAAAAGGCGATCTCAGCAGAAATGATGAAAGCTGGTATATTTATTTTCAAAGGTGCTGTTTAATTTTTTCCCTCTCTTTTGCTTGCCAACACAGCTCTCATATAAACTTATCTTGATGCTAAATGGTTGCTGGAATTCTATCACAGTGTTGTTAACAGGACACTCTGAACCTTGGATTCATTTGTGTAGAAGTGGCATACAGGTTGTCCTCGACATACGGCCACAATTGAGTCCAAAATTTCTGTTGCTAAGTGAGACATTTGTTAGGTGAGTTTTGCCCAGTGGTGGGATTCAAATACCTGAACAACCGGTTCTCTTATTGGATGCAGGCCTGGGCCTCCGAGGCCTAGAACGGACTTCTGGAAGTGGCATCCATGCACTTCCGGCGGGCCACTCTAGGCCTGGGAGACCTCCTCCAGGCCTCTGAGGCTTGGAATGGACTTCTGGAAGTGGCATCCATGCACTTCTGGCAGGCCGTTCTAGGCCTGGGAGGCCTTCTCCAGGCCTCCAAGGCCTAGACTGGACTTCCGGAAGCAGTGTATATTCAGCTGGTTCTCCGAACTCAGCAAAATTTAGCTACTGATTCTGCTGAACCAGTGCGAACCGGCTGAACCCCACCACTGGTTTTGCCCCATTTTGCGACCTTTCTTGCCACAGTTGTTAAGTAAATCCCTGCAGTTGTTAAGTTAGCAACACGGTGGTTAAGTCAGTCTGTCTTCCCCATTGACTTAGCTTCTGAGAAGGTTGCAGAAGGGGATTATTACACCTCGTTGGTTCTCCATGAGTAAATGAAGCCAAGAAGCAATTAACCAGCTTACCTTCAGACGTTGTGGTTGTTTCATCGCTCGAGGTTTTTAAGAAGAGACTGGACAACCACTTCTCTGAAATGATGTAGGTAGTGGTGGGATTCAAATAGGTGAACAACCAGTTCTCTGTGTGAATGCCACTTCCAGAAGTCCATTCTGAGCTTGGGCAACAAAAAAAATTAGCTGCCGGTTCTGCCGAAGTGGTACAAACCAGCTGAATCCCACTACTGGATATAGGGACTCCTGCTTGAGCAGGGGGCTGGACTAGAAGACCTCCAAAGGTCCCTTCCAGCTCTATTCTGATTATTATTAAGCCCTAATCATCAATCATTCCAGGGTCATTTTGATATTGTTCTCTGATTCATTATTAATTAAGCCCTTTTAATTGTTTGCATATTCCGATGGATTTTTCTTCTCTATCCTGTTTGTGTCCCCTTGTTCGGTTATGACGGCACCTTCTCCACATCACAATCAGCCCTGATTTGGCCTTTTCCATTTATTCTTCCACCCACTCCAGTTACAATCAATCATAAAAATCTCCCTTTTTATGTTCCCGCAATCCCTTATAATTTGTGATAGAGTTGGGGCTACTGGACGGAGCTGAGCATTTGCTGGCTGGCTGCCCTTCCTGACACCTATGTGGAGTTTGTAACAGATTTTTTTTTCCTTTGGGCCCTGATCAAGAAACATCTGCCGCTATCTAGGATTGAACTCTCAACCTTCCAAGTGGGAGGCAAATGTTTTCACCACTAGGCCACCGTGCCACTCTAGTTATCGTCAATATTAATTGGTTATTATATCTGTTCAAGGAAGGCATCTATCTCATTTATGATTCTGTTTATTGATTTATTCAGGAGTTGGTGTTCTAAAATTGACAAAAGGCAGGATTCGGCAAGAATGCCGGAATCAGATTTATTAAATGTAATTTTTTTTTTAAAAAAAGGTCTTTTAAAATTTAACTGAGTGCTTTGAACCACTAGGAGGCATAGCCTTCTGATTATTTTCAATTAGAATTTCAGCAAGCTGTAGAAACGATGGTTGTGTAATTAAAATGCATCACTCGAGTTTCATCTGTACTGTTTATTGAGTAATATTTTAAGTACAGTCAGTCATGGGATTATGGACCCAATCCAGAAAGCAGGTTTCGTAAGAGGTAGCATATTTTGTTTATTTTGGGAGGGAAATGACATTATTTCCCACATGTTTATAAAAGTTCTGTGTTCCCCAGTCCTAAGAGGCTCTTCTAACCATGAACTGCAAACAAAGTAAATGACACACAAGCACAGTATGCAGAAAATTAAACTGAAATTCAAGTGTAAAACAATCCTTCCGAAACGCAACCTACATATCGGATGGGGACAAATACACAGCACTGTTGATAGACAACCATACAACACTAAATTAAATATAAAGCAAGTATTATTATTATTATTATTATTATTATTAATAATAATAATAATAATAATAAAGTTGGAAGGGACCTTGGAGGTCATCGAGCCCAACCCCCTGCTCAGGCAGGAAACCCTACACCATTTCGGACAAATGGCTGTCCAGTCTCTTCTTAAAAACTTCCAGTGTTGGAGCCTTCACTGCTTCTGGAGGCAGATGGTTCCACTGGTTAATTGTTCTAACTGTCAGGAAGTTTCTCCTTAGTTCTCTCCTTGATCAGTTTCCATCCATTGCTTCCTGTCCTGCCTTCAGGCGCTTTGGAGAATAGCTTGACTCCCTCTTCTTTGGGGCAGCCCCTGAGATATTGGAATACTGCTATCATGTCCCCCCTCGTCCTTCTTTTCATTAAACTAGACATACCCAATTCCAGCAACCGTTCCTTATGTGTTTTAGCCTCCAGTCCCCTAATCATCTTTGTTGCTCTTCTCTGTACTCTTTCTAGAGTTTCAACATCTTTTTTACATCGTGGTGACCAAAACTGGATGCAGTATTCCAAGTGTGGCCTTACCAAGGCATTGTAAAGTGGTATTAATACTTCACGTGATCTTGATTCTATCCTTCTGTTAATACGGCCCAGCACTGTGTTGCTTTTTTTGGCAGCCAGTGGATCCCACAGCTGAGTCTGAGGAAAATCGGATGAGGAGGAGGGGCCTGGAGTGACATCAGAGTCAGAGGAAGGCTCTGAGGAGCTCCAAGACTTACAGTCGGACGAGGAGCCTGGCCCCCTCTACTCGCGCTCAGGCTGAGACACAGCTGTGCTGGGAGCCTGAGTTGGACAGTGATGAAGAACAGTTGGGACAAATCCCGGATGCACGATTGCGTAGGCAAGAGAAGCGAGTAGGACAGAGGATTGCAATGGGGCGACTCCAAAGGCAAAGGAGAAGGCATTAGGAAGCCACGCCTGGCTGAATTATAAAAGGGAAGGTGTGGAAGGTGCTGGTTGCCAAAGGCAACCATTTGTGTCGAGGATTGTGGACTGTGTTTGTTTGCCTTGGACATTGACTCAGATCTGTGAGAATAAAAGGGGTTGATTTTTTTCTTGCAGTTCTTGCCAGTTTCCTGGAAGAAGGGTTTCTCCTTGTGAGCATAACAAGGACTTACGTAGGCTGGGACAGAACAGTATTTACCAACTCTAGCTTCTATCTATTGAATAGAATTCAGAAATCCAGTAGTAAATTTAAGGTAAGCAGTAAAAGCCAAAACTGCCATTTTTGCACATATTCAAAATAGAAGTCCCCACGAGAAAGCTTCATGGCAACGAAGGGTTTGTGTCAGAGAGGGGTGTAGTAAATAACACACTAAATAATCAGGACTAGCCATGTCAATCTGCTGGTTATGTTCACTCTGTCTAGTCAGTTAAAATGACTTTGCCGCCGCGTTCAAAATAAGCTGGGGAGTTTTAAAAGCATGCCGTATAATTATGGCATTACGTCAACCCTTGTGGTCAAGAAATGAACATTATGCAGTGAATTGCATCTGACCTCTTAAAACAGGAGGGTCAAACTCAATTTGAGGGCCGCATCAGCATTGCGGTTGCCCTGGGGGGGGCTGGGGGTGTTTGGCCAGGGTGGGTGGGGCCTACTGGGTGGGCATGGATGGAGTGGGTGTGGCCTACTGGGTGGGCATGGCCAGCTTTAAATCGTTCGCATCAAGGGGGCCTGTGGGGGCCTGGGCAGGAGTGGGACAGATCTGAGGGTCTCTGGCAGAAGGGGGTGGGGACCCAGGGCAAGCGCCAAGGCAGGGTCCATTTCTTCATTCCTCACAAAGGGGGACACCTCCCCATGTGCACCCAGGGGGAGGGGCCGACGCGGCAGGGGCTGGTTCCTTGCTGTTTCCAGACAGCCTTGTGGAGCTAAGATTGAATGCGTTTCAGCATAGAGGGCCACCCCAAAATTGTACATTGGCTCCTGGCCGGACTGGGCCAGGGCCAAGGCAATGGGGGCCGTTCCTTCACTGCTTCCAGGATTGCTTCGCGGGCCACATGAAACCACTTCGCGGGCCGCATCTGGCCCCCGGGCCTTGTGTTTGACATGTCTGTCTTAAAGGTCCAAGCCTGCATTTAAATGTTAGGCTGTAATTTCAGGGCAGAAGTGCCCTAAGATTGCTAGAGGAGCCACATAAGGTAAGCGTTGTCTGCTTTCCTGAATCCTTTCTTTGTTAAAGCAACCTGGATTCAAGAAGATTGATATCGTTAAACAAAGTCAAATTATGCGAGGGGGCAGAACGGGTATCGGTAGAGAGTGGAGTGCAGGAAAATATAGTAGCGGCCAAAGTTGTGGAAACCTTTTGGGAAAAGTGTATTTTTGAGGTTGGATGGCTAATAACACTTTTTTTTTGGAGTAGCAGTAGTACCATAAAATTATATATCAATGGAAAGATAATTTAATCAAGAATGTAAGGCAACAAAGAGTGTTCAATGATCTGTACTGTATTCTGTGAAACGTTATAGCCCAGTGATGGCGAACCTTTTAGAGACCGAGTGCCCTGCCCCTGCTCTATCCCCTGCCCTGCCCCCGCTCTGCCCCCACCCCGCCTGCCTGCAGGGCCACTCACCGCCTCCAGGGCCCGCCGCAGACCACCCAGGCAGCCCATGGTGGTCATGCCCTCTGCCCACGTCCTGCAGCATCAACTGTGCGGGATGGGGCGTGAGGGCAGAGTCTTGTCTACGCTGCCTGGCTGCCCATGTCCTTGGCTGCGCTGCTCCTCATGGGCCACGCTCGGGGGGTGACTCTCCTCCAGGGGGGCTGCTAGTGAGGAGGGGGTCGCAGGGGGGAGGGGAGGCTGGGGCACCGGCACATGTGCCCACAGAGAGGGCTCCGAGTGCCACCTCTGGCACCCATGCCATAGGTTCGTCACCACTGGTATAGCCAAAGAACCAGAGAAAGGAAGCACAACTTGCTCAGGTTGGTGAGCTGGAGTGGGAAGTTGTGTGAATGCAGCAGGCCACTGGAGCACCCAACAAAGCCAAGATTCACTGTGTGTGTGGAATTGAGGAACACAAGGAGTCGTATTCATGCACCCGTGTCTCTCTCTCTCTCTCTCTCTCTCTCTCTCTCTCTCTCTCTCTCTCTCTCTCTCTCTCTCTCTCTCTCCCTCCCTCCCTCCCTCTCCTCTCCCCTCCCTCCCTCCCTCCCTCTCTCTCTCTCTCTCTCCCTCCCTCCCTCCCTCCCTCTCTCTCTCCCCCTCCCTCCCTCCCTCCCTCCCTCCCTCCCCTCCCTCTCTCTCTCTCTCTCTCTCTCTCTCTCTCTCTCTCCTCTCTCCCCTCCTTTCCTATCGTGATTTGGGGAGAAAGCGGGGCGGGGCTCTTTTGCACCCCGCCATAAACTCCCGGAGGAAAAGCGGGCGCTGAATGGGACCAGGGGCGCCGGGCGAATGCAACGCCCGGCCCGGGAGGCTGAAATCCTTTCCGGCAAACTTTCGCTCCCTGAAACTCGGGAGCTTTGAGCTGTCCGACGGAGCCTGCCTTTTCTAACGGTCCCAGCTGTTTCTCGGGGCGGAAACTTTCGTGGGGAAAGGGAAGGGAAGGGAAGGGAGGGAAGGGGAGAGGGGGAGGAAAGGAGAGGGGAGGAAAGAGAAGGGA
>JARGCV010000396.1:32500-35648 GCA_034064705.1 Bothrops alternatus
TATCTATCTATCTATCTATCTATCTATCTATCTATCTATCTATCTATCTATCTATCTATCTATCTATCTCATCCATCCATCTAGCTATGTATTCAACCATCCATCCACCTATCCATCCATTACTATATCTATCTATCTATCTATCTATCTATCTATCTATCTATCTATCTATCTATCTATCTATCTATCTATCTATCTATCTATCTATCCAAAACTCCATGATAGCTTCCACAAGACAGTGGGGAAGCCAGCCAGAAATGTAAATTCATTGTGATTTCTGATGCCCCCTGCCAGCTTCCCACAAGCAAAAGTTTTGCTTATGGGAAGCTGGTAGAGAGTATCAGCAATGGGGAAGCTGTCAGGGAAGGTTTGCAAGTTGTTGAGATAAGGTTACACCACACATAACTTCCACAACCCATTGTGCTTCCACTACACTGAACACACACACACTCACATGCACCCTTTCCAACCCATGCCATGCCTTCACACAGTGTCCCCCAGACAGAACTTCTTTTGTTCCCCCATGCACCCTTCCCAACCTATGGGGCAGGGTAGGTGGCAGTGCATGAGAAGCTCCATGTAGATCAGAAGGTGCATGCAGGAGTGCAAGAGAGTGCTATGCAGGTCGGGGAGATTGTGCAGGGGTGCATGAGTAAGAAAGGTCAGGAAATATTTCTGACAGGTTGTCTAGTTTTAGAATATAGAGTAGCAGACTTGGAAGGGACCTTGGAGATCTTCTACTCCAACCCCTGCTCAAGCATAGATGCAATGCCATTCCAGACAAGTGGCTATCCAATCTCTTCTCAAAAACGTTCAGTGATGGAGCACCCACAATTTCTGAAAGCAAGCTATTTCATTGAATAGTTATGTTCACTGTCAGGAAATTTCTCTTTAATTCTAGATTGGATCTATCTTTTTATTATTTATTTGTCAAATTTGTATGCCATCTATCTCACAAAAGGCAACTCTAAGTGACTTACAGACACCGAATAAAATACCATATAAAATAATTACAACAATATATAAATATGTAATCTTTGATAATCATCCACCTGTTACTTCTTGTCCTGCCCTGCTTTGGAGAAGTGCTAGTCAGATAGCAGGCACCAAAAAATTAGTACTAGGAGAAAAAGTTACACTGAACAGAATTTTGAAAGAATACAGAACATAGAATAATAGAGTTGGAAAGGACTTGGAGGTGTTCTAGTGCAACCCCCTGCTCAAGTAGAAAATCCTATACCGTTTCAGACAATTGGTTGTCCAGTCTCTTTTTGAAAGCCTCCAGTGATGGAGCACCCATCAGAAGGCAAGCTATTCTATTGGTTGATTGCTTTCAGTGTTAGGAAATTTATCCTTAGTTTAGATTGTTTCTCTCCTTAGTTAATTTCCAACCATTGTTGCTTGCCTTTTGGTGCTTTGGAAAATACAGTAGTTTGACCCAATCATTGTGAAAGCCCCTCAAATATTGGAACAGTGCTATCATATCACCCCTAGTCCTTTTTTTCTTTAGACTAGACATACCCAATTCCTGTAACAGTTCTTCATATGATTTAGCCTCCAGCCCTCTAATAATTTTTGTTGCTCTTCTCTGCACTCTTTCCAGAGTCTGAACATCTTTTTTATATTGTGGTGACCAGAACTGGATGCAATATTCCATGTGTGGACTTACTAAGGCTTTGTAAAGCAGTATTATCCCTCTTGTTTCTATCCCTCTATTAATGTATTCTAAGATTACATTGGCTTTTTTGGCTGCTGCTGTACACTGTTAGTTATATTTAAGTGATTGTCTATTAGGACTCCAAGATCCCTCTTGGCATTAAGCCACGTTTCACCTAGTCTATACCTATACAGTTGGTTTTTCTTGCCTAAATGTAGAACCTTACTTTTATCTATGTTGAATTTCACTGTTACATAGGGCCCAGTGTTCAAATCTGTCAAGTTCTTTTTGGATCTTGAGTTTGTCTTCTGGGGCATTAGCTATTCCTGCCAGCTTAGCAAATTTGATGAGTTCTCCTTCAACTCCCTCATCTAGATTGTTTATGAAAATATTAAAGAGTACTGGGACTAAAGCAGAAGCTAATATTAATCTAAATTTTATAGAATATATAGTCTAAATATGATGGAAATAAATTTCTAACTACAGTGAAATGTTCTACTTGAAAATTAACCAGAAATATTCAGCTTCATTACTGTAAATACATATGGTATATTAAAGAATTACATACACAGATTCCTCTGAAGAAAGCTTTGTAGAATAAGAGTCAGAATCTCAAGAAAAATCTGAGTTCTTTGCATTCCATTATCTCTAGTACCAATATGTCTTAATTGCATCTGTGCTACTTCATAGCAGTTGGGAAAGGCTGGGATTTTATATTTTAATCTGGAGGTTGACTTATTAATGAGATGCACACTTCATTGATTTTTAATTAATTTGTAAAGAGATGCAGAGGATAACCAGTACATCCTACAGACATCTCAACACTTAACTGTAATCCCCATCTCTATTGATCGACTACTGAAGAAGCAGAAGTCATATATTTAAAATACACTTCTTGGAGAAAGTGCATATGCTATACAATGTAGTCCCCAGTTGTAATTGTATTGGCAAAAGGTCAATGATAAAGCACAGAGAGGAGAGGGAAAGGCAGAGAAGAGTTGTTAATATTCTGCTGGCTAGTAAGAAGAGCCATTCACATGCAGTTAATGTTTTGGGAAAGCCTTATTGTCTTAATCAGTAAAGCAGTGCTCCTCCTCCTCCTGGATCATTGATTAAAACAAAAGAGAGAGAGAGAGAGAGAGAGAGAGAGAGAGAGAGAGAGAGAGAGAGAGAGAGAGAGAGAGAGAGAGAGAGAGAGAGAGAGAGAGAGACACAGAGAGAGAAAGAGACAGATAGAAAGAGAGAGAGAGACACAGAGAGAGAGACAGAGAGAGAGACAGAGAGACAGAGAGAGACAGACAGAGACACAGAGACAGAGAGTGAGAGAGACAGAGAGAGGGAGACAGAGAGAGACACAGAGAGAGACACAGAGAGAGAGACAGAGAGAGACAGAGAGAGAGAGACAGAGAGACAGAGAGACAGAGACAGAGAGAGAGAGACAGAGAGAGTGACGAGAGACACAGAGAGAGAGAGACAGAGAGAGACTCAGAG